>CM067221.1:88872287-89401414 GCA_034190945.1 Octodonta nipae
GTTCTGTACCGGTAGATCAAAAGTCTTCATAGGCTCAAACTCTAAAAGTCGTTTGTTTTCAGATAGCGCCCCCGAAGTTGATGTTTTTACGGCTTATGAGATATAACTTTGAGCGGCTGTATGTTGAAAACGAAAGACTTTCAGAGTTTGAGCCCATGGAGACTTTTGATCAACAGAACTATCAAATGGCAACGTTTAGAAAAAATCAACCGAAAGACACTTTCTCGCTTTACCTCCCCCCATAACTGATAAAACAATCAATTTTGGGGGAGGGCTGTATCTCGAATGCAGAAAGCTTTCAGTGCCTGAGCCCATAGAGACTTTTGATCCACAATTTCAGAATTATCAAATAGCAAAGTTTCAAAAAAATAACCTCATAAGTGGTAAAAAATCAATTTTAGAGGACTGTATCTCGAAAACAAAAGACTTTCAGAGTTTAAGCTTATGGTGACTTTTGATTTATCCTTACAGAACTATCAAATGGCAAAGTTTCAAAAAAATTAGCAGAAAGTAATTTCCCATAAAAATAGTGCGGGGTCCTTTGACCCGGACACAAAGAATTGTACGACATCTGAATGATGAGGACTGCTATAATTGGAGAGAATGACAATATTAGACTTAGAAATTGTCTTCCAATCAAAAATAATAGAAAAGCTATACAAAGTTCGTTTGAAATTGAACAAATTTTCCCAGTCCACCTCCATTATGGAGAATGTCCCTGACAGCCATTTGCATCATTGTGAAAGTAGTATTCAAGACACGTTAAGTGCATTATTAGTCACTACTCAGGTCACCATCTTTTTCTTTAATTTTAAGGTAATACCCTTTTCCGAAGACAGCCAACTTTGAGCCTACATTTTCTGTGATATCCGTCCGCTTTTATTACCAGAGGTTTATAATCCCTTGATATTTTTATCAGTGTGTGATCATCTGCTCTTGTCGTAAGTTCATTCCAGCACCCTTTCCTTTGTTTAACGTTGTTATTTTATATTTGAATTCGTTATTTTGTCCAGATAAATCTTTTCTTCTATGGCTCTGAAAGTATCCTTTCAACTGAAGAAGTAAGTGTACTGTTCTACATATCATTTTCATATTGAATAATGGTAATGTTGCTCTCCTCTAATACAGGGATACCTTTACTGAGTTAGGATAAATTAAGCACTCTACCATACGCTACCCACTTCCACCACTGCCTACTTTTTTCCTCTTTTCTTAAATCCCTACTCTCTAACTCAAACACCAGCTTTATACACCTTTCCATTCGCTGAGTTTCTTCGTTTCTAATTTTGTACAAAAGATGTTAGGTTAGGTTTCAATTTAAGTACTTCTTCCTTATATTAACGTTGACCTTTTTTACGAGGATTCTTTACCTTGGAGAGCTGCAAAATTTTGGATGCACGGGTAAAAAACTGACAGACACACACACATGTATATATACGGAGAACCAAAACACAGTACTCCAACT
Organism: Octodonta nipae; assembly: GCA_034190945.1. Classification (NCBI taxonomy): domain Eukaryota; kingdom Metazoa; phylum Arthropoda; class Insecta; order Coleoptera; family Chrysomelidae; genus Octodonta; species Octodonta nipae. The sequence continues at coordinate 88,873,753 of CM067221.1, forward strand.
ATGATTAAACTTAAAATTTTAGATAAGCAGCCCAAACTCCATATATTCGCTCCGCGCTTTACACGTCTAAATAAATGGTAAATATTAATCACAATTTATACTGGATTTGAGAAAATCATGTAGTTGAGTATAGTAATGATGGTCAAAGCTATCTAATAAGTGCTCTTGTTATTCGGCAAATTTGGTCACTTCTCTAGCGTCAATATATTAAATGATTTACTATATGATTCAGTATTAACAAAATTTTCTAGATTAAATCTGTGTCACCAGCCCTAAAATAAATTAGTTTATACTAAAATCAACTATAAAATAGGGTTGTGTTTACATTATTTTTCGCACTACTGCTATCCATTTTTTAAGTTGGAGCATTTACTTACTGCAGTAGAGAAAATCATTAATTGCCGAATTCTTGCATTTTCGCACACAACACGAAGAATGGACATATTTGTATAAAATTCAACACTTCAATCGATCTACCTATCCCCAGCAGACGCACGAAGCCAATACTATCGAAATTTTTAGTTCGTATATTACACTTTAATTTATCTATCTTGGATTTCCTTTATAATGCCAAGAAATTGCTTTAATATAATACTAAATATTGCATTAATTGTAGGAATATGATTCAGCCAGCCAGCGGAGCACTGAGAATTCCGGTGAAGTAACATGTGCTTTTCAAGAATTTTTTTGAGGTTGGGGCCCAAAATGAAAATTATTGTTATTTGTATTATTACATGTGTTTTTCTTCACATACTTATTACTTATTACCTGCGCAAATTCGTTCAATGGTTTATTAGGTTAATAGTTTCCCGTATACTGTTTACAGTTATTAATTAAATAACTTTTTTACTGACTGGAACCGCCACTGTCAAGAAATTTGAGGAAAACTAACAGTCGGTTGTTTAAGTCAATATTCACAAGTCGTAAAATACATTACTAGACATTTCACGGTACTGTGACAAAAATCCAACATATACAAAGTATGAACTTTCGAAATATATTTTTAAATGGCAATTCTGCAAGATCTACTTAAGGAACAATATCGACTTAAGACCAATTGATCTAACTGTTATAAGCTATCATTAGGAGGAAGATTTAGGTTCCAGCTGTTATTACAACAGAATTATGAATCGTATAAAGACATTTATTTCAGTTTTTTTTCTCTGTCAAAAATGTTGCGATCAAAACATGTTATCACGTATTTTGAACATTTTTTGATTACCTGCAACTTTTTCCATTGATGGTATTATGAACGCATCATCACTTTTCACAATATACACAATATGTTTGAGGTCGATTAATAAATACTTACAGAATTCTTGTCAATTATGTTACTGTTTTTTGTTTCATTGTAAATCGCTCCAAATATCATTCCTAAAAGACTGACTGATAACGTTGAATGTAGACCGGTATACAACAATACGAGTAGGTCTGATTGTAAAAAATTTAGCACATTGCAAAATCTGCAATAAAAAAAAATAAATAAATTATCCAAAGGTAAAAATTTAGTGTTTAAAAAAGTTAGCTATATTTGGCTAGTCTAGTCAAATTGAACACATGACTGTTCCAAAAACATACGCCAAATCTTAGATAAAGTTTCGTCACCTTGAGAAGGAATAACGTATTGTCAAAGGTTTTTAAAATCTGGAAAAAATATCTACAGAAGTCCTTAGTATCCTTAATATCAGTAAGACAAGAGAATGGCCGGTATAGGGGAATAGGACAATCAAATTGAAAGGCTATTAAATGCTTCCCAGCGTTTCGCTTTAATGCATTAAATGCTTCATCAGGACTTGCATTTATTTATTGCTTGCCGGGTTGAAAAAATAAAACATCACAGGAGTTTATTAAAACACATAGTCAATGCGTTTTTCAGTTGATAATTACTATATATATATATATATATATATATACTATATATATATATATATATATATATATATATATATATATATATATATATCTTTTAATAAGATTTTATAACATTTGGTAGTTTTGTGTTAAAGATTACGGCCAATCGACTGATGTGAACGAATTTTGTGTAGGCCTTCTAGATTTTTTTGCAACTACAGCGCCAGCTTTACTGTTTCTTACGGCTGTTATATTGAATTCATACTTAACTGCGTAGCACATAACAAGATCTTTTCAGCCATGTATAACAGGTCTATCTTTGGATGACAGAAAATGTATATTATGTAAAAACAAGTTTTTCAGTTAGTTGGCTGCGAAACGAAATGGTGAAATTGGGTTTTCTTAAAAATTTCCTAAAAATAAACAAATAAAAATACTGTTTTTTATGATACTTAAGTAAACATCTAAAACGTTAGATATATTCATTCATTACACACTCTATTTCTATCAGGGGGTTTTTTAAAGGAACCTTAGGCAACTAAATTATTTCTAAGCCTTTTGAAGATCTAGAATTCTGATTGAGGTCCTTCGGGATATCGCTAAAATTACATAACCTAAGGTCCTTCAGCGTTCTTGTAGCACAAACTGAGACATTTATACATACATATTCATTATTTCCCCGATTTTAATAACTTTCTATATTTAATTAAAAAAAAACGCTGTAATAACAAGGTTAGATTAAAAAATATACATTTATTTTGAAAAACATTGAATTCTTAACAGATAAACCCATATAATAATAATAATAATAATAATAAAAATAACTACCTTGGCCTTCCGTTTCAGGGAATAACTACCTTGGAATAAAGCAGGCTCAACGTATTGATCACATGATTATGAAAAGGGACCTAACAGCAGAGTTTTATAGAAGGGTAAGATGACTGTTGAAAACCAAACTAAACAGTAAAAATCTGTTTCAGGCTATTAACACCTATGCGTGTTCAGTGCTCAGTTACTCTTTTGGTATAGTTAATTGGTGCAAGACTGACATGGAATAATTACAACGAAAAGTTCGAGTTTTACTAACAAAAGCTCAAAATCACCATCCAAAGAGCTCTGTCGAAGGAACAACTTTGCCACGGTATGAAGGAGGAAGAGGATTGACAGATCTAAGTAAACTATTAGATCAACAAATTTCTATTTAAATACAAACCAGAATCTTAGAAAATAACAACTACAAGCTGTACTGGGACCGCACGATACTGACTGATCGGACAGTTGCTCACAATAGACCAGATATAGTTTTGGTAGTTAAAGTCTCTCGGAAAACAACTTTAATTGACATAGCAATTTCTAACAACAATAATATAAATATCAAAGAAGTTGAGAAAATAACCAAATATAGAGATTTGGAATTTCAAATAAAGACTCAGTGGGACATGAACAACACACGAACTGTATCAATTGTTATGTCAACGACAGGACTAGTCCCAAAACATCTATTAAACAATCCAAAATACCTCGGTCTGAACGAACATCTTTACAAACAAATGCAAAAAGCCGTCTTGTTAGGGACAGCCCGGACGGTCAGGAAATTTATGGGAAACTGCCGCCACGATTCCAACCACGGGCCTGAAAACCTGGCAAGGGCTTCCACAGAGCTAAACCCTTTTGATATCTAGGGTATCTGGGGTTTAGTGAATTTTCCACTAAAGGCACTCATAGCGTGCCCTAGAGGGAGTGTGAAGCCATACATTGTATGGTCAAGTCGGGATAATATGACGCCGGTGGCAGGGTGCTGAGGAGGCGGGCTCCTGCCGTCCAAAGAGCTACAACCCAAGAAGCAGAAGAACCATAACAACACTCACCAATACAGTCACAACAACAACGTGAACATCACCAACAGAGTCAAACGAGAAGGAGAACTCCACCCGCAGAAAATGTTGCACAGGATCAACAGCCAGCGCTCACTCAAGCGGGACTGAATAGACAGCGCATGAAATGGACTGGCGCCATGAATGAATTTATAATGCACACGTTTTACAGAATTACGAACCTTGGCCAGGAAAAGACTGGATATCGCCAAATAGTCCATCAAGACTTCTGTCGTGAGTACCCAGAGCTTCAAGTTACTGAACAGAGAGTCGCAGATCAATATCGTGTCATCTTGAGAAATGGCCTTATTTCGCCTGAACAACTGGATAGAATAAAGAGCGAAGTGGAGCGCGAACTATTTGGTCGAAATACAATCGATCCAGAGCCTGAAACATCTTTGGCCCAAAGAGCGGACGAGACTCAAGAACTACAACAAGAACAGCCAATCAACGCTGACCTGCTTGAGAAGATCCAAGCAGAAGTGGAAGGAGCTCTTAGAGAGTATAGAGGAACAGATCCACTGACTAGACCAGCTCTTCCCAAACTAAGATCTTCTAAGAAACTGGGTATCGTCTTGCAGGCGATGAACACATTTATCTTGCCAAACCATGTTTTAGGTGCTAATACGTTACAGTCGCTACACACAATTGTATGGCCAAGTCGGGGAAATAACTAGCACTGAAACATGAAGTATCACAGTCGGTAAGATTACCATACTATAAATATAAACCAGAATCTGTTTTAGAAAATAACAACTACAAACTGTACTGGGACCGCACGATATTGACCGATCGGTCTGTTGCTCACAACAGACCAGATATAGTATTGGTGGATAAAGTCTCCCGGAGAACAACTTTAATTGATAGCAATTCCTAACAACAATAATATAAATATCAAGCAGGCTGAGAAAATAACCAAATATAGAGATTTGGAATTTCAAATAAAGACTCAGTGGAACATGAACAACATACGAACTGTACCAATTGTTATGTCAACGACAGGACTAGTCCCAAAACATCTATTAAACAATTTAAAATACCTCGGTCTGGACGAACATCTTTACAAACAAATGCGAAAAGCCGTCCTGTTAGGAACAGCCCGGACGGTCCGTAAATCATGACAAACTGCCGCCACGACTCCAACCACGTGCTTGAAAACCTGGCAAGGGGTCCCACAGAGCTAAACCCTTTTGATATCTAGGATATCTGGGGTTTAGTGAATTTTCCCCTAAAGGCACTCATAGCGTGCCTTAGAGGGAGTGTGATGCCATACATTGTATGGTCAAGTCGGGATAACTAGAATAAAGAGCGAAATTGAGCGCGAACTATTTGGTCGAAATACAATCGATTCAGAGCCTGAAACAATTTTGGGACAAAGAGCGGTCGAGACTCAAGAACTACAACAAGAACAGGCAACCAACGCTGACCTGCTTGAGAAGATCCAAGCAGAAATGGAATTAGCTCTTATAGAGTATAGTGGAACAGATTCACTGACAAGACCAGCTCTTCCCAAACTAAGATCTTCTAAGAAACTGGGTATCGTATTGCAGGCTATGAACAAATTTATCTTGCCAAACTATGTTTTAGGTGCTAATACGTTACAGTCGCTACACACAATCATCTACTGTGCTGCAACTTCCATCTGCAGAACAATTGGGGTCGCAGTGAGACCAAAACAAGACCCTCTCTAATTTAGACAAACACCTCAAATGCCACCTTGGCAAAGAAGACTTGAAGGGAAAATCAATTTTTTTCGGAAAGACGTTGGAAGACTGAGCGAGTACAAACGAGGAGTCAAGAACAACAGAATAGAAAGGCTTGTCAAGACTATCATGGACAATAACCGAATACACTCCCAGTGGGATGGAGAAAACATCACATCTCAGCAGTATCTGACAGTCTACGACAAAAGCTCTCCGTCTACACAAGTCGATTGAGAAGGTACAAAACCAGTAACCAACAGAAACTAGACAACAAACTCTTCCGACAATCAGAAAAATGGTTTTATACAAAACTTAACAACAACAATAATAATGAATCCCCTAGTTACCCCAGTAAAACAGACATCGAGGAATTCTGGAAAACACAGCTTTCCACAACAATCTCCTATAACTCCAGAGCAAGCTGGATTAATGAGGAGGCTGCATCTCAGAACTGTGAGGCCATGCAACACCAACCATTTACAACGGAAGACACATCCAATATAATGAAGCATCTCCATCACTGGAAAGCACCAGGACCAGATGGTGTAAAAAATTACTGGATAAAGAAACTGTACGCAACCCACGAAACACTAACAGCCCTTATAAATGACGTAATTACCCACCCACACAAGATGCCTAGTTTCCTTACGCATGGTGCTACATTCCTCTTACCAAAGGACAACCTATGTGCACAGCACTCAGCAAAGTACCGACCAATCACTTGCCTTCCAACCTTATACAAACTCATAAACATCGTGCATTAATCATCGTATTTTCAAACATTGTGAGCTGAACAACATAATTACTCAACAGCAAAAGGGATCCGCGAAAAATTCAATGGTTTGCAAAGAACAACTGATAATTGATTCCGTTGTCTGCAATCAAGCCCACGCCAAACGGCGGAATCTCTACATGGCATATGTGGACTACAAAAAGGCCTTTGATTCAGTTCCACATAATTGGCTCATTAAGGTGCTGAAACTCTATAAAGTGAATAATTGTATTATTAACTTTTTAGAATATGCCATATCCACCTGGCAAACCAAAATCTCACTGAATGAAGCCAACTGTTCGATACAAACTGACCCCATTCCAATCAGAAGGGGTATATTCCAGGGAGACTCTCTTAGCCCGCTGTGGTTCTGCCTTGCCATGAACCCTCTCTCAAACAAACTGAACTCGACTAATTTTGGGTTTAGTCTCAAACACAACAACATACAAGCATTAATGATAAACCATTTGTTATACATGAACGACTTAAAGTTGATGGCAGCTACAAAACAACAGCTGCATGATATGCTTAAAATAGTAGAAGGGTTCTCTAGTGACATTCATATGAAATTTGCCCTAGACAAATGCCGAATTATTAATATAGTTAAAGGCAAAATACAGCAGGGGCACTTCGAAATGGGAGATGGTACCTCAATTGAATCTATGGGGGAAGGTCATACTTATAAATACCTTGGAATAAAGCAGACTCAACATATTGATCACATGACTATGAAAAAAGACCTAACAGCAGAGTTTTATAGAAGGGTAAGAAGACTGTTGAAAACCAAACTAAACAGTAAAAATCTGTTTCAGGCTATTAACACCTATGCGTGTTCCGGGCTCAGTTACTCTTTCGGTATAGTTAATTGGTGCAAGACTGACATTGAACAATTACAACGAAAAGTTCGAGTTTTACTAAAGCTCAAAATCACCATCCAAAGAGCCCTGTCGAACGTACAACTTTGCCACGGTATGAAGAAGGAAGAGGATTGATAGATCTAAGTAAACTATTAGATCAACAAATTTCTATTTTGCGTAGTCATTTCCAGAAACTCGCAGAATTTTCTGATCTACATAGAGTCATGTGCCAGGTTGATGACTCAACACCACTGCGACTGACACAAGAACATGTCCTGTTACACCACCAGACCACATATCAGAAACTGCTGAAATGGAAAGAGAAGCCCCTTCATGGAAGACATATAAATGACGTCAACCAAGATTATGTCGACAGTGCAGCGTCGAACTACTGGTTGATCTCTGGTCATATGTTCCCTGAAACGGAAGGCTTTATATTGGCAATCCAAGATTAAGTAATTCCAACTAAGAACTACCTAAAGTACTTCGTTAAAGACCCTTCTAATAACAATGATAGATGCAGATGCCAAACATCTGAATCTATCGAGCATATCACAGGAGGTTGTCAAGCGTTCGCTGCAACGGAATACAAAGAACTACACGATGCTGTGGCAAAAAATACTTCACCAGGAACTAGCACTGAAAAATGAATTATCACAGTCTGTAAGATTACCATACTATAAATATAAACCAGAATCTGTTTTAGAAAATATCAACTACAAGCTGTACTGGGACCGCACGATACTGACCGATCGGTCTGTTGCTCACAATAGACCAGATATAGTTTTAGTAGATAAAGTCTCTCGAAAAACAACTTTAACTGACATAGCAATTCCTAACAACAATAATATAAATATCAAGCAGGCTGAGAAAATAACCAAATATAGAGATTTGGAATTTCAAATAAAGACTCAGTGGAACATGAACAACACACGAACTGTACCAATTTTTATGTCAACGACAGGACTAGTCCCAAAACATCTATTAAACAATCTAAAATACCTCGGTCTGGACGAACATTTTTACAAACAAATGCAAAAAGCCGTCTTGTTAGGGACAGCCCGGACGGTCAGGAAATTCAGGGGAAACTGCCGCCACGACTTCAACCACGGGCCTGAAAACCTGGCAAGGGCTCCCACAGAGCTAAACCCTTTTGATATCTAGGATATCTGGGGTTTAGTGAATTTTCCCCTAAAGGCCTTAGAGGGAGTGTGATGCCATACATTGTATGGTCAAGTCGGGATATGTTTATTTTTATTTCCTCGGCGAAGTCTAGTACTGTGTACTACTCTACTTAACCGAGTACCTATACAATTACAATAATAATAGACTTAAATTTAATACATATGAAAATATTACATTTAACACACCATTAAAAAACTGAAAGCAGAAATTATTATATAAGAATTGATGAATTTAATACATATGAGAATATTACATTTAACGCACCATTAGAAGACAGAATGAAGAATTTATTATATATTAATAATAGTAATAATAACTTTGACTTTATGAAATGACTTTATTTTTATTTCCTCGGCGAAGTCTAGTACTGCGTACCACTCTACTTAACCGAGTACCCATACAATTACAATAAATAAATAATAAAGTTTTGAAAGAGAGATTCATAGCTATGACAACAAACATTTTGTTTCACAGCCAACTAAGAATAAAAACACAGTCTTGCACCTTAACATCAAACCTTTATTTAAACACTCAACATCGTTTTCAACTCTAAGTTGTCATCATCAAGGAGTAAACTAAACTTAGATTTGTTGAAACGACGTAGAGTGTTTAAATAAAGGTTTGGTGTTAGGGTGTAATACTGTGTTTTTACATTTGTGACACACCAAAGGTTCCACAGCATTTCCATTAGCCAACTAAGCGAAAAACATATTTTTATTATTTACTTTTGCTTTCAGCTAAAGGTAGACCTGTTATACATAGTTGAAAAATTGTGATATTCAAAGACTTATAAATTCAGTATTCGCTAATACGAAGCTACCAAATTTTACTCCTATAGATATTTTAAATTTTGTTACAGCACTTGATTGGGCTTGGAGTAGAGCATCCTGTTGCTCATTTAAGCCACCCTCTTGTCTCTTGTCGTTTCGGAAATTCTCATGTAGTTGCTATTATCTGTGACATAATATATATATATATATATATATATATATATATATATATATATTGCAGTGTAAAAACGGCTTATAGGACAAATGAAACAAGAGTGCTCTTTTCTTCTTTGAGAGCTTTCGTAAATTAGTTTTATTCACTTCATCAGTCTAAGCTGCAAGTTACAGTGGTTGTTAATTGAGTAACATTAGTTATAACTTAAAATACTTACATAAGTCGAGATTAATTAAATAACTTAGCAAATCGTTCAGATTGAAGAATGATGATACAAAGTTATAATTTTGACATTGAATATCATTATGACAAATGTTATTTGGAATTTAAAATAATCAAAGACTTTTTGGCACTCTTAAATTTTCTATTTGATGATAGTGAAAATCATGATCGCTGAAATGATCATGACGACAGCTATAGTCGTACAGGTAAACCAAGAGATGTTCTTGGTTAAGAAAGGCTGATTAATAAGACCATCTAGGTCTCTGGAGTACTGTTCTAACCTATGGTTTGCAACATCCAGTTCCTCCACGTTGATGCTGCTTATGTCGAAGGGTTTCAGCTCGGGAATTTGTACCTTTTCTGAACTGTATCGTAACAGTTGTAAGGTACTGTAACTGTGTGATAGACTTCGGAAAGGGCTGTTTCTTTTCCAGACTCAGCCTGGACCTTAGTAACACCTACAAAGGCACTACACTCCGATATAAGTTTTAGAATGGAGTTGCGCACTAGTGTTAAAGTAGTTGAGTTCTTTTGATTGCAACTCACCACAAGACGTAAAGGTTCGGAGGTCACGACAAGCCACATATGTTGTTCAAGTTTATGGACACTGTAGCACTGACTGAAAATTACTGCACTTCTGCAATTGTCCGGCACATTTTGAATACTTTTCAGAAGTTGCGCTTCGCACGATGCGTTAATAGGATAGGCGTATAGGTGGGGACACAATTTTCTTCCGATAGCAAGCGGTTTACACGCACTCAAGTCCTTGATTGAAATAAACATTAAAGAGTCTTCGTTTTCGCGAGGTACTTTTGAGTGAAAGACAAAAGGTGATGTAATCCAGTTCTGTCATCGTAAATTGGGATATGGTATAACCGGAAAAGGGTATATGGTTGTTGTTCTACTAATGGAATTCTTAAGACAAAATTAAGATCTGAGTTTGTTTGGAAAGCTTCTAACTCGATAATTTCCAAGTATTGACCAATGCTTGAGTATTTTATTGGTAGTGGAAGATTGTTTTTTATTAGGTTTTGTGATATTTCTTGCAATGCCGTAATGAGATGTTCTAGCGTTAAAATAGATGTATGTATGATTTTAAGACGCGCGAAAGTAATTGAATTTTGCACATAATTTAGGTTAACTTCCAAGTAAATGTAATTCTCAATTAGTTTCTCACATAATTCGAGCCACATAAGTTTCATTTCCATGTCACCGACTTTATCGTTAATTTTTCCGATTGTGGTTTCTAGTTTTTTCATCTTGCTGTTAAAGAGTTTTTCGTCAATTTGAAGTTTTTGGATGGTCTCGTTGAAGTTTTTAATGACAGACGTAGTTACACTAATTTGGTTTTTGAGTAAATTTTCTATTTGTAATTGACTTTGATTGAGCCTATTTATACTATCAGTAAAATATTTACCGTCATCCGCGTCTAAGTTTCCTGTAATTGCTTTAAAAAGAGTACCTGCGCCATCAAGTCTGCCGCGTTTAGGTTTTTTGGTGTCCATATTTATTTCGATAAATTTGTTCGTAATTGTGGTGGATATTTGGTTTAGAAGATTTATATGGGTTTGTACATCTGAGCGGAAGTAATTCATTTAGTTAGATTTATAGTTAACAGTTTCGATGTGTTTGTAAAAGTCTATTATTTGTCTTGAAAACGAGTTCAAGGCCGAAATATTTTAGTGGATCAAAATTGTCCATTTATTGTTAGAAACGGTTATTTGGGCTTCGTTGTGGTAGTATATCCCTAATGCGGTATTTATAGGTTCGACTTAACTTTCTGAAAACAATTTAATTCTGTCGAAATTTACTTTAGTTTTTTGTTTGGTTTTTGGATTTAGTAATGTCTCCGAATTTTTGTGAATTTCTAGAATTTCGAAAAGACCATTGAATTTATTTTGGAGTTTGTCCTTGATTTGGGATTCCTTAATATATACTTTATATTTTTATAATAGTGTGAGATACGGTAGTTGAGATCTCGGATGTATTTGGTTATCAATGATTGTTGGTTGTAGCGAGTTTCGGGAGTCCTACTCGAAGTATGTCCGTAAACAAGTTCGTAAGGAGTGAATCCATGAGTTTTGTTTACGGAGTTGTTGTATGCGAAGGATGTTGAAAGGGTGTTCTTCGGGATTTTCTAATTTGTGGATTCGAATCATGTCTAGTAAGGTCTAGTGGAATCGTTCTAATCAACCATTTGACTGGCGACGTCCCACACTAGAATACGACAGTTTGATATCAATTAGATTACACAAATCTCTCATTAGTGCGTTGTCGAATTCCCTGCCATAATAGCAGTGTATCTGTAATGGGGTACCCAACTGTTGGAAATATAGTAGTAAAGTACTAACAACGGTTTTTGCGGATTTGTCGGTTATGGGGTAAGCCTGAGAGAATTTTGTTAGTTCGTCCCGGATAGTTAATGCATAGTTTTTTGTCGGGATTTCCAAGATATCGATGTTGGCACGTTCAAAGGGTGTCCGTGGGGTTTCACTTTTGACAAGTGAGCTGTCGAGATTTTTCCGGTAAACTTTTGCTCTCTGGCAAGTTTGACAGTTTTTGATAAAATTGTCAAAGTCCTTAGTCAGTCCTTGCCAATTGTATTTTTCTTTTATTCTACGGATGGTTTCATTGATCGATGTATATTATTTTTGCCGTTATGGAATTGGTCGAGAATGATAGGTATTTGGTCTTCCTCAACCGTTTGGACGATAGTTTGGCAAACTTTCCATTTGATATCGATTTCGGAAACGATAAAAGAAAGCATTTCCAAAATGGGCAATTCAATGTTATTCTCAACACAGAATACTTCGTTTTGGGCAAACACATCTCTACTATTATATAAAGATGCAAAAAGGATCACGTTAACTACTTCTGCAATTGAAAACTTAAACCGAACTCGTGACACAAAGCGGAGATATTTCAATTGAACCAAAAGATTTTTATAAAAAAGCATATACGTCAGAAACACGCGAATAAGTTTGACAAATCTTGCAACCTTGTAGTGTAAATGAAACAAAAAGACTCTTTCCACAGAAAAACAACAGAAAGTTCACATGGACAATGTAAAACGACCTGTTAATAAATCTTATACTTTTAGAGACTACGATAGCTTTAATTGTTTTGCAGACTAACCGGCGTTTGCGGCTCCCAAGATAAAATTCTGCTAAGAAATCTTGACGATATCCCTGGCATTATACCACTACGACTTTTCTCTGCAAAACTAACAAAATATTCACATACTCTTATTCATTATAACGACTTGAATTAAGTTGTTACTGAAGTAAATAAACTTTAAAACAAATCCGCAAAAATACTTAAATTCATTGAAACTAATTCCACATATAAAATGAGTGCTTCTAACTGGCTGAAAATTCTAAAATTTTTAGATGAAAGGGTAGAAAGTAAATTATTAGAAATAATTCCACATCCTCGTAGATTAAAAAGAGGTTTAATGAATGCATTTGATTCAATTTTTAAATCAGTGACAGGAGTACCTGATGAAGAAGACGGTAAACGTTATGATAAATTTATTCAAGAACTACAAAATAATGAAAATAAATTGGCAGCAGACATAAAAAATCAAAATTCGTTAACTATTGCGTTAATAAATAAATTTAACAACACAATTAAGCAGATACGTCATAATGAAGAACTGTTGGAAGAAAAGATTGGGCACATTGCCGCTATAGTTATTATATTATATTTATAATATAAACAGTATGGTAATAATCGTTTTTCAAACTTCAAACATTTACAAAATTATATTATTGATCTTACAAGACATTGAAAAATTCATTAGTATTTGCAAAGCTAGGTACAATGCATCCTAGTATTATAAAAACATCTGATCTATTCAAAGAATTAGAATCATTGCAAACGAAATTTAATATTCAATTTACACTCAAAATTTCTTTAGAAAATACATTTCTCTTGGAACAGCAGATTGTTTCATTCTCAATAACAGAATTTCATACATATTACACTTACCTGTTGTTTACTCACAAACATTTGATTTGTACCACCTTTACTCTATTCCTGTTCCTTATAAGAGTCAGTTCAAGGGAATAATTACAAAAAATAAATCTTTGCTAAAAAATAAATTGCCCTACTCGTTTAACGGCGAACCCTGCGTTAAGCTGAGACCACAAGATTTTCTCCGTAGCAAAGTTGATCTTATGGATATAACAGACAAAAATCCTTGCGAAATCCAATTATTGAACATCCAAAGTAGTTCTACATGCTGTATCCCAAATGACCTTCAAAAAGTTAGAAAACAACAGGCCATGGATCGCAATCTTCCCTAAAGAAAAAACCGTGAGTTTGCGCTGTCATCTTCAACAAGTAGTAACCAAACTTAAAGGGACATTCCTCATAGACCTACAAATCAGCTGCCAAATTTCTACCAACATCGAAACAATAGTCAACGAGAAGAACCCGGAGAGCTTCAGTCAACCAATCATGTTCCAGAGTTCGATACGGCAACGCCTCCTATGCCGGCCAACTTCAGCATCCACTTGGAACACATTGAACTTGAAGAACTGCAGACAATCAAGGCCGGATTTATGCAGAACCAACCAGCCTAAGAGTTCACCTCTCCTCTTCATATATATTGTACTTGTGGCCATACTTGGATATTTTGGCGACAGGAAAATGGTAACATGGTTTTCACGTCCAAAACCAAGGACCAGAGTGACCAAAGCACAACCTGTAGAAGAATTGGAAATCGATAATGTTCACCATCCTCGTTGTTAACAGCGGAAGTCGAGCAGGAGGAATTATATCACCATCTTCCAAATAAACCGTAAAAACAATAGACCAGGCAGATGGAGCTGACATAGCACCCTCAATATCATATATAACAGAAACGGCGGCCCGTCAGCATTGCAACGTCGAGTATTATATATCTTTTTATATTTTAATGTTTTACTAATTTAAATTGTACTTATTCAATAAATTGATTTTTTAAAAAGGTGATATTGAGTACGTGTTACGTTATTCCGCTACAAGTGAATCTCATTTTTTAGCGCGACGTTGCCATAATGACAATAATTTACTTAACATCTATTTCGAATTTTCTTGCTTATGAAGGCCTATAGACTATAGTGCTATAAGAGTTTTTTGTTTTATTTGCTGTGTACTATCTGCACCTAAAATATATGCACTTAAACTATTTACACCATGTATGTATAAATATTCTTCACCTGTGACTATTGTTTGGAGTAGTTTCCACCAGTATCTTGGTGTACTATTCAACAAGTTGATGTTACCTCAATGTTCCCAGAAAGGTCGTGGACTTAAGTATGCATAAAAATAAAACTCGTTTTATATATAGTGTTTTCTCTAAAACTTGAATTTAAGGGTGATCTCTCTTAACCCATAGGAATAGATTTGGAGCTAAATAAAGACACTACTGTAACTTTTAACTTACTTTTAACTGACTGAGACATTAATTGGTTTTGCAGGAATTAATTCTTTATTAATTTTCAAAAATGTGGGGTAGTTTTCAGTCACTCGTTCAAATAAGGGTGTCTTTCCATTTGAGGTTAGGTTCAAGAAACTGAACTTGAAGGTTAATCTCACCTTAATCTTTATTAGGAGGTGCTTTCTGACTTTAGCAAATTGTTGAAGGCTGTACGGACTTTTTTGACATTCAAAAAACGCATAAGCATGTCATGGTTTCATCAAATGTATATAAAACCATTTTTTTTTGTGAAATTGTGTTATTAATACGTTTCGTTTAAAAAACTTCATTAGGTTTACAACATATTCATAATAATTGTTTATATTTTATCTTCTACAATTTATCCTAAAATTATATTCCAATCTAAGAAACGGACTAATTTTTATTTTCATTAGATTACAATTAATAATTAATTAAATTAATTGATCATTAATGAAAAGCCTAATACTCTATTAAACAGAATAACAGAAATGATCTAAAAAGTATTATTATTTATGAGAAAAATGTCTTTATTATATTGTCTTATTGTGTTTTATTAATTTAAATTAATTAATAAAACACAACTGCAAAGTAGACTTATCAAACTCTTCTGGAGTAATTTTGATAAACGCTTCAAGACTCTTTCTCTTACTTCTTGTATGTTATTTGGTAAATGTTTACCATATACTTCTTTTTTATGGAAAGCCTCTTGGAATCTAAAGGATTTAAGCATGATGAACAATGAGGCCAAGATAGGCCCATTTGTGCCAATCCAACAATCTTGAACGCCTTCATTTAGGTATTATCGTACGGGCATTATATGTACTTATACCGCACCTCAAATTTTGTGAAAACCGTACAGGCGCCTGTATTTTTTTTTGGTAAATGTGAAATATTTGTTCTTAGGAATAAATAATCTAATATTTGTAATTTTTTATTGAAATAGTTCTCATTGTTGAGTTTTCTTATGTACCAGTGGCAAAAAGTTAGTCTTCTGAGACTTCACGATATAATTTTTGCACTTTCGATATTTGCATTTTTTGAGAATTTGTCCAACATTGTTTTTTCCTACCATGAATTCTCTAGCCATATTTATGAACGACTTTACTGAGTTTATGTTTATTAGCTACCTTATTTAGATTAAAGTTGTAACGAACACTGAAGGACTCAAGGACGGTGCTGGAGGGTTCAAGCCCCCCATAAAGCTAAAGTTGTATGCTTTTTTAGTCAAGCCCCTATCCCCAAATTTCAATTGTGGATACGAAACGGGCCAGGAACATGGTATATTTACCCCTATGTAATTGACAGTAGACATTTTTCAAATAAACATCATTTATATAATTTTTTCTTACATTGAATATTAAATTCATCATATAATTAAATATAATACCTTTCATGACAGATAAATAATGACACTAAACAGATAAAAACTTTTGACATCCATGGCTAAGTCGATATAAAAAAAATAGTATACAGAAATATTTATAATACGAATATTTAAACTATACCAACTTTCATACTTCTATGTTGTACCAGGGAATTTCACTGTATTATAGAGGACACGAATGAATCACATTTTGAAAAATTTTCCTGTCGTTAGCTATTTCATCTATTTTCGCATAAATGAGAATTTTACTACATCGTTTGTGTCAGTTTTTTGCTTGTATTAAATTGTTCAATTCATTATCAGTTTCTCTGTTAATTAATAACTAATTTAATAATTATTATTTGTAATTCAATGAAAATGAAAACACAAGACTTTATTTAGACCTTTCTGTAGATTATTACAATACAATTATAAGATAAATTATTAAAGATAAAAAATAAACAATTATGAAGGTATTATAAAAATAACGGAGGTTTTTTTTAGGAAACTTTATAATAACTTGAAAAGGAACTTCGGATTTCTCCGAATATCTGCATAACAATTTGGAATACTGGCGATGTTAATAAGCATTAAAATGCCCTTCTTTTTTCCAATTTGACCTAATTTGTCTCTCTTACTGTTTACGAGATCTCTGTATAGGCAATGAAAATGTAGGCCAACCTGTATATATACATGTGTAAACGGTATAAGTGCAAAGATTTTGAGGAATAACAGTACATGGGAAAATAAATCAAAAAACGAGCTCTGTTTTGGCAAAAGTGAAAATGACACGAATTTCACACTCATTTGTACTGTCACAAACAGAAGAATTTACATTGAAAATGTTGCTGCAACTTCAAATATAGCTACTAAACACATCAAATGTCTTTGCTAATTACTTTAACATTGCGAAACCGCTTTTTTGATCATTAAAAATTTTATTGATATTAAACGCAAACTGATTGAATGATATGGCAACATCGTGATAACTCATATGTTTAGTGCTCATTGCAACGAATATAACATAGCTATTGGTAGTTTACGTAGTGATTGTTTTGTTTACATTCTAAAGGCTAGTTTGTAAGATTTGTTTTCGCGAAACGTTTGTGTATACTGAAAAATGCTAGATTTTTCTAAGAAGTGGATTAAATAGTGCAGTTTTGTGTAATTTTTCTATTGTAATAATAACTTTGGAATTTATATATTAGTTATGTACTTAGATTTGTCCGGCCGAAAGATTTGAAGTTTACTAAGGCGCTTCTGAACAATTCAGCGGTTAAAATAGAACATTTAGCAATACGTTGTTTCAACTTTCTTAGTTATTAAGACCTATACATGATAATGGTATAAGAGGTCTTTGTTTTATTTGGTGTATACTATCTGCAACTAAAATATATACACTCAAACTATTTACACCCTGTACATATATACTCACAGCACTTAACTAGTTGGGTTAAATGGGCTAAAAATTGTGTTCATATCTGAACGTTTAATTTCCTCACTCGGTATTTCTAGCGTTAAAAAGTAATTAAAGCTCACAGCGAAATTTACCTCTAAGGTTAAGAGGTAATCTATCCCATAGGAATTTTTAATCTCAAATTGAACCAACCAGTTTACATGGTGGGTAAACTAAGTTGTTGAAGGCGTTAAAAATTTCTCCTTAATACATTCGGAAGAAATGAGGCTAATATTTTGTAATTATAATAAAATAACTTTCGACGTAGAGTAAAGGGATATATCTGAAGGAAACCCAAAACAATACTTTATGCGCTTTGTTCTATTTATTATAGCAGCACATGAATACTACTATACTTTCGATATGCCTATCCTCTTTATTTATGTGAGCTGAGGAAGTTTCTTGTGTTTTTCTAAACACATTTGTACATTATGAAAAAGGTTGAGGCTATTTCACTCAGATTTGATTTCTATGTACTTCTGCACCGGTCATATCATCTAATAATTAATTCTGATTGTACTTACCCTGGAATCGGTTTCATTAACATGTACAAATCGTTAATATAAATAACATAACCATACACTGCAATAGACAGTACAAGACAACCAGTCATAAATTTCCATTTGTTAAGTTTTAACGTAGATATTAAATAATATATCAAAACTATAACGATATATGCTTGAAAATCATTTGACAAATACCAAGTTGTAGTAATGCACTAAAATCAAGGTAAAAAATACATACAATTAACAGCAGATAAAAGTTTAAAAGTAGTAGCATAATAGAAGTCATAAAAAATCTGAAAAAAAGTTACGATATAAATAAGTTGTATTCCATTTCACATCAAGGCAGTAAGATGTTACAAATATTTAAACGCTATATCAATGAACAATTCACGTGAACTATGCCTACAATTAGGTAGTACAGTATGTTACTAATCCAAGATGAAATATTGGATACAAACTGGCTAAGCCATAGCTGAAAATTTAGTTGGTAGATGCACTTGGGATTATTTGATTGAAGGTTTTAGTTACAATGAAGCAATATAGCACAGCGTGTTAGTGTACGGATATTTTTTGAATGGGGAATCTGTCATTGCACCAAACCGTATTTATTGTCATTTTGAAATCGTCCAGAAAAGTGATTTTCCTTGCCTCGGGATGATGTTGAGATACATTAAATGTTTAACTTTATTTGATAGCTTAGAAAAAAAAGAGCTGACAGAAGCACTAGCGGATCCAGAGGGGGGGCTATGAAATGAAGCCCCCCCAAAATCAACTGAGTGGTATGTTTTTTTAGTGTTTATTGTGGTAAAATCAAGCTTCAATGACGTCAAGCCCCCCTCCCAACGAGGTCAAGCCCCCCAAATTAAAATCTTGGATCCGCCCCTGGAGTAAATTAACCCGTGGGCGCCCGCCACAGATCAACTATTGATATATAAGAAAATGTTTAACTTGTTACTTCCAATATTACATCTAACAAAGCATTTTCAATCGTTTTGTCATTCGTTGAGCCAAAACGTGGTACTGAAATCTAGTAAAATAGTGATGAAAAAGTCATTAGCTTCCAAGTGTAATTAATATACGGTTAACGTGGTGGAAAGGCTACAGATGTATAGAAAGAGTAACAATATTAAAATTAAAAAGTATAAAGTAATATTACACAATAATAAAACTTTAAAAGAGATGCAATGGAACAAAATTGGGATATGATATCCTCACTCCATGATCCAATGAAGTTAAACTGCTCATTTCACTGATTAAAAGTTGCATTGAATTAGCTCAAGACACAAAACTATTCACTAATGAACTGAAAAATAAACCTAGAAATAATTTGATAACTAAAGGAGCTATAATCTTCTGTTTAAGCAAAGAGTTAATATACAGGATATGGTTTGAACCAAGTAATAAACAACTAAGAACGGAATACAAATAGTTTGATAAAACATTTGATAAAGTGATATGTGGGGCTAAAGTAGTGCATAAATAGCAAGTTGAAATATGTCACGACAGCTATAAACGATTATGGCAAATAATAAACAATAGGTAAGTTAGGAAAATAAACAACAAGCAGGAATTAAAAAGTTATTAATTATATAATAGATAAAGAGGGTTATATATATATATATATATATATATATATATATATATATGTATATTTTAGGTGGTTTCCGGGAATTCATCCGCGTAGTACTCGAATACAGTATTCGAGTAACTAGAAGCGAAAGCAGAAGGCTACGAGAATTATGCGGACCGACCTGAAGAGGGCAGATGTGACTCTGCCGAAACGTCGTCATTTTACCATCGATCCCGGCAGGGATCAGTTATCAACTACGCGGATGAATTCCCGGAAACCACCTAAAACATTTATATATATATATATATATATATATATATATATATAGATGAATTTAATTCTATTTTAATGTCAAGATCAATATATATGATTATAACAAAGTATATCTGCATGCATCCACTAATTGAAATATTTTTATATGAAAATGAGCATAAAAATAACTTCAAATCCTCTTACCATATCTCCAAGGTAAAAATAGTTATTCACCATCAGAACAGTATGTAACCATGTTTTTTTGCAAGCCTCAGCACTAATTGACCATATCCTCAAGCCTATGAATCCCAGAAAGTTACGAAGTAGTGGGGTAAGTTGTATACACAGAATAACAACAAGAGAGGGTAAGATCCTAATAAAATTATAAATTTTTTTAATTATAATAATTAGTGCAAATGGATTCAGACTATATAAAATATTGGTTTTTCAAGTAGTAGTTGCTGCTTACTGACAAGTTTACTTGAAATGCGGGCATAAAGTGAAAGTTCAATATAGTAAGTGACTGAATTATGAAATAAACTAAATAAAACTGTAATAATTTGTGGTGTACAAAGGCTACCACAGGTCTATTTTAATCTGTATTTTGCCGTTTTTCGCGCATATATAAAGAAATCCATTCGTATAATCCTACATCTGGAATAAGGCTATAAGATTTAAACGCCATACGGGAATGTTTCATTTTTATTCTTTGTTTGTACCATATCTATTTTTTGTTATTTTATTAAACTATCATTTGTTTTCATTTGATATATTCTTTTTTATCCAATCCTATCTTATCGTTTGATAATACTAGACATCTGTTTGATTAAAGAAAATGTGAAAATATTGAAAGCTATGACAATTTTGTTTTAGAGAACATATTTCTCAAAAATCTTCTTCTCTGTGAGTATAAGACCCTAACCTCATACCGTTTTTGGCAGTTTTAAGGTATGTTTTATATTACAAGTTCTTAATTGGCTGGCGCCCTAAATAAGTTAAATTTTGTTTTATTATCTAACCCCTGTCCATAAACGAAGAGCTGACTATTCGCACATGAGAGTTGATCAAGGTAGGTCTTTATTTGAAAATCATTGAATGTTTAATTTTAACAATAACAGGTTGGCCATAAGATTTGTAAAGTATCTTGTTTATAGATTGCCACAAAAGATATTTAATGAATAAGAAAGTAGGAAATAGTTTTTAAAAATTTATGAAACAGTGGTGTGTTAGATCAATAAGAAATAACAAAGAGTTAATCCGACAGATACATTGTTTTTTTATACTTTTTGCAAACATTTGAAATTTAGTAGACATAACATTTTATTCTTGTTTATTTGGTTGTTTTATTCGTGTTTTCAGGCAATGAAAAATTACTACAATATTATCGGGAATCGAACATGGAGCCCTCGGTTAAGTTATCCGAGACATTGTCCACAATTACTAATTGACAACTTACATAAGACACACTGAGAACCTAACAGTCACCGTACATCTTACCATAAATAGGCCACATTTTAAATATTTGTCTAAGGAATTAGGAAACTGAGGATAAGGAAGACCAATAAAATCAATTGTTTACTATTTAAATACCGAGCAAACCTCCATCATATTATGCTGGAAATATAAACATGTGCCTGCAGAAAGTTACAAATTGCAGTAAGCAATTACTAGAATGGACTCGTCCACAGGGGCAAGTTCAGAATGGACAAATATTTTCAATTACAATGGGTATTTATACCTTAAATTTTGGAAAACTGCGATGAAAGGTCTCTAGATCAACTCTTTTACTTTCCAGCAATGGTTTATTCATAATGATGTGAGATATTATGGTTCTTTAAAATTTCTTTCATAGGTTTGACTGAAATTTTGCAAACACTACCGGGGCTACAGTATTTATTTTTAGAAAGTAAATTATTCATGGTAATATTTACCCTCTCAGTATATAAGGATGTATATATATATATATAATATATATATATGTATATTTGTATTTTCAAGTTCCGTTATCTAAGGCACCAATTAACAATGTTGAGCCCATAGTAGATAATTTTGTAGGTTTTTCAAACGCGTCGATAAAAATGATTGATCGTATGTCAGTTACTATATGTAAATATTATCAGATTCCATTCTTTCACTTAATATATATTCAGCTTGACGTTAGATGTCGTTCATGTCTAGGGATTCATTTCGCTGACATTCTTCCTATAAGAATTTCAGTTTATGGCTATTTCAGGGAAGCGTACCTGTTCCCCGTTCGAAATGCCCGTGCTTTGAATGAGGTAGCTATGAAAAGTAGATTTCATATAACATATTACCAGACTAATGGATGTTTACCGGAATAAATCATCAACGACATATTTCCATCTGTGAAACAACATACACAAACACACACACACACATTTATATATATATATATATATATATATATATATATATATATATTTGTTCCTGGGAATTCATCCGCGTAGTTGATAACTGATACCTGCCCTTCTCAGGTTGGTTAGCATAATTCTCGTATCCTTATGCTTATTTGTTACGGGGCGGAGCCGGAACGGTTCGGTGTTTAATAGAGTTTTCCAAGAATTCGATAAGTTCTGGATTTCAGTGTCGATTCTGCTTGCTTATAGATATGTTCCTTTTGGGTGGTTTAGACTTTCATGGTATGTGTGACACTTCTTGTAGAATTATTTCTGCTGTGTTCTCATCTAATTTTCAGCTGTTGTCATGCAACATATTATGTTCTCTGTTGGTATGTGAAAGGGAGCAAGAGCGTATTTGAACCCCTTACTCAACACTCATACCGAAGTAGTGTTCAAATGGAACGAAGATAAGTTGTACACGGTTTTATTCGTTTCCAGTTGCAGCGAGGTCAGACTGTGACCGTTGTTTTCCGAGAAAATTCGTTTCAGGGCGGTTGAGGATTCATTAACAATTATTAGTAGAGTAGTATATTTAGTTTGGAACAAAAGTTTTGGAGTAGCAGTGTAATTCCGAATCTTTTCTTTTGTATTTTTTTTGTTTTCGTTGGTGATTTTTAAGCGCACACTCATTGCCAGAGTCGCTTGATGCACCGTCTCGGACAGTAGAGACATTCTCGCTCGTAAAAGAACTAATCTCTCTAGTTCTTCATTGTTGTAGTTTTATGTGAAATACGACCGGTCGTGAAATAGACACAGTAAAATCCACTAAAGGGCAGTGCGGGGTCAACTCCTCAAAATACAGTCCACTTCAACTTGAGCGGTCAGCAGAGCAAGACAAAGACACATGTAAGTACTCTGGCGTGATCGTTCTTTAAATTGTTACCAACATATCATAGTTAAACCCCCATTCCATTTCATATTGGCCACTTCGAGCTCGGATTTGCACTGCTTTTATTAGATAAATAGTACGCATTTTTGCGATCGGTAAAAATCCTTAATTAAGTAAAATATCAAAGTAGAGTCACGTTTAAAACTCGACTTGTTTTTTGCGTTCATAAATGGTAAATATCGTGTACACTACGTTTCATTAAATTGCTATAAGACGAATTATTTTATTTTTGATTTCGCTAATCGTTTCTCACTCATTTTTGTGGAAAATTTAATATTTTGTCATTAGCATATAGTGGATATAGTTTTGTATTTACTTAATTAGGGTTTGTTTGCATTCGTATAATCGGATTTTTCAACTCTCTCTCATTCTCTCGGTAGAAATATAGGTCAAGTTTGTTGCAGTTAAAGAATATTTTATTTTATTCTCTCATTGGTTATTACTCTCTCTCTCTCTTTGGTGGAAATAAAGTATTCAAAACCAACTGCATCGAATTTGTAAAATAACTCAATTTCTCTGCTTCTCATTTTTTGTTATTGTTTTCGGTTTTTTACAAAACACAGTCTAAAAAATATCGCTTTCATTACTCATTTAAGTAAATAAGATGGCGGCGACTGCACAGAAAAGAATTGATCAAGCCAATGCACTCCGGGATTTATCGGTTGAAAGAATTTCGGAACTCTTTTGTTTAGCGGAAAAGGCTAAAACTGATGTATTTTTGCGATCTAATTTCAAAATTCGTTATGAAAATTTGTTAAATCTCTACTCGGAGTTTAATTTTCAACATACTAATATCTTAAGTAATTATGCTCTCTTAGAAAATCCGGACGTTTCGGAAGAAAAAGATATTAGAAAAGATATCGATCAGAAATATTACTCAATTAGATGCACTTACGAGGAATTATTTAAGACGGAAGTGTCGGCTTTTTCTCTACAAGAAACTAAAACTTCTAAAGTGAAGCTTCCGAAGTTAAATATTCCTTTGTTTACAGGAGACATAAAAGATTGGTCACGATTTATTAGTTTGTATAATTCGCTCATTCATTCAAATGATGATTTGAAATTTCTCCTGCTAATTACAAAGCGGCATATGACAAATTAGTGAAAAAATATCAGAATAAACGAATTTTAGCTACACTTCATTGGGAAACTATTGTTGATGTGCATAATGCTAACTCAGATAATGATTTGAAGATTTTGTTAGACACCTTTGAAGACAATCTCATTGTATTAAAGAATCTAAACTTTCCCGTTGATTCATGGGACTTTGTTCTTTTCAATATGTTAAGTAAAAAGATTTCTCATAGTTTAATTTTGAACTCACTATAGAATCATCAGTTTTACCTACGTATCAAGCCCTCTATGAGTTTCTCCGGAAAAATTGTCAAGCTAACGATTCGGTCGCTATGTTGCAAAGAGGTTTTAAACCTCCTCTGAAGCACTCACAAGTAAAACCTATCAAACGGTTCTCTAAAACTGCATCAATCAGTAACGCAGAACTCTATAACGATTCTCGTATTGTACACAAATGTAGTTATTGTAACGAGGAACATAAAATTTATAAATGTCCTACGTTTAACACTTTGTCTCCCAAAGATAGATTTGAAATAGTGAAGCGGCGTAATTGGTGTTTTAATTGTCTCGGTGCCACACATGTTAGCAGACTTCTACTTCTTGCTGCAGGGTTTGTCACAAACGACACCACACTTTGCTTCACTTTGATACCTCTCCTCGCACTACTGCAAAAACGGTTACCTCAGATTCACACATTAGTACTCCAGCTATTCCACAGCAAATACAGCACTCTACTTCTCAAACACTCACTAGTACTGTACCTACGGTTGGTAGTACTACTCGAAAGGTTGTTCTCCTCTCTACTGCTTGTGTGGAAATTTTGGATACTTTTGGAAATTACCAAAAGATCAGGGTTTTATTAGATTTCGGCAGTCAAACAAATTTCATTTCCGAGCCATGTGCCCGTCGACTAGGTTTGAAACTTTAGAAACTTCCTACCAGTGTTGATGGCCTTGGACAGTTGGGTTTGAAAACTTCATCTGCACTCTCATCCACCATAAGACCTGTATTTCAAGCAACTCCTACCTTCGATATTGAAGCTATTGTAATACCTAAGATTTGTGGAGATATCCCTCAAGTACCTGTATCTCTTGAAAGCCCTAATTCATTCTCTAACCTCATTTTGGAGGACAAACATTTTGGTGTTCTGGTCCGATAGATATGTTGTTCGGAGCAGATCTCTTCTCAATGATTTTCAAGGATGGAAAAATACAAAGTCGAATAGACAGTCCAGTTGCCTTAAATACTGTTTTTGGCTGGATTATTATGGGTAAAGTCAATGCCTCTGTTCCAAAATTGAACTCCTTTTTTTGTACATTAGAAAACACACTCGCCAAGTTCTGGCAGTTACAGGAAGTTCCCCACTATATTACCTCTTCTCCGGAAGATCTAAAATGTGAACAAATTTTCGCTGACACTCATACTCGAACCCCTTGTGGTAGATACATTGTCTCTCTTCCTTTTCGTGATCTCGAACCTCTTTTCCTGATACTCGATTTCTAGCACTTAGCAGATTCCTTGCCTTGGAAAGATGGCTTTTAGCTCATCCCTCTCTCTATGATAATTATAAAACCTTCATGCAGGATTACCTCGACAAAGGACACATGGAAAAGATTTTAGAAGAGGCTCTTCCTCGGAGTTATTACTATATTCCTCACCATGCTGTTATCAATCATAATAGTAAAACTACGAAACTCAGAGTAGTATTCGATGCCTCTGCAAAAACCTCTAATACTCTCTCTTTAAATGATACTCTCTTAGTTGGACCTAAACTTCAAAAGGATATTAGTTCTATTTTGTTACGTTTTCGTTTACACTCTATTGTTTTCACCGCTGACATTCAACAAATGTACCGACAAATTCTTGTAAATGAGAAGCACCAGGATTATCAACGCATTCTCTTTCGTTTCGGCCCAAATTAAACAATGCAAGATTTTCGTCTCAGAACCATTACATATGGAGTATCATCATCGCCATATCTCGCCTTAAGGACATTGCTTCAGCTAGCCAAGGATGAACACTCCTCAGAGACAGCATCAAGAGTTCTTTTAGAAGATGTTTATATGGATAATGTTGTCACAGGCGCTTCTGATCTTCTCACAGCACAAAAGGTGCAAACGGACCTCATTCATTTACTCAAACAAGGAGGTTTTTTACTTCATAAATAGGCGAGTAATATACCAGAACTGCTCGTAAATATTCCTGAGGATTGTAGATTATTAGATCCCATGTCATTTTATTCGGATGATGATACTATTCTGAAAGTTTTAGGTCTGCAATGGCAACCAAACGTTCTTCTACCAAATTACGCCTCTAGATCTCGCTTGTACTAAACGAAATATGCTCTCCGAATTAGCCAGGACGTTTGATCCTCTTGGATTATTATCCCCTCTTTCATTTCTTGTTAAACACCTCATTCAAAAATTGTGGTGTCTAAAATGTGATTGGGATGACTCACCTCCTCTAGATATCCGTGAAAAGTGGAAACGATATAAACAGGAATGCCCTTCTCTCTCGAATCTCATGATACCTCGAAAAATAGTCTCGACCTCATTCGTTTCCTGTGAACTACATGGTTTTTCTGACAGCTCTGAGTTGGGATATGCTGCTGTAATTTATCTTAAATTTCTCTATATGGATAGCCCTGCTCAATTATCTTTACTATACGCAAAATCTAAAGTTGCACCGCTTAAAACCCTTAGCATTCCTCGATTGGAATTATGTGGTGCTGTCCTCTTATCCAGTTTGATAGAATTTGTTGTCCATACTTACAAAAATAAGTTGAATATAGATTCGGTATATGCCTGGTCTGATTCAATGGTAGCTCTCACTTGGATCAAATCCTCTCCACATCGCTGGAAAACTTTCGTTAGTAACCGAGTCTCCTATATTCAGGATAAAGTTAAACCTGAATACTGGTTTTATGTGCCCTCAATTGACAACCCGGCGGATTGTGCTTGTCGCGGGTTGTTTCCTCAACCCCTTGTAGAAAAGAAACTTTGGTGGAATGGCCCTACATTGTTATTGTTGTCAAAGGAATGTTGGCCTCAAAAGTATATTCTGCTTCAGACAGAATGTACGGTAGAAAAAAAAACCATATTTTCTTAACTCTCTGTTCTCTAAACACTATTGACACATTACTCAATCGTTTCTCCTCTTTGAACAAACTCAAAAGAATTTTGGCATATCGTAAACGCTTTATATACAATTGCAAAAACCCTAACTCTAAGTTATTTACTCATTTCAGTTCACTCGAGTTATTTCAAGCACTTCTCATGTTAGTTAAAAGAGTACAACATCTCGAATTTTCAGATATACTTGACATAATAGAAAATAAACGACGCTTACCTAAAACTCTTAGAAAACTCAACCTGTTCATTGATAGCGATGGTTTCCTCAGGGTGGGCGGTCGTTTACAAGCCTCTGAACTTCCCTATGACAAAAGGTTTCCTCTTTTGTTGCCTCAAAATCATCGTCTAACTCAATTGATTGTTGAAAATTACTACATAGAAAACCTACATCCTGGTTTTCAAACTCTGTATTTTTTAATCTCTCAACACTTTTGGATTTTATCAGCTCGTAGAGTAATTAGGCGTACTCTCTCTAATTGCTTACGATGTTTTAAGGTTAAGCCCAAAGCTCTTGAACCCTTTATGGGTAATTTACCCGCATCACGGATCTCAGAAGTCAAACCCTTCTCAGTTGTCGGTGTTGATTACGCTGGACCTTTTCTTGTGACTCCTTGGAAGCGACGAGGTGTCCAGCCTCAAAAGGCTTATATTTGTCTCTTTGTGTTTTGTTACGAAAGCTCTTCATCTCTCAGCTGAAACATTTCTTTGTTGTCTCAAACGTCTCATAGCGAGACGAGGAAGATGTTCTCATGTATTCTCTGACCAAGGTATCAATTTTGTTGGTGCATATAAATTCCTCAATGATTATATGGCCAACGCCGTAGCTACCGAGAATATTACTTGGGCGTTTAATCCCCCTTCGGCTCCACATTTTGGAGGTCTTTGGGAATCCGCTATGAAGTCAGTAAAAGCGCATCTTTTAAGAATTGTAATATCGCAAATTCTAACATATGAGGAATTCAATACAGTTCTTACCCAGATCGAAGCCGTTCTAAACTCACGTCCTCTATACCCCATGAGTTTGGATCCTAATGATTTATCAGTCCTTACTCCCGGACATTTTCTCACTTTAGCTCCGTTAACTACTATTTCTGAGCATATTGTTACTCACATTCCCTGTAATAGATTGAATAGATGGCAATTAATCCAGAAAATACATCAGGTTTTTTGGAAACGTTTGCATAACGAATATTTACACACGCTGCAGCAACGTCAAAAGTGGAATGACATGTCGCGGTCTTTACATGTTGGCGATTTAGTGCTTATTAAGAGTGATAATATACCGCCACTCAAAGGGCAATTAGGGAGAGTTGAAGAACTCCATCCGGGCTCTGACGGGATCTCGAGAGTGGCTATAGTTCGTACAGCCACTGGGTCTTTACAAAGACCTTTCGTAAAATTATGTTCACTACCCGCGCCCTCCGGGTTAGCTGGCTGAAATACCTTGTATTTCGGTGGGCGGTTTATGTTGAGGATTCATTAACAATTATTAGTAGAGTAGTATATTTAGTTTGGAACAAAAGTTTTGGAGTAGCAGTGTAATTCCGAATCTTTTCTTTTGTATTTTTTTTTGTTTTCGTTGGTGATTTTTACGCGCACACACATTGCCAGAGTCGCTTGATCCACCGTCTCGGACAGTAGAGCCATTCTCGCTCGTAAAAGAACTAATCTCTCTAGTTCTTCATTGTTGTAGTTTTAAGTGAAATACGACCGGTCGTGAAATAGGCACAGTAAAATCCACTAAAGGGCAGTGCGGGGTCAACTCCTCAAAATACAGTCCACTTCAACTTGAGCGGTCAGCAGAGCAAGACAAAGACACATGTAAGTACTCTGGCTTGATCGTTCTTTAAATTATTACCAACATATCATAGTTAAACCCCCATTCCATTTCAAGGGCTTCTGTTGGAGCTTCAATTTGTTGAAGTTTGACTGCTGTTCTTGTTCCTAATTCCTGAATTCGTTTCAGCCCTAAATTAACTATGCTTATCGATTTTATCCCATGAAATAGAGTGGAGTGTATAGCTTATATCTAGGTGGAAATTTAAGGGTTTAGTGTTTTGAACATTCCATATCTTTTCAGGCATCACGTATGGCTTCCCTAAGTAGGATGCAACTAACTTTCCATAAGATATTTTGTATTTATCTGTTGTTCTTCCAGAACCTTACCGACAATTTCTAAAATATTTTACACAAATGAAAAGTGTTCTTTCCGTCGAGATTCACTATATTTATCTTAAGTCTTCGCGGGTACTAAATATATCAACATATTTCCTGGAATTCATCCGCGTAGTTGGTAATGGTCACATTTGTCCTCTTCAGGTTGCTTTGCATAATTCTCGAATCCTTCGTAGTTATGTTTCTAGTTACTCGAATATTAAGATCTACAGCGCTGTTATATTGGTTCGGCGCTTATCGGTTGGTCCCGTGAACGTCTGCCTGTGATTGGCCTTTAGCGTACAGTGGCCACACCTACCGCTTTCTGACTGGTCATTTTCGGCTAAGTTGACTGGCTGGTATTGTGTTTAGTAGAGATTTCCTATGAATTGATTAAGTTCTGGCGTGACGTCGTGTGTTTCTCAATGGATGTTAATTTTTCTTGCTTTCTTATGGCGTTCTAGTGTTTATCACGTGTGGCTTGAATTTGTCTGTTAGTTTACCCCACATAGGTTTTGGGACACTTATTAAGACCGTGCTGATTTTTCTGTCGGTATTGTAAATAGTATCAATATTGTGCCTACGTAGAATTCTCGCAATACTGTCCATGGTACCCTTGACATACATTAAATTAGTCTTGTGTGTTCCTGTCTCATACTCCCTGTCTGTTGGTCTTTTACAACCTGTATGTCTTTTTGTAAGCTTTGATGTCATGTCCGTTTTCACCAACATGCCTATCAGTAAAAAACGACAAAATAAAATCGACCTAAGCCAGTTTATGTACAAAATCTTGGGCAGCAATTTGTGACTATTAAAACTTTGGAACTGGAATCACCTGTAAACATTACGGAAAAGTATTGATTTATCTTTCATCTACAATACATGCTGTTGTTATTCAAGAGACACAACGAAAAACAAATTTTGCTGAAGTAAAGAAGATATGATCAAAATTGTTACAGTTTCCGTCTTGTAATCAATTAATGCAACTCCATCTGATCATGTCTTTGCAAATATCAGGAGGTTAAACTAATAAACTAAGAATAAGTTAAAAACAATAACTTACCTGAAATACCTTTTGAGAATTAGTGTGCATGCATCTTGGAAAGTAAATTTTCCCTTTCTGTTAATAATATTCAATATCTGATTGGTCAAGAGTAAAGATGATATTAACAGGAATACATTTATAATCACATATGCAAAACGTACTGAAATCTCGATTACGGGTAACGCTAGGAACTGAAATTTAGGATTATATTAATCAAGATAATATTTGTAATAAACTAAATACAGGAGTTTCTGGACAAGGAATGGTGATACAAGTAAATTAAACATTAACTGATTGATGGTCTTCTACTCTATTTTGGGACAACATTTCTTCTATTTAAGCCTACAGTTTTGCTCATTTTTCGTCGTTCAACTGAACTGTATAGGTCACGATGACCTCGAGTACTATTGCTTTTGTAATAATAATAATGGGGCCGGCGCTGGACATGACAACATGCAGGACCTCGGTGGCAGAGAGCTGAGGAGGCGGGTCCCTGCCGTCCAAAGATCTACAGCCTAAGAACCAGAAGAATCACAACAACACTCACCAATACAGTCACAGCAACAACGTGACCATCACCAACCGCGTCAAAACTCCACCCGCAGAAAGTGTTGCGCAGGATCAACAGCCAGAGCTCACTCAAGCGGGACTGCAAAGACGCCGCATGAAATGGACTAGCGCTATGAATGAATTTCTAATGCGTACGTTTTACAGAATTACGAATCTTGACCAGGACAAGAACGGATATCGCCAAATACTCCATCAAGAGTTCTGTCGTGAGTACCGAGAACTTCAAGTTAGTGGAGCGCGAAGTATTTGGTCGAAATACAATCGATCCAGAGATTGAAACACCTTTGGCACAAAGAGCGGACGAGACTTAAGGACTTCAACAAGAATAGCCAACCAATGCTAACCTGCTTCAGAAGATTCAAGGGGAAATAGAAGGAACTCTTATAGAGTATAATGGAACGGGTTCACTGACTACACCAACTCTTCCCAAACTAAACTGGGTATCGTCTTGCAGGCCATGAACAAATTTATATTGCCAAACTATGTTTTAGGTGCTAATACGTTATAGAGTCGCTACACACAATCATCTACTGTGCTGCAACTTCCATCTGCAGAACAATTGGGGTAGCAATAAGAACAAAGCAAGACCCTTCCCAATTTAGACAAACACCTCCAATACCACCTTGGCAAAGAAGGCTTGAAGGGCAAATCAGTTCTCTTCGGAAAGACGTTGGAAGACAGACCGACTACCAAAGAGGGGTCAGGAACAACAGAATAGAAAGACTTGTCAAGACTATCATGGACAATAACCGTTCCAGTGGGATGGGGAAAATATCACATCTCAGCAGTGTCTGGACAGTCTACGACAAAAGCTTTCCGTCTACACAAGTCGATTGAGAAGGTACACAACCAGTAACCAACGGTAACTAGACAACACACTTTTTCGACAATCAGAAAAAGGGTTTTATAGAAAACTTAACAACATCAATAATAGTGGAGCCCCTAGTTACCAGTAAAACAGACATCGAGGAATTCTGGAAAACACTGCTTTTCACCACAATTACCTATAACTCCAGAGCCAGTGGGATTAATGACGAGGAGGCTGCATTTCATAACTGTGATACCATGCAACACCAACCATTTAGACACATGCAACATAATGAAGCACCTCCATACCTGGAAAGCACCAGGACCAGATGGTGTGCAAAATTACTGGATAAGGAAACCTTATAAATGACACAATTACCCACTCACACAAGATGCCTAGTTTTCTTACGCATGGTGCTACATACCTCTCACCAAAGGACATCCTATGTACAAAAGGCCCAGCAAAGTACCTACCAATCCCTGGCCTCCCAACCATATACAAACTCATAACGTCGTGTATTAATCATCGCATTTTCAAACATTGTGAGATGAACAACATAATTACTCAACAACAAAAGGGATGCGCGAAAAGTTCGATAGGGTGCAAAGCACAACTGATAATTGATTTCATTGTCTGCAATCAAGCCCACGCCAAACGACGAAATCTCTACATGGCATATGTGATTTTTATAGAAGGGTCAGACGACTGTTGAAAACCAAACTAAACCGTAAAAATCAGTAAAAAAGTTCTAGCTAGGAAGATGATTGGCAGATTTAAGTAAACTATTAGATCAACAAATTTCTATATTGCGTAGTCATTTCCAGAAACTCGCAGAATTTCTGATCTACACAGAGTCATGTGCCAGGTTGATGACTCAACACCATTGCGACTGACACAACAACAAGTCCAATTACACCACCAAACCACTGATCAGAGACTGCTGAAATGGAAAGAGAAGCCCCTTCATGGAAGACATATAAATGACGTCAACCAAGATTATGTCGACAGTGCAGCGTCGAACTACAGGCTGATCTCTGGTCATATGTTTCCTGAAACGAAAGGCTTTATATTGGCTATTCAAGATCAAGTAATTCCAACTAAGAACTATCTAAAGTACATCATGAAAGACCCTATTATTAACAACGACAGATGCAGGTACGGTTGCCAAACATCAGAATCTATCCAGCATATCACAGGAGGTTGTCAAGCGTTCGCTGCAACTGAATACAAAGAACGACACGTGGCAAAAATACTGCACCAGGAACTAGCACTGAAACATGATTTATCACAGTCGGTGAGATTAACATTCTATAAATACAAACCGGAATCGGTTTTACAAAATAACAACTACAAACTCTACTGGGACCGCACGATACTGATCGATCGGACAGTTGCTTACAATAGACCAGATATAGTTTTGGTAGATAAAGTCTCTCGGAAATCAACTTTAATTGACATAGCAATTCCTAACAACAATAATATAAATATCAAGCAAGCTGAGAAAATAACCAAAGATAGAGGTTTGGAATTTGAAATAAAGGCTCAGTGGGACATGAACAACATTCGAACTGTACCAATTGTTAACTCAACGACAGGAGTAGTCCCAAAACATCTATTAAACAATTTAAAATACCTCGGTCTGGACGAACATCTTTACCAACAAATGCAAAAATCCGTCCTGTTAGGAACAGCCCCGCCAGTCAGGAAATTCATGGGAAACGGCCGCCGCGACTCCATCCACGGGCCTGAAAACCTGGCAAGGGCTCCCACAGTGCTAAATCCTCTTGATATCTAGGATGTCTGGGGTTTAATGAATTTTCCCCTAAAGAGAGGAAGTGTGCTGCCATACATTGTACCTCAAGTCGAGATATTATTATAGTGTAGGCTTAGCTGATATTAGAAATACTCTACTAAGTTAAAGAACAATATTGTGGATCTCCTGTTGACAATCATTCACGTGTGTGTTCTTTCAAGACGAATAACCGATAAGCAATCGGTTATCGACGTGGGCAGAATATCGTTGTAAACGATAACTCGTCACTGCGCAGGGAGATTGCGAAACGGTTATTCCTTCAGTAGGAACTAACCTCACATTTTTGAGTACAAAAATATTTTTCAAAAGTTTGTTGAGGAGGTCTTGAATTATTTTGCTTGTTGTTTTTGTTGGGTTTTCTCTACTTAATTTTTTTTTCTTCTTATCTGGGGTTGGAGACGTTGCTACTCCGACTGTGGAGTCGTTGTCAATCGTTTAGTATTGTATTTCGAGGATTTTTCTAAAAAAATCGCTTTGATGCTGATTTTGTTGTTTGTTAAAAATTTCACAGTAAATTTTTGACTTCATAACTTCAGTAATAAAAACGGTAAAGGGACTGATTGTGGCATTTTTGTTTACCTCAGTCTTTGGATCTTTTAGTTACTATATATACAAATGTATTTTTTTATCACACTATTAAAAGGATTAGTTGAATTATTATGTCCGTCTGTTCATAATTCTCAGAGTAGTGTATCGTCGCTCTGTTACTTATGCCATGAATACATGACATGGATTGACAAAGAACCACGCCAAAATAGTAGCCTATCGTCCCCAATAGCGAACCAGCTTGATGGGTCCGAAAATGAGTATTGTCCCATATTGTAGATCCTACTAGTTTATGCTTAATTCTTCTACACAATTTTTAGTAAACTTCAACTCATTTTTATCGATTTGTTTGCTTTGAGTGCAGGGCCAGCGTTTTCATATTACAGCAATATCATATCTCATATCTTAAGAACGAAGCAATTTGGAACTTGATGTCCATAAAAAATTGTTCCGCACATCATAAACAACATCATACTATATATTCAGCTAATTGAACATAAGCTATTTTCCATAAGAACATAGCAGGGTCCTTTTTAAGTTCAACTGGGAATATGCAACTGAGTGATCTCGATTGGCCTAATATACTTAGGAGAGAATTAAATGAATAGAAAGAACTCAGGATACAAAACAATTATAAATTGATTGTTTCAGAAATCTCAATCATATCAAAACATCCAGTCGAGGTCATTAACCTAAGATTTTTAAAATAATTCTGTATTTCGGGGTTCAACTGATATTATATATATATATATATATATATATATATATATATATATATATATATACTTCTTCTATATACTCCATATTGGAATAAAATCCAAACACTAAAAGCACGCATGCATGTCCATTTATTACTATGTTCATTAAAATCGCTCTGAATCCTTGGATCGATTTTAGTTTGTAGAAGTCCTCATTTCCTTTGGTTTCAATAATTTTTGCCCAGTTTTTCTTCAACGAAAATATTTGGAGTTTGTTTTCTGAAAAATGCACATGTACAATTATATTTTTGCTAATTTTAATTATTATACTTAATGAAATTGGTATTCCAGGAAACTGATACTCTAGTATGGTACTAACGAGGACTATAACGGGTAGAAAAAATAAAATCAATCTAGAAAAAAGATAATTAGCAATGACAATTATCTTTAATGGTTAATCATGGTCTGAAATCAAGTTTCAGTAGGTACACGAAATTATTTTGAAAACAATTTAAAGTTAAT
Source organism: Octodonta nipae (assembly GCA_034190945.1). Classification (NCBI taxonomy): domain Eukaryota; kingdom Metazoa; phylum Arthropoda; class Insecta; order Coleoptera; family Chrysomelidae; genus Octodonta; species Octodonta nipae. The sequence continues at coordinate 88,909,425 of CM067221.1, forward strand.
TTCTTATGAAACGCCCTTACACTATCTACGCTTGCACATTGTTTTGAACATTCCATTTTTGTGCAATATTATTTTCATTTTGCAATCACATCAATAAATATAAAGCCATTGACAACGAAGTCAGAATAGACTTTAAAACGTTTGGTATTCCTGCAATATACGTAGTTTTATTTCTATTGTGGTGTTATTCCCCAAAGAAACATATAAGTTATCAAGAATATGCCACAAACAACGTTTAGAAGACAATTATTGACAGTGTGGACAAATATTGTCAATGTAAGAACGTTCTTCAACATATTGAATGCTCGCAATATTTTCAAAAAATGATATGTATTGAATAATTAATTAAAATAGCTTTATTCATTGAGTGAAAGTGTTTGTAAACGTGAACTTTTAAGCTCGCTGGAATGTTAGGCCCTAAGTCATAAAAAATTTCGAAAGACCTTTCGAAGATAATTCTCAATATCTATGTAAAAATAACTATAACATCTGTGTCGTGTTAGTTTGCGAACCGAATCGGTGTCAAGATTAATCACTTCAAAAGGTCAATACACAATTATTATTAGGAATACGTAATAAATAAAATCAAAACGGAATCTCAGAAACATGTGCTGTTAATAAAAAGGATTGAAAATGACAGGCACACAAAAACCCCCGGATAAGCCTCCGGATAAGAGTTTCAATTGCCCTAACAGTAAAAAAATTAATATAGTTGTTTGCCTATTATGTTAAAGGGTGTACCACTCAGATTACTTAAAAAAAAAGAGAAATGTGAGATCTCTAGACGAAGCTATAGTGATAGGTTCTTTGCATGATGATATGGACCTAACCAGTAAACCAGAAATGAAGCTAGATGAAAATACTAAAGAAACTGATTGGCAATATCAAACTAATTGAAAAAACAAGGACAGAAAAGGCAAATCAAGAACACATTTCTAAACAAACTGAAAATGTATTATTATAAGAACTGAACGAAGAGTTAAAAGATAAAAACAGAATACTAAAAGACATGCTTAACCTAACCAAAGAATAAAAAAAGACCAAAACATTTGCAGAAATAGTTAGAACCACATCAACTACCCAAAAAAGAGTGCCGACCATAACCATAAGCAAAAAAAAACAGGAATAGTACTTTTAATGCATATAATTCCATTGCTCAGAAAATAGTACAAAATAATAATATCCAGGTTAAAAAAATCAACAGGCTAGATAATGGTGATATTATTATAAAAAGCATTAGTAAAAAAAGTGCATTAGAAGTGGAAAAAATGGTAAAAGAAAATTTTCAGGATCAATGTGCTCTGCAATTTGAAACTTTAAAAAATCCTCGACTAAAAATAGTTGAAATTGATAATTGTTTAAACCTAGATGTAAAAGATTTAGAGAAGGACATTAATGAAAGAAACTTCAGTGGCTTTGAGAGCAAATGTCAAATAATGCACACTTTTGTTAATAAGAAGACCAAGAAACTAACAATTATTGCTGGAGTAACATCAGAGTTTTATGATCACATACGTAAAAATAAACACAGAATTTTTGTAGGATACCAAAATTGTAGAGCATTTGATCAACTGAATGTTAAACCTTGCCTAAACTGTGGTCGCTACGGACACAATAGTAAAAAGTGCAGAAATGAAACCATCTGTATAAGGTGTACAGGAAAACACTCCTTGCAAGAATGCAAAAAAGAATTTTTGGGTAAAGTGCCCAAATTGTACTTTTGCAAATGACAAATATAACGCAAAAAAAAACAGTGAATCACTTATTAACTGATACAGATAAGTGTGAAGTGCTATTAAACCAAATCAAAAAAATAAATAATAATAATAACACAATACGGATTATCCCGTTCGGCCTAATATACCCACGCATATTAGCAAGATTGACGTATATCGCAACTTGGAACAAGCAAAACAAATTAATCTACCAGGGAAAGCAAGCAACCCATTGCAATCAACCAGCTTTATCAAAACCCGAAACCAGAGTAGGAAAAATAAATAATGATTTTCGATAAAGAATTGAATGAATTTAGGATAATAGAATCAGAGTTCTGCAACCTTCAATCCCTTAATGATAACCTTGAGTCTTATAAAAGCATACATAAAAAAATCATTTAACAGTATTACAGTTAAACATAAGAGGTATAAAAACCAATTACAACTTGCTAGTAGTTCTCATTGAGAGGTCGAAGGTTAAACCTGACATAATTATATGCTGGATTATTTCCACATTGACGATTATGATATGTATTCCAATGCGATTGGGGTTACTAAATCGGACGGTGTAATAATGTACATAAAACAAAAATGGTCACATTACTGCTATATAGAAAATATAAATAATCATAGAATATTAAGTACTGATATAAAAATTAATATAACCAATAGCTTTAAAATATCTGCGTTGTATAAAACGCACGACGTTAGTAGAACTAACTTTATAACTACTATAAAAACATTTTTCAATAATAATAAAAAAGGAATAATCACCTAATAGCAGGTGATTTCAATAAAGATACATTGAAACAAGATGTGATTGGTCACGATTTTTTGAATAGTTTGTTGGAAAATGAATATATACCTTATTTTCATGGTAATGGTACTTGTATCGATAACATTTTTGTAAAAAGTAATATTATGGACATTACATCTTTTAAATTAAAAATTACCTATACTGACCACTATCTACTTTTTCTAACAGTCAATATAAATAACACGACTACAAAACTCAATGAAAATAACAGCCTAAATTTAACTACTTTTATTCTTCCTTAGTTTGTTTTGAAAGTTGCACATAACAATTAGTATATTTGTAAATTCCGGATCCTCAACAAGAATGAATCAGTACCTACATAGTAGGTAATCATTATATTATCGGTATCTTATAATTAAATTAATTCAAATTAAAAAAAGGAAATGATAGTAACAAATAAAATTATTTGTCGAAATAATCATAAAAAATTTCATAAACTTAAAATTCAAGAAAATAAAAGTGTAAAATCCTACAATCAGCAATTTTTGTTGGAACACTAGTTTACTCTCTCGCTGCGTTGTTTAAGGTTCCCTTGCGATTATGCGTTTCGAGTAGTTCTTGCATTTATCTAGTTTGTTTTGTTGTTTGATATTGATTTGCCAATTTGTATATAAAAAAAACAAGAAGTCAATAACAAGGTTTTATTAAAGCAAATAATTCTTATTTGGCCTGGATCGATTTGTTGATGTTGGGAGAGTTTCGCGAATCAAACAAATACTTTTGCTCAGTTGAATTTCGCAATGTGAAAACTTCTTTGTAACTACTGATCAATGTTATTAATATATATTGGTAATAATTGTTTTTATTCAGGTAACTTAACAATGAACCTACCTAAAAGCTTCAGTAAATTAAATGTAACCTATCAACTTCTTTAATGTACTGTTACCAGAATTCATCAGACAGTTGGTGCAATCGGGCATAATCAATTCGTGGAAGAGAGATTATTCTGACACTTCTGGGAATCCGAAATGTTTTGTCTCTCAACAAGCCGACCGCTGCCGTTATTGGGAATTCCATTAAAGCTTCCAGAACACATAAAAGAAGTTTCCCGATTGCTCGTTGACTTGCCAGAATAATTCCAAGAGAAATATATAAATACGGACAGCAGGCTATGGGGGTAGTCAGTATTCGACGGTCCTACTGTTAAGTTAAGAAATTTTAAATAGTTCTTGTGAATATAAATTGTGTTAAAGTAGTGGAAATAAATTAGAGTGAGTTGGACTATGTTTTTAAATAAATCCCAGAACTGAACTGAACCCGAATGTGAAAATAAAAACATTACAGTGGTGACAGGTGTAGGTGTATTTGTGGAAATTTAGAAGTGCAAAATAAATAGAGTGACAATGTTTAAAAACGTGAAGTTGGACTAATTGAAAGTGACGGATTTAAAAAAAGGACTCGAGGAAAGGGATTTAGAAATTAGTGGGAAGAAAAGTGAATTATTACAACGGCTACGAGATTATTTAATAAATGAAGGTAATGATCCCGATGCTTATTTGTTTGAAGTTTCTATTAACGGAGACATGAGTATGCTATTAAGACAAATGGAAAATGTAAAAGAAACCTTACAAGACTTTAGAGGATAAGCTACAAACATTACAAGATACTTCTCAGATCTTGAAAGAGCCATTAGAAGACAAGCTAGCAGAAAATTCTAAAACCCTAGAAGGTAAATTGGTAGACAAATTACAAGAAAATGCTAAAGCCTTAGAAGACCAACTGCTAGAAAATTCTAAAACCCTAGAAGACAAATTACTAGAAAATTCGAAATCTTTGGAAGATAAGCTACAGAAATTACACGAAAATGCTCAATCCTTAAATGAAAATTTGAATGCATGGTTCAGGAAATTTAAGAAATGCTAGAAGTGAAAATAGTCCAGAATGAAGTTCGGATGGAAGAGCTAAAGCAGACAATGGTCGAAGAGCTCAACCAGACGACTCTCGGAAACATAACGCGGATAGAGGAGCTAAAACATATAATGGAGGGTGAGATCAGCAAACTAAAAGAACAAGTAGTCTCGATACAAAGGGCGAAAGCAGAAACAGTTCGGAAGTAGTGGATTCGAAAATTGGACTGGAGGGAACAAGACACAAAATGCAACCTCCACAATTTGATGGAAAATCGTCATGGAATAACTATCGGCGCCAATTCGCGACTGCTTCAAAGCTAAACGGATGGTCAGCAGAGGAAAAAGCAATAGCATTAACCCTCGTCCTAAGAGGGGATGCTACAGATACTTTGCAAACATTGAATACCTCGGAGGAAGAAGACTACGAATAACTGGTTAAACACATAGAGCTGAGGTATGGACAGACCCATTTGGAGCTCGTGTACAACTGCCCACTAAAAAAACGCCATAAGAAATCTAATGAATCGCTACAAGAGTTTGAAGTCGATATTGCCCGTCTGGTTCGCCTTGCCTATCCAGCCACACAAATGTGATAGAAAGGTTAGCAGTGCAAGCGTTTTTGGATGGTCTTCAGGGCCACGAAGCCAGACAAGCCATGACGCTAGCTCGAGCGACTCAATTAGTGGATGCATTGTTGCAATGGCAACTGCGAACAGCGAAAGGAGAAGCAGCGAAAGTCCACGGTGAAATAGAAGTTGATATGACCTTGGGAAACATAACCTTCCTACATCGGGCATTAGTAGTAGACATCCAAGACGAAGTCATCATTGGAATGGATGTCATGAGCTCTAAGGGATTCCAGTTAAACTTCAAAGATGGAATTTTGCGAGTGAAAGAAGAAGAAGTGGTGCTTCATGGAAAAGAGGACATAATGCTCCAAGCCATCTTAGCAGAAAATGTCAATGTTCAGCAAAGAGCTGAAATCATTGTAGATGCTTGCCTAGATGGGGAAACTAAAGCTGGAACAGTAATGATGTTTTATCCCCAACTTAACTACAGAAATTTAGGCAGAGGAATCGCACTGGGAAAGACCCTGTTTCGGGCCAATGAGATTGTGCCCGTAAGAGTAATGAACTTGAACAATTACTCGGTTGCGTTAAAGAAGGAAATAACTTTGGGCCATTGTTCAACAGTTTCCTATTTAGTCAGAAGCACACAGGATGCAGAAATACCACCAGGTAAACTATATGAAGAGTTGGAAAAACTCATAACAGATTTCTCCAGGAAGTTAAAACCAATCCAGAAAGCAAAACTGACGGACATCGTTAGAAACTATCATGATATACTCGACGTAGGGAAAGGAAAAAAAAGGCGAACTGATCTAGTGAAACATAGAATTAATACCGGGGACGCTCAGCCTATTCGACAGTCGACGAGAAGACTACCACTAGCCAAAAGAGAAGAAGCCGATAGGATAGTCCACGAAATAGAGAAAGAATGTGTTATTGAACCATCCAATAGCCCCTGGGCTTCTCTAGTTGTCTTGGTTAAAAAGAAAGACAGTTCAACTCGATTTTGCTTGGACTATCGGCAATTAAATCACGCAACGAAGGAAGACAGCTATCCCCTACCAAGAATAGACTATACCCTAGATACATTGGCTGGATCGAAGATGTTTTCCACCCTGGACTTGAAGAGCGGGTATTGGCAGATGGAATTGGCTAATGAAGACCGGAAAAAGACTGCTTTTACCATCGGCTCAGGACTTTACAAATTCACGGTAATGCCGTTTAGGTTGTGTAATGCTCCAGCAACTTTTGAAAGATTGATGGTAACAGTGTTAAAAGGGCTTTCATAAAAAACATGTCTGGTGTATCTCGATGACATTATCGTAGTTGGAAGATCGTTTGAAGACCACGTCAAGGACCTGGTGGAGGTGTTTCAGCGACTTCGAAGTTCCGGACTAAAGTTAAGCCCGAATAAGTGTCAGCTATTCCAATAAGAGGTGTAATATCTTGGACATGTGGTTTCCGCAGAGGAAGTAGCTGTTGATAAACAGAAAATCAAATCTGTCCAGGAATGGCTGATACCTAAAGATATCCACCAGTTAAGAAGTTTCTTGGGGTTATGCACGTTATATCGTCGGTACGTAGCAGGATTTGGTGACATCGGCAAGCAACTTACTAGACTCACAAAGGGGAAGATGCCCTACCAATGTGACGAGGAATGTCAGCGATCATTCGAGACATTGAAAAGAGCTTTAGTTATCCTTTTCCAGCTGGAAACTTCGTATTGGATACCAACGCAAGTAATGTCGGAATTTGTGTTGTGCTTTCGCAGATCCAGGAAGGCCATGAGAGAGTCATCGGATACTTCAGCAACCCTGAACGGAATTACTGCGTTACTCGCAGGGAACTCCTGGCTGTGGTAAAGGGGGTAGAAGATTTCTACAAGTACCTCTATGATAAAAGAAGTGACTCCTACAGTTTAAAAATCCTAAAGAACAGGTGGCAGGGTGGGTTGAGCAGTTGCAAGAATTGGACTTCGAGACTGAACATCGAGCTGGAACAAGTCATAAGAATGCTGATGCTCTATCGAGGAGACCATGCCCTGATGGCTGCAAACATTGTCAGCGAGTTGAAGAAAAAGGAGCTGTTCTCTGTAGAACGACCATTGATGACCATTGGCAATCTGCGGAGATCCAAAAAGACCAGAAATTAGACCCAGATTTGAAAGAGGTTATCCGGTGGAAGGAAGAAGGCCGCAAACCTACGTGACAGGAGATTTCCCGATACTCACCAAGCACAAAGTCGTAGTGGGCTCAGTGGAACTCCCTCATCCTGGAAAATGGACTTCTGAAACGCGTGCTGGAAACTCCAGAAGAGCCCAAGGACAGAAAACAGATTGTAGTACCCAGAAATAGGAGACAAGGGGTTTTGCGAGAGCTACATGATGGTACAACTGGAGGACATCTGAGAGTAACGAAAACCCTGGGGAAGTTGAACGCTTCTATTGGGTACATTGCCAAGCAGATGTTAAGGATTGGTGCCGGAAATGTACAGTTTGTGTAGCAAGTAATGGGCCGAAGAAGCGAGCAAAAGCCCCCATGAAGCAATATAATGTGGGCAGTTCATTTGAAAGAGTAGCCATTGATGTTGTCGGACCATTTCCAGAATCTGACTCCGGAAATAAGTACATTGTAGTGGTCATGGACTATTTCAATAAATGGGCAGAAGCTTATGCCTTGCCGAATCAAGAAGCCTTGACCGTTGCTGATGTCCTTGTCAAGGAATAGATCAGTCGTTTTGGTGTTCTTTTAGAGTTGCACTCAGACCAAGGTAGAAATTTTGAATGTACTCGTTTCCAAGATGTCTGCAAACTTCTGATGATCAATAAAACACGGACGACAGCATTACACCCGCAGTCCAATGGAATGGTAGAACGAATGAATAGAACAATTAATCGCCATTTGTCAAAGGTAGTCTCTGACCACAAAGAGACTGGGACCTACTGGAAACAAGATACTACTTTACTTGTTTCTAATGGCATATCGTTCTTCTGTACACGAGTTAACAAGTCAGACCTCATCAAGCGTTATTATGGGACGAGAATTACGACTACTACGCTATTTGAAGTTTGGATGTCCGCCAGGAGAAGAGACCGCAGGTGAAAGCTATCTCAGCCAATTACAGCAGAAGATGAACGACATCCACCAACGAGTCCGATTAAATATCGAGAATGACAGTGCCCGAATGAAGGAAGCCTATGATATCAAAGCTTAGTGCGGGGAATTCCAAGTTGATGATCTTGTTTGGTTGTATAACCAGCAACGTTGTCGTGGATATTCGCCCAAGCCACAGATATGTTGTCTAGAGGATAAGGAAGCTACCTCGAGGAAAACCAAAGGTGATACCTTTCAACAGGGTAGCCGGTTATGCCGGAAGTCATGACGGCGAAGTTGACCAAGCCCAATTCTGCAGTATCCAACCACCCGATGACGCGATGACCTTCGAACAGTTTATGGTACTGTACTCTGATGGGCAGAAAGTGCAGCACGACTTAACAAGAGAGGAACCCCGAGACCTGTTTGAGGTGCCCATAGAATATGCCCTGGCTCATTGTGTGGCTCGAGATCTCCGGATGTCCAGAGAAATAGCCAAGGTGTTTGCCAAAAAGTACGGCCAGTTTCAGCAGCTGTGGGAGCAAGATCCCGTGGTAGGGAAGGCCCTTCATCTCGAAGATAAACAACCAATGGTCTTAAGGAGGGGGCAATGTTCCGATACTTCTAGAAATCCGAAATGTTTTGTCTCTCAACAGACCGACCGCTGCTGTTACTGGGAATTCCCTTAAAGCTTCCAGAACACATGAAAGAAGTTTCCCGATAGTTCGTTGACTTGTAAGAATAATTCCAAGATAAATATATAAATACGGATAGCTGGCGATGGGGGTAGTCAGTATTCGACGATCCTATTGTTAAGTTAAGATAAATTGTAAATAGTTCGTGTGAATATAAACTGTGTTAAAGTAGTGGAAATAAATTAGAGTGAGTTAGACTGTGTTTTTAAATAAATCCATGAACTGAACTAGACCCGAGTGTGAAAATAAAAATATTACAGTACTTACATTTTATTTATTTCAGGTCCTCACGACCATCATATGGATATAATGCTATAAGTTAGGTGAAGCTGAGACGCGAGAGAAAGTTTTGCACGAAAGTAAATAGGCGAATTAGTTTTTACACTTACTGGATCTCAAATGATTTTCTTGTTTGATACGTAAATAAATAACTTATTAGTTGCTTTTGAAGAAGTGTTATTGCATTCTTATGACACGAAATATTTAATGTTTTGTTGATTTTCTTTTCATAACCAAAGATACAATAAAATAATTATATAGAGGGTTTTAACGCCTAATTCAAAGTGGACAGAGAAAAGTGGAGTTACATTATTATATAACTGCACTTATATATATTATATATTCATAAAATTAATAGTTTTTTTTTGTATAAAGTAGACTTATGCCTACATCATACAAAGAAATTTCAAAATTTGTCAGCATGCCTATTATCAGCCATAAACAGTTTAGTCAGTTATAGCAGTATACGAAATAACTTTGAACACAATTTAAGTACAGTTTCTCGTGGAATCTAGATTGCTTTACCTGCTCATTTTTTGCAAATTTCGCGGATCACTTACAGATAATGTTTACCTGTATTTTGGTAATAAGGATTTTCTGTAATAATGTTGTCAAGTAGTTGTGTTTACAGATGAAGGTACTTTGTGTATTAACTGGTTAAGTGTAGGCAAATGCATGAAATTTAATGATATTATTTTAGAGAAAACAAAAAAAAACAGTTAGAATGCAACAACAAGCATTTAAGGAAATGTTGGAGGTAATGAAGTATGCTAATGATATAGTTAATAATAAAAATACCTGTACTAAAATCAGACATGCATAACTTCAGTAGTGAAATTCAGTTACCAAAGCGAAATGTCAAAAATAAGTTTCCCAATCTTGCAAGTTATTTCTATTAATGAAATGTTCAGTGGTGATCATAGAGTACAAAATCAAATTAAAACTGAAATTAACTGTACTGAATACAAATTTCCAGGCTGAAATTGATCACAGCCTATTGACGGTAGTTGAAATCTGAAAGGCAACACAATCACAACAACCCATTACAACAAAGAACCTATAGCTTGACTGTCATAACTGTCACCATCCGAAGACAGCCAATTCTATAATATGCTTGTTTATTTAGTAGTATTATATAATAAACACATATTGAGCTATTATATGCAAAATAAGATCATAATTACGTTTCGATTTTATTTATTAACCATCATCAGATTTATATAAGACTGCACATTGTTAACACATATACTAAAAGACAACATTTTTTTAATAATATTTTTAATACTTAACAAAATAGATAAACATATACGAGAACACAAAACTGCTTCTTAAAAGGTTAATATTCCCGGTCTAATATGGTAAAGTTATAATTTATAAAATTCATATGTCAAATGATTGTGAACATTTACAGTAAGCTGCAATATTGATATACACGCTATTTACCTAATTACATCTAACTAACAGACAAGAAAACATAAATAAAGTAAAAAACACAATAATAAGCAATAACTATTCCTTCCCCTTCCTTTTTCTACCGATTATAAAGAACATAACTAGATAGCTCAGTAAATAAAAGTCACTTCGTGCAATAAAAAATATATTTCCTTACAATATGTGCCACAAATCTCCAGTCAAATAAAGAAATACCTTAAACGTCCCCACATAAGTAATTGTGATAATAAGAGAACGTTTTTCACCAAATTTAAACCTAAAACAGAGACACTAAATCAAACCAACACCATATATAAAATTAATTGCTTGGACTGCAATAGTTGTTACATCCGTCAAAGTAAGCAATACATGTTTAAGACATTAAACAGTCACAAAAATAGGTTAAGAAATAATGAATTACACAGTACTGCACTTACACAGCATGCTGTAAATAATAATCAGAATCGAATATCTCAAAAAGGTTAGTAAAATAAATGATTCACATTAAACTAAATGATAACTCAATAAATTTTCGCAGTGATGTTGAAAATCTTAGTAGCATTTATCATAACCTTATTTCCAATTAACTTTTTAGGATTATGTCAATTCCTACAAGTGTTTTTATATATGTTTTTACCTTATAGCATACATAATTAAAGGTAGTTGAATATTCTTTCATCAACTCAGTTGACATGTATTACGAGGGTGAATCAAATATGAACCGGACTTTTCTGTTTCTCGCCCTGTAGGTAATTCGAGTGGCGTGACGTCTCGATATATGTTAGGTAGGGATGTTAGGAAGAGGGGAGTTCGTCGGTTTGACGAGGCGTAGTCGATGCGTTGTTAGTAGCATCATGTCAGAGCAAGAGGTGCATACGTTTTGTGTTCTCGTATATGTTTGTCTAAATTTATTTAAAAATTATTAATAAAAACAATGTGCAGTCTTATATAGATCTGAGAATGGTTAATAAATAGAACCGAAACGTAATTTAGTAGCATATGTGTTTTGAGTCACTGAATTTCATTAAAATACCATATCAAGTATTTACAGAGTCAGCAGTCTATTTATGATCATAATTACTGCATTATTATTTGCCCCTGAATTTAAATCAACTCTAGCCACATATGAAGTCTCTTTAACTTTTCCTATATTCTGGAAATAATAGTAGCATTTAAATACTAATAAAAGATAGATGTTCGGCACACTAATAAAATAAAAAAGATGACATAATTCCGCCACATTATGAGGGAAAAAAATATAAATTGCTCATTATGCACAATAGGAGAATCTTGTGGTTACGGAACTTGAGACATTGAACTGGTGAGACTTCAAGGAGCTTATTTAGGTCAGCGGTTAATAAAATTATTTGACACAGAAAGAAAGAAAAATTTTAAATGACTGTTTCATACTATTGTAATATACTTCGTGGGTTCAATTTTAAAAATTATAACAACTAATATTCACTGTCACTTTTCTAGAACTTTATTTACATTCAAACAGCTGATTCAAAAATACAATAACAATCCCATATAAGCTAGTCGTCGCGGTATCACTGCCTGGCGATCGTGGCGTTCTTCTTTTATATCACCAGCGTAGAATTTTCCAGTAGAAATCATCATCGCTCCTTCCGCTGTCGAGTCTTTTCGAGAATCGTATTTTTTTATCTTAAAGCGTTTGTTGTCGTGCTGAAATGACACAGGGTCGGCTTTGAGTAAATTTCGTAACACTGCCCCCCCTTTAATTCTGATCGTCCCGATCAGAAACATCCCCTCCATGGTAGGGAGCGAGTCGATCTAAATGAACCACCTTCAATTTAGCCTTGGGGTTTCGACGGATTCGGTAGACGACGTCATTAAGCCTCTTGACCACCTCGTATGGACCATCCCAGGCGGGTGTAAGCTTTGGGGATTTACCCTTGCTCCGTTGGGGGTTGTACAACCAGACTTTGTCCCTCTCCTGGAACCTGACTGAATTGGCCTTGAGGTCGTATCGCGTCTTCATCCGGTCACTGGTGGCCAGCATCTGCGTTCGGGCTAATTCGTGTATTGCCAGCATGTTATGTCGGAGCTGGTCGGCATAATCGTCGATGTCTTGGGGAGGTTCTTCGGGGGAGCCAAATGCCAAGTCGCATGGTAGTCGCAGCTTCTTTCCGAATAAGACCCTGGCTGGGGTCAGGCCTGTACTATTATGTACAGCAGAGCGATATGACAACAGGAATAGGGGAATATGCTCATCCCAATCACGCTGGTTATTGCTGACGACCTTGGATAGGTGTTGTTCCAAGGTCCTGTTGAATCTTTCCACCATTCCGTCTGACTGTGGATGTAATGGTGTTGTTCTCGTTTTCCTGATCCCCAACATCGTGCAGACCTTCTGGAATACATTCGATTCGAAGTTACGCCCCTGGTCTGAATGTAATTCCATCGGGACGCCAAACCTGCTGAATAGTTGTTCTACTAGCACCATCGCTACCGTGGTTGCCTCTTGGTTGGGTATCGCATATGCCTCAGGCCATTTGCTGAAGTAATCCATTGCGACCAGAATGTATTTGTTCCCTTTCTCAGACTCGGGAAACGGACCGGCGACATCGATGGCAATTCTCTCAAATGGGACGCCCACATTGTACTGCTGCATTCTACCCTTGGTTCGGGTCTTCGGGCCCTTACTGGCGGCACATGTGGCACATTTGCGGCACCAAGCTCTGACGTCTTCGAAGTAATTCACCCAGTAGTACCGCTGGCGAACTTTGTCTAGGGTTTTATTCATGCCCAGGTGGCTTCCGGTAATTCCATCATGTACTTCGGTCAGGATGGCTAGTACCTTTTTCTTCGGAACTACCAGTTGGGACTTGGTTTCTCGCTTTCCCAAACTCGCTTGAGCATTCCATTGTCTACTCTTAGAGAGTCCCACTGAGCCCATAACGATTTCAGCACGCCGGAGTATCTAGCTACCTCGTCCCATCGTGGCCTGGGTGCCCTTCTCATTTTGAGTGACAAGATTGGTTCGATGTCTGGATCAGCCATTTGGTCCTGGATGCACTGTTCCGTTGTCCAGTCTTCATTGGCCTGCACTCGGATCTGCCTGATGGAGATACCCTCTCGCTGTTCCGTCTTCAGACAATGCTTGCATTCCGCTCTACAGGGTCTCCTGGATAGGGCATCGGCATTATTGTGCAACCGGCCGGCACGGTGTTCCACCTTGAAGTCGTATTGCTGTAATTTCTCCATCCATCTGGCGAGTTGTCCTTCCGGTGTCTTCATGTCCAGCAGCCATTTGAGTGCGGAATGATCTGTTCGGATTAAGAAATGGCGACCATACAGGTATTTGTGGAAATGGTCCACAGCCCTTATTATTGCAAGAAGTTCTTTTCTGGTGACGCAATAATTTCTTTCTGGCTTTGAGAATCCACGGCTGTAGTACTCGATCACCTTCTCTTCACCATCTTGCACCTGGGATAGGACGGCCCCCAAACCTGTGTTGCTGGCGTCGGTGTCTAAGATGAACTTGCCGGACTGTGTAGGAAAGGCTAGGATTGGGCTGGAACATAGTGCTGCCTTCAGTCGCCTGAATGATGTTTCGCAATCCTGATTCCAATGGAAGGTCTCTTTATCAGTGGTCTGCCGATGTAGAGGGGAGGCGATGGCGGCAAATCCCTCAACAAAACGCCGGTAGTATGAACAGAGGCCTAAGAAGCTTCGGTGTTCATGTTTATCTCTTGGAACTGGCCAATCACGGATGGCTTCCATCTTGTCTTCGTTGGTGCGGATTCCTGACTCGGACACTACGTGGCCAAAAAACTCTACTTCTTTTTGAAACAAGGAACACTTCTTCGGATTGAGTCTCAGGTTGGCGTTATTAATTCTGGAGAATACTTCGCCCAGGTTCTTTAGATGGTCGTCGAATGTCTGGCCCATGACTAGAATGTCGTTGAGGTACACTAAGCACGTCCTCCATGTTAACCCGCTCAGTACATACTCCATTAGCCCCTCAAATGTAGCGGGTGCATTACATAACCCAAAGGGCATGACCGTGAACTGAAACAGCCCTTTACTGGTGGAGAACGCTGTCTTCTCTCTGTCGTTTGCGTGCAGACCAACCTGCCAATATCCACTTTTTAGGTCTAGTGTGGAGAACCAACGGGAGCCTGCTAGTGTGGTCAAAGTGTCATCGATTCGGGGTAGTGGATAGCTGTCTTTCTTCGTGACATCATTCAGCTTTCTGTAATCCACGCAAAATCGGGTGGTTCCATCTTTCTTTTTAACTAGCACGACGGGAGCAGACCATGGATTGATGGATGGCTCAATAACTCCATTTTGTAACATGGACTCGATGTTTTCCTCGACTGCCTGTTGTTGCCCCAATGGTAGTCGTCTAGGTGGTATTCTGATGGGTTGAGCCTATCCGGTATCTATTCGATGCTGGACGATGTTGTTGCGACCGGTGGTTCCATTTTTACTGTTAAAAATTTGCCAGTGTTTTGTGATAAATTGCTTGGCTTTCTTCTGGTTCTCTGGTGTAAAGTGTGTCAAATGGTCAGCAAACTGTTGTAGGAACTCTTTATCGGGCCCTGGCTCCTTCACCGACGTCTGGTACTCTTCTTCGCAATTGATGATGGTCTCTACTGGCTCGAAACAAGCTATCTCTTGACCATTGGTAATTCTGATGTCGTTGTTGGACAGATTCAGGACTCTGATTGGTATATCTCGTCCGGTTTTAACTATAGTTTTAACTAAGTAGTCATGAGCTGAGTGTACGGGCTCCACCATTCCAACGCAGCTCCCAGGGTTGCTGTCTAACTGCCCATGAATAATCTGTTCCGTTCGACCGGGAATTCTAGCTGAAGACTTTGCCACAATTTTTATGGGGGTGACTGATGTGTTGACGGGCCGTGTCAATACAAATTCCTCATTTAGGAACCGAAGAACATCATATCTCGGGTCGAACATAAATCCATGCTGGCTAATTAGGTCCATTCCCAGTATAAAATCGTCCTCAATATTCGCTACCAGGACCCTATGCGGGATCATGTATCTGTAGCATGACATTTGCCTCACCCTGTATTGACATGGACTCGCCGGTGACTGTTCTGAGCTGGATGTTATTGCTAACTGGCCGAATTTCTGATGCTCTCAAGACCCTGGACTTGGCAATGGACACAGCGGCGCCGGTATCGATGGTGATGGTAACTGCTCGCCCATTGATGGTGCCTCTGATGACTAGGCTGCCGCTATCTCGGCAAAATCCCCGGATGGATTCTGTTTTGGGGGCTGGTGGAGGGACAGTCAGCATTCGCCCCCCTATACTGACTGACTGGCGGTCCCTGGACATGTGGCTGTTCTGTTGGTTACCCCTGGTCGGTGATCGTTCCGGTGGCCTCACTCGACAATTACGTTGGAAGTGTCCTGTCCGTCCGCAGCGATAACATGCCCCTCTGGTGCCAGTTCTTTGTGACCGGTCTAATATTTTGTTCAGACCAGCCAGCAGCGCTTGAAATGGTGACCCTGACTCTTCCTGGTTGAAGGAAACTGCTCGGACCCTCGGCTTGGACATGTTCATGACGGCCTCTACTTCCAAAGCCCGAAGTAGAGCTTCATTACTCTTCTTGACGCCACTTAGTCTTAGATTTCTTTGTACTTCCACATCTCTGATGCCGTTTATGAAACTCTGTGTGGCCAACTGGTCTTTCGTTCCCTCTGGCAGGTCTGGATAGGACAAGTGAACTAACCGTCTAATCTCTGCTTCGAATTCTTGAAGGCTTTCACCGGATCTTTGCGTTTTTCCACTGAGTTGGACTTGGTATACCTGGCTCAAGGATTGATTGTCGTAGCGTTTGTCTAGGATGGCGATGATCTTGTCGAAATTACCTTGTTCATCGACTGGAATGCTTTGGAGGAGTTCTAGGGCCGGACCTCTTAGCGAAATTACCAGAGAAGTAGACTTTTCTTGATTATCCCATCCATTAGCTGTAGCCACGGCCTCAAATTGTCGTTTATACATGGGCCAAGATGAACTGCCGTCGAATGTGGGTGGTTTACTAAAGGAACCTTTGGTACTCACGGTGTGCTGGTATTTTCCTCGCTGTAAGTCCTGTTGCATTTTTTTGATTTCTGTTTCTACCTTGTTTTGGATGGCACTGATTTTATCTTGTACTTCACTTACTTCACTTTGTACCGTGTTTTTAATGGAACTGATTTCAAATTTCACCTGGCTCTGGATGGAATCGATGTCATCTACTTTGATTTCAAGAGTCTCCACATTACTTTTTAGGGTCTTTATGTCGTCGTTTATTTCTTTTGTCTGATTCAACTATTTGCATTCTTTCATTAACTGTTTCATTAACTTGCGATACTATTTGCATTAATTGTTCAAACTGCATTTGTCTTGTTTCTTCAGTTATTTTAAATTCATTTTGTCGCTTATATTCAACTTGTTCTTGTTACTCTTCAAATACTTTAAAATCATTTTGTCGTTTTAATTCAAGTTGTTTTTCTACAAATTTCGAGAATAATCCTTCGATTAAATTATGTTGTTTTTCTTCCATAGTGGAAACAAGATTTTTTTGTTCGCTTTTCATCGTAGTGACAAGATTTTCTAATTCTATTTTACGTTTTTCATCAAAAGATTTTACTAACCTTTGTTGAATTTCTTCTTGATGTTGTTTTTCCTTCTTGTCACGTTTTCTAGAATCTGTGCAATTTTTTCGTCCAGTCCCTCTGTAACCTGCTTGACTATTGTTTTGGTAGTTTCGTCCATACTACTTGTTTCCATAAATCAAATTAGGATTTTAACTGCACTAATCCTTTACTTCTGATCACCAAATGTAATATACTTCGTGGGTTCAATTTTAAAAATTATAACAACTAATATTCACTGTCACTTTTCTAGAACTTTATTTACATTCAAACAGTTCTTCTTTTATATCACCAGCGTAGAATTCTCCAGTAGAAGTCATCATCGCTCCTTCCGCTGTCGAGTCTTTTCGAGAATCGTATTTTTTTATCTTAAAGCGTTTGTTGTCGTGCTGAAATGACACAGGGTCGGCTTTGAGTAAATTTCGTAACACTATTTAGCACTGGTAGTTAAAATATGATACTTCTGTTATCTCATTATGGAAATAAACGTTTTTTGGTTTTGCTTATGCTGACCTTTTGGTAGTTCATGGTCTCCCTTCCAAGCTTTTGCACACCCATTGCCTTAACAACATTCAGATACAAACGTTAATAAAGTTTACACTTTACAAGCAGATTATTATTGTGTAAAAAACGACATGAAACATTTTTTTTCACTACAATTGGGAATACAGAACAATGTTATCCATCAATATTGTAAATTTTTGTTGTAAGTAATACTTAATAGTAATAGTTAACTCATAAATACTTGTATAACAAAAAATGTAGTTTTAAGGTCTTGAAAAAAAATCGAGATTTGTTAATTGTAAATTAAAAGCTTTTTTTAATAAATCAGTTGATTTACGAAAATGTCATATGTTGTTTTCCAATTTTCGTACTTTCTGAATTATAAGCTGGAATAACAATTGAAGTTTATGAAAAAGTTTTGTTATGTTGATATATAACATTATGTTATACATATATCTTTATTGTGAGAAGTTCTAACATTTTTAAAATAAATAAAAAATATTTAATCAGACCTTTAAAATCTGCAGTGGAGGCTAAAATAGTTATTGTATTTCAAAAAATTGTTTCAGTGCAATATATAGGTACTTACAAAACAAAAGTATTAAACAAAGAGTTGTCTTCTTTGTGCTGTAAACAATTAAATAGTTTCAATGTAGAAGTAAGGTTGTAGCTTGACAGATTTTTATTAACTAAAGTCTCAATTTGATGTTTATAGAAATCATTATCATCGCGATATGCTTCCTCCGATGGCAAACATATTCCTCTGTGAATTTTGCTTAGATCCCATAAGAAATACTTATTCTTCTGTTCCTAAAATTACAAGAATCATAAGTTGAATTCTACCCAAAATCATTCATAATTAGAGATGTAATAAATATATACCGAGCTACATTTAAGGTTTAATGTATAATCGAGAATATACCATTTGTTGTGTATATACTATTACTACCTATCTCACACTATTTTTAATAAAATTAATTTATCATAAAAGATATAATTTCAATCGACAATGATTTATGATAAAACATTTAAAAGCATATATTAACCGACTTCCAAGTAGAACTAAAAACTTGCAAATAATTAAAATTGTTGGGTATCTACAAACAGTGTAAAACAAAGTAAACAATAAAATGTACTCATTCTGTTCAAATTAATTACACCTATCTAATAAATTTTTGTAGTCGGTGCAAGCCTGCCTAAAATCCTGCATTGCTTACTTATTTGCTGCTTCATGAAACTTGATTGTTGCTTAGAACCGATAGGTAGGTAACTAATTTGTACAGAATGAGCACCTTTTATAGTTTATATTTTTTTTATTTTGCGTAAAGCGCCAATCTTATTTTGGGCTTTTTCATGCTGTTTTGAACTCCGGTAGTTTTTATTCTGCAAGATTTATTTTGTATGTATAATCTTTATACACCGTGACCAGGTAACACCAAAAGGCTCAGCATTATAGAATGATACATATGTATAACTTGGTACGCTTCGACTTAATAATTCACAAATATGTTCAGTTAAATTAATCATCATTATTATTGCTTTTATCACTTTGCTTTTTGGTTTTGGTTCTTATACTAAACACCCTGTATGTTTATAATCGCACAGAATAGCAGTTTAGAGCTTGAGATGTGTTTGTCAATGAATTATCTATTATGACGGGAGTCGGTGAAACTAAACCACCCGTTTTCCCATAATTAAAAAAAATGCATGTAAATCGATATTTAATAGGTATACAAAAAAAAGAACCAAGCCATTTTGATTTAACGAACCGAAAATATTGTTAAAAAATTTATTCGCCGCCACTGGCTGACTGACATTGGTCAGTCCGATGAAAACAAACATCAATCTTTGGGACAATAAAAAAGGAAACGGCAGTGATCGGAACTTTCTATCGGACAAAAAAATATTGAATTCGAACGCTGTGCGAACATTGAAATACCCTTCCAGAATAACAGTGGCATATATAAGACATTGAAGAGTTCAAGTAGTTTCGTACGCTTAGATAGTAACGTTATTATTTTTGATGTAAGTTGTATTCAGAATCAGCTGTTGTAAATATTGGACTTTTAAGTGTTAATAGAGAACTAGAAAGTGAGGTGAATATGAGTTTTTAAAAAATGGAAAAAAAATTGACGAGACGACCAAAAAAATATTTAAACCGGTTACGGATGGACTAGATAACAAAATTAAAAAACAAAACGTGACAAGAGGGAGAAACAACATGAAGAAAAAATCCAACAAAGGTTAGTGAACACTTTTGATGAAAAATATAAAATTGATGAAAAGCAACAAAACTTTGTTTCCACAATGAAAAGTAAACAACAACATTTAATTGAAAGATTATTCTCGAAATTTGAAGAAGGCAAGACGATTCAAAGATGCAGAAGGAACAATGGAACAACTAATGCAATTAGTAATTCAAAGTAACGAAGCAGTTAACCAGAAAATAGTGATTAAGGAATAAGATATAAAATAGATGAACGATGATATAAAGGTCCTAAACATTTGATGGTTGTTCTTTTTGGTTCTTATATAAACGCCAATTTGAAGCTGTGTCTACAGCTAATGGATGGGATAACCAAGAAAAATCTACGTCCCTTGTAATTTCCTCCGGTCTAGGACTCCTCCAAAGCATTCCAGATGATGAACAAGGCAATTTCGATAAGATCATCGCCATCCTGGTCAAAAGATACGACAATCAATCATTGAGCCAAGTATACCAGGTAAAACTAATTGGAAAAACGCAAAAATCTGGAGAAAGCCTTCAAGAATTCGAAGCAGAGATTAGACGTTTAGTACACTTACTTGTCCTACCCAGACGTGCCAGAGGAAATTAAAGATCAATTGGTGACACATAGTTTCTTAAACGGCATCAGAGACGGGGACGTACAAAGAACTCTAAGACGAAGTGGCGCCAAGAAAGGTAATAAAGTTTTATTTCGGGCTTTGGAAGTAGAGGCAGTGATGAACATGTCCACACTGAGGGTGCGAGAAGTTTCCTTCAGCCAAGAAGAACCAGAACCATCCCTCCAAGCAGTGTTGTCCGGAACACAAAAACTACTAGAACGATCACAAAGAACTCACCACAGAGGAGCCAGGTCACCGGTGTGGACGGACAGGGCACTTTCAACTTGACTGCAAAGTGAGTCTACCTGAACGATCACCAACCAGAATTGATGACACTATGACCACACTAGCAGGCTTTCGTTGGTTCTCCACACCAGACCTAAAGAGTGAATATTGGCTGAATGGTCTACACGAAAACGATAGAGAGAAGACAGCGTTCTCCAGCAGTAAAGAGATTTCTCTGTTCTCGGTCATGCACTTTGAGTTATATAATGCTCCAACTACATTTGAGAGGCCAATAGAATATGTATTGAGCTGGTTGACGTGGAAAATATGCTTAATATACCTCGACGACATTCTGGCCATGGGTCATACATTCGACGACCATATGAAGAATCTGAGCGAGATATTTGCCAAAATAAGAACGCCAACCTGAGACTCAACTTGAAGAGGTGTTTCATGTTCCAAAAAGAAGTATAGTTTGTAGGAAACGTATTTCTGAGTCAAGATTGATTGGCCAGTCCCAAGAGAGAAGCATGACTTCCGAAGCTTCTTGGGTGTCTGTTCATACCACAGGCGATTTCTTGAGGGATTTGCCACTAAATACCTCTAAATCGGCAGACCACTGAAAAACAGACCTTTAATTGGAATCAGGACTGTGAAGTATCGTTCCGATGTCTGAAGCCAGCACTCTGTTCCACCCCAGTCCTAGCGTTTCCTACACAGTCCGGCAAGTTCATCTTAGAAACCAACGCCAGCAACATAGGTTTGGGGACCGTCCTATCCCAGATGCAAGATAGTGAAGAGAGGGTAATCGAGTACTACAGCCGTGGATTCTCGAAACTGGAAAGAAATTATTGTGTCACCAGAAAAGAACGTCTTGCAATAATATGGGCTGTAGACCGTTTCTGCAAATACCTCTATGACTGCTGGACATGAAGGCACCGGAAGGAGAACTGGCCAGGTGGATGGAGCAATTACATCAATACGATTTCAAGGTTGAATACCATGCCGGTCGTTGCCCCGTAAACAAGACCCTGTAGGGAAGAATGCGGACATTGTCTGAAGACGGAACAGCGAGAGGGCATCTCCATCCGACAGATCCGAGTACAGGATAATGAAGACTAGACAAAGGAACAGTGCATCTAGAACCAAATGGCTGATCCAGACATTGAACCAATCCTGTCACTAAAAAAAGAGAGAAGCACGATGGGACGAGGTAGCTAGATACTCGGGCGTCCTGAAATCGTTATGGGCCTAATCGGACATTCTAAGAGCAGAGAATGGAATGCTCAAGAGAATTTGGGAAAGCACTGACGGTCGAGAAACGAAGTCCCAAAGAAGAAGGTACCAACCATCCTGATCGATGTACATGATGGGATTACTGGAGGTCATCTGGGCATAAATAAAACCTTGGATAAAATTCACCAAACGGTACTACTGGGAAATGTGACACTTGTGCGACCAGTAAGGGCCCGAAGACCCGTGCCAAGGGGAGAATGCAGCTGTACAATGTGGGCATCCAATTTGAGAGAATTGCCGTCGATGTCGCCCATTTTCGAGTATGAGAGGGGGAACAAATGCCTTATAGTCGCAATGATTTACTTCAGCAAATGGCCTGAAGCATATGCGATACCTAATCCAGAGGCAACCACGGTTAGCGATGGTGCTGGTAGAACAGCTATTACGAAGGTTTGGTGTGTCGTTTGAACTAAATTCAGACCAAGAAGAACGCAGATGTAGGCCACCAGCGATCTGATGAAGACACGATTTGACCTCAAGGCCAATTCAGTCGGGTTCCAAGAGAGGGACAAGGTGTTACTCTACAACCCCCAGAGGAGGTAGGTTAAATCTCTTAAGCTTACACCCTCCTGGGAACGTCGTTACGAGGTGGTTAAGAGAATTAACGACGTCGAAACCCAAGAGAGAATGTTTCTGATCGGGATGATTAGATTTAAAGGGGGGGGGGCAGTGTTATAAAATGTATTCGTCGCCACTGAAGAAAACATTGTATGTCCGACGAAAATAAAACATCAATTTTTGGGATAATAAAAAAGAGAACGGCACTGACTGGGACTTTTTATGGGACAAATAATATTAAATTCGAACGCTGGGTAAACACTGAAATACCCCTCCAGAACAACTGTGGAATGCCATCGAAAATACGAGAAAAATTTATGTGATATATAAGACATTGAAGAGTTCTAGTAGTTTAGTACGTTTAGATTAGTCGCGTTAATATTTTTATGCAAATTGTATCTTTAATCAGCTGTTTTAAATATTGGATTTTTTGAAGTGTAAATAAAGTTCTAGAAAGTGAAGTAAATATCAATTTTTAAAACAATCAATTTGAACCCACGAAGTTTACTGCAATTTGTTTAATATAATTAATTATACTATACTAACTGATATGCTTGCGATGTACATAGGATATTTTTAAATTCGCCTTAAAACTTTCAGTGTCTGCAATTTCCTATTAGCTTGATATTAAATATTTATGACGAAATATCAGTTAAGTCACTTCGATGGTATTTTTGATAGGAATATTGTAATTTTCGGCAATTTTCTGAAAACTGCATGTTTCAAATCACAGAAAAGTATATGAGATCTTCTTTAATAGAATGCAATTATGAAACTATACAAATCGGTAAGGGATTTGGAGAAATTGGTCAAAATATTATATATTTTGGTAGATCTTCATCCAGGTATGTGTTGCAATTTCACCAATCCAAATGTACACTGCATTGAACAAGAAAATAATTACTCGGTTCACAACTGGAGTAGAGATCACGCTGAATAGATAACCTACTCTTTTTTGGAAGTCGGTTAAAAATAACGGACAAGAATAGGTCAATTCAAACTAAGACAAAAACTAACCTTGAGATAAGTTAACGTTCTAGGAAACACAAACCACTTGAGTTATTTATTTGATTAGTTTGTGGTAAATGATGTCCACTTGCGTTGTTTTGTACTACTTCTCTTATCAAAAAAATGTGTAATGGGCGACACATTATTTAAAATTATTATTAGCACTGCCATTAAATAAAACACAACAAATATTGAAATTTCCAGTTTGTTAATATTAAAGTAAATATGAAAGGTTTTCTTGTTTCTGGTACAATAAACTAGTTTCTATTTGAAATCATAGGTTAAAGTTATATAAAATTATTATTACTTACCAGAATTGTTTTCCAATTTGAACTTGCTTCAGAAAAAGGATATAATTCAAAATCAGCTATGCAATATGTATCTTTCTGATTAATACAATCGCTAAAATTGTTCATCTCATAGAATGGTGCTAACATCGCGTAGCCTACAAGAATATGTTTTCGAACAATGTATATTTGTTTAATTTTCAATCAGCAAACATAACATTGATTTTTTGTTCGCATTCATAGGGTGGAACAGATCTACGTAAACAAATGTAATACTTTTAACATTTAACGGGAATCAATTTATTGGTATTGTCGAAGACTTCAGTGCCTAGGAAGGTGAATAAAAAATGAGCATTATATGTTAAAATAGAAAAGAGGTAACTTTATTAAAAAACTGAACTGGTGGTGACAATTATACAGTGCTATCGAAAAGTAACAAATAAATTAATTATTTCTGAATGTTTTCGAAAAAAAGTCTGTATCACATCGATTTTGTTTTACAAAAGCCCAAAGGCACTTCAAAAAGACCCTATCTGTGATGTAATCCTTGATCCAGATATGACGTCATCGAGAATTTTTTAAATGACTTCACCCAATTTCGACCATGGTAATTGAAAGAGCGTGTCAGTCATTATACTTTGTCATTTAAATGAAATGGTGAAATTAACGAGAACGAAATGAAATTCTTTGCGCTCACAATAAGAAGTAGTTGACTAGTTCAATGAAACTCATCCTGGTCGGCGTCCCATTAGTCAAAGGATGGTAAGCAATGTCGAGTTTAAATACCGTAACTTTGGTCATGTTCGTGATTGACCTAAATACCTAAATCTGGTCGACCCTCAAATCGGAAGAAGATCAACTTAACGTTTTGTAGGCAATACAAGCATCACAATACTTAACCAAGTGGCCTCTCTTTTCAATATGGCAGCGTCCACAGATCTCAAAATTGTGCAAAAAGCAAAGTATCTGCGAGCAAATGTAAGAGTTATCCATTAATGATAATAACTCAACATCCTCAGAAAGTGAATGTTGGTGCGGCATTGTCCAAGGAAGCATTCTGGGTCCTTATTTCTTTGAAGAGGACCTAACTGGTGCAAGATATTTGAAGTTTCTTCGAGGCAAGCTCATTCCTAAACTAATAATTTTATGAGTAACGTGATCTTCTGATAAATGACATTTTCTTTCATCGAGATAGTGCACCTCCCCATTATGCAGCACTTGTCCCTGCTTATTTAGATGAGGTGTTTCCGAACCGTTGAATACGGAGATGGGAACCGATTGAGTGGATAGCCTTATCGTCAGATTTGACACTCTTAAAATACTTTCTGTAGGGGTACTTAAAAAGGAAGGTTTACTAGACAGGCGAATTTAGAAGAATTACAAACGAGAATTCGTCAGGACATACATCGTATACCTCCTGAAGTTATTGACCATGTTGAACAAGAATTTATTAATCGTTTTAGTTACGGTCAGGTAGCCAACGGTGCACAAGTTCAACATTTACTTTATTCATTATCAATAAACCGACATCTAGAATTTTCCGGAAAACTAGCACATAGAGGTTCCGAATCTGGAGCGGTTCCATGTAATTGCCGTTACCCGTTAGAATGTCACGATGAAATTTTCAGGTTTACCTCACCTGTCAGAGATATTGAATACTCTCTATGTGCTAGTTTTCCCGAAAATCCTAAGTGTCGGTCTTTACATTTCGCATCTTCAAATCTAACCATACTGTTACGAAATTTACTCAAGCCGAATCTGTTTCATTTCAATACGACACCGATCGCTTTGAGATTTAAAAATGGTTCTCGAAATGACTCGGCAGCTGTAGGTGTGATGATTCTATGCTGGTTTTAAAAAGTAAGCAGCCCACGAGCGAGAGTTAGTTAGACAGGATGACGAACGTATATTGTATTGTTATTGTGAATCAGCTGTTCTGTATAATTTTGATGTAAATAAAGATCTAGAAAAGTGAAAGTGAATATTAATTTTATAATTTTAAATTGAACCCACGGACTATATAACAAAATTTGGTGATCAGAACTGCAGGGTTAAGCGCAGTTAAAAACGTAATTTGATTTATGGAAACCCGTAGCATGGAAAAAATGAACGAAACTACCAAAATATAGTCAAGCAAGTTACGGAGGGACTAGACGAAAAAATAGCCCAGATTCTAGAAAAACGTGACAAGAAGGAGGAACAACATCAAGAAGGAATTCAACAAAGGTTGGTAAAATCTTTTGATGAAAAACGTAAAATAGAATTAGAAAATCTTGTCACTACGATGGAAGAAAAACAACATAGTTTAATTGAAGGATTGTTCTCGAAATTTGAGCAAAAACAAGATCAGATTGAACTAAAACGACAAAATGATTTTAAAGTAATTGAAGAAAAACGAGAACAAGTTGAATTAACCAGAAAAAATGAATCTTAAATATTAGAAGAAAAACGACAACTGCAATTTGAACAATTAATGCAAATAGTATCATAAGTTAACGAAGCAGTTAATGAAAGAATGCAAATAGTAGAATCAGATATAAAAGAGATAAACGACGACATAAAGATCCTAAAAAATAATGTGGAGGCCCTTGAAATCAAAGTAAATGACATCGATTCCATACAGAACCAGGTGAAATTTAAAATCAGTGCTATTCAAAACAACGTAGAAACGGAAATTTCAAAAATGCAAGAGGATTTGCAGAGAGGGAAATACTAGCACACCGTGAGTACCAAAGGTTCCTTTAGTAAACCACCCACATTTGATGGCAGTTTATCTTGGCCCATGTATAAACGGCAACTTAAGGCCGTGGCTACCGCTAATGGATGGGATAATCAAGAAAAATCTACTCTGGTAATTTCGTTAAGAGGTCCGGCCCTAGAACTCCTCCAAAGCATTCCAGTCGATGAACAAGGCAATTTCGACAAGATCATCGCCATCCTGGACAAACGATACGACAATCAATCCTTGAGCCAGGTATACCAAGTCCAACTGAGTGGAAAAACGCAAAAATCCGGTGAAAGCCTCCAAGAATTCGAAGCAGAGATTAGACGGTTAGTACACTTGTCCTACCCAAACCTGCCAGAGGAAACGAAAGACCAGTTGTCCACACAGAGTTTCATAAACGGCATCAGAGATGTGGAACTACAAAAAAGGCTGAGTGGCGTCAAGAAGAATAATGAAGCTCTACTTGGGGCTTTGGAAGTAGAGGCCGGCATGAACATGTCCAAGCCGAGGGTCCGAGCAGTTTCCTTCAACCAGGAAGAGTCAGAGTCACCATTTCAAGCGCTGCTGGCTGGCACCAGAGGGGCATGTTACCGCTGCGGACGGACAGGACACTTCCAACGTGACTGCCGGGTAAGGCTACCGGAACGATCACCAACCAGGGGTAGCCAACAAATCGACCTTACCAACCAGGGAAACTCCAACCAGTCAGCATAAGGGGGCGAATGCTGACTCACCCTCCAGCAGCTCCCAGGACAGTATCCATCCGGGGATTTTGTCGAGATAGCGGCAGCCTAGTCATCAGAGGGAGCATCAATGGGCGAGCAGTTACCATCACCATCGATACCGGCGCCGCTGTGTCCATTGCCAAGTCCAGGGTTTTGAGAGCATCAGAAATTCGGCCAGTTACCAATAACATCCAGCTCAGAACAGTCACCGGTGAGTCCATGTCAATACAGGGTAAAGCAGATGTCGTGCTACAGATAGGGGACAACATGATCCGGCATAGAGTCCTGGTAGCGAATATTGAGGACAATTTTATACTGGTATGGACCTAATTAGCCAGCATGAATTTATGCTCGACCCGATGTATGATGTTCTTCGGTTCCTAAATGAGAAATTTGTATTGACACGGCCCGTCAACACATCAGTCACCTCCACACAGTTTAGTCACCTCCATAAAAATTATAGTAAAGTCTTCAGCTATAATTCCCGGTCGAACGAAACAGATTATTCATGGGGCAGCTAAACAGCAATCCTGGGAGCTGCGTTGGAATGGTGGAGCCTGTACACTCAGCTCATGACTACTTAGTTGGACAGGCTATAGTTAAAACAGGTCGAGATAAACCAATCAGAGTCCTGAATTTGTCCAACAACCACATCAGAATTGCCAATGGTCAAGAGATAGCTTGTTTCGAGCCA
Organism: Octodonta nipae; assembly: GCA_034190945.1. Taxonomy (NCBI): domain Eukaryota; kingdom Metazoa; phylum Arthropoda; class Insecta; order Coleoptera; family Chrysomelidae; genus Octodonta; species Octodonta nipae. The sequence continues at coordinate 88,937,375 of CM067221.1, forward strand.
GAAGAGACCATCATCAATTGCGAAGAAGAGTACCAGACGTCGGTGAAGGAAACAGGGCCCAGTAAAGAGTTCCTATAACAGTTTGCTGACCATTTGACACACCTGACACCAGAGAACCAGAAGAAAGCCAAGTCATTTATCACAAATCACTGGCAAATTTTTAACAGTCAAAATGGAACCACCGGTCGCACCAACATCATCCAGCTTCGAATAGATACCGGAAAGACTCAACCCATCAGAATACCACCTAGACGACTACAATTGGGGCAACAACAGGCAGTCGAGGAAATCATCGAGTCCATGTTACAAAATGGAGTTATTGAGCCACCAATCGGCCCATGGTCTGCTCCCGTCGTGCTAGTTAAAAAGAAGGATGGAACCACCCGATTTTGCGTGGATTACAGAAAGCTGAATGACGTCAGGGAGAAAGGCAGCTATCCACTACCCCGAATCGATGACACTTTCACCACACTAGCAGGCTCCCGTTGGTTTACCACACTAGACCTAAAAAGTGGATATTGGCAGGTTGGTCTACACGCAAACGACAGAGAGAAGACAGCGTTCTCCACCAGTAAAGGGCTGTTTCAGTTCACGGTCATGCCCTTTGGGTTATGTAATGCACCCTCTACATTTGAGAGGCTAATGGAATATTTACTGAGAGGGTTAACATGGAGGACGTGCTTAGTATACGTCGACGACATTCTAGTCATGGGTCAGACAGATATATATATATATATATATATATATATATATATATATATATATATATTGTCTGGCGTTCAAAAGAATGACACCTCGAACAGAGTATTCAATATCTCTGACAGGTGAAGAGAACCTGAAAATTTCATCGTAACATTCTAACCTAGGAGTTACAGGTAACAGCAATTACCACGGCTCCTAATTCGGAACCTCTATGTGCTAGTTTCCCAAAAAATCCTAGATATCGGCGTCTTCAAATTTAACGATATGTATCAAATACATAAATACATAAAGAAGTGTTCGAGATAATATTCAATTGTGGGAAGCGGAAGTGATGAATGTTCCCTAACCAGAAACAATATATATTATATATATTGTCTTGCATACAAAAGAATGACACCTCGAAGAGAGTACTAGCTAATGTAATCAAATTTTTAACCGACTTCCAAAAATGAGGAGGTTATGAATTCATCGCACGTTTTTTATCTATGCTCAGTAATAATTCAAAAACAGTTTGGGCAATTTTGATAATTGTATTAAGGAACATTACATTTAACATTGTGTTTAACGTGAGATTTATGTTATTCCACAAAATTAGAAAAAGCAGTAATTAAGGGACTACACTGCAGTGAATTTCAATTAATTTACACTGTTTTCTCTAATACGGCTCAACGAATTTTAATATTTTAAATTGTATTCTACAAATAGATCCAGCTTGATTGCTATAATTCTATATATCGTAAAACATATGTTTTTTTCCGCAAATCGTATAAATATGTGCAAAAAGACGGGAAACATCACTGTAAATGTCAAATTTTTATCATAAATATCTAGCTTAAATATTAAGATATGCAATGAAAGTATATCGTACAAGGTGTTTGTAACGGTTTTCATTTTATAATGCTTGCAGTCCATTAAAATGGCACGAAATATTCCATTAGTGTATCGGAAAGAAAATTTTTAGGTGAACGATCTTTTCTTATACGGTATACGGAGGTAGGTGTGTGTCTGTGTTCCTGCATCGAAATTCAAGCAGCAAGCAATGTGAGTGAGCAGTTGAAATATAAGGCGAAGACAGATGGGTTCAAAAAATTTTAGAAATAAATGTGATATTGGGTGGTACATAAGCAGTTCCATACATAGGATGGTTGAAATAGAAAAAAAGTTATACAAGGTAGTTAAAAAAATGTTGTATTGGATGGCACATAAGTAGTTGCTTATACAAGGGGGTTGAAATAAGAGTGAAGTAAAAATATAGTTGCACAGCGTGGATCAAAACACTTTAAAAAAATGGTTAAAAAGCATGTGCAGTAATTATATTGGAGTTCGAGGGCGGAAGGTTCAAAAAATGTCAGAAGCAGTTGCATATTCAGGATGATTGAAATATAAGGTGTAGTGGAATTATAGTTATACAGGGTAATTAATATAATTACTTGCCTACCCTTGTCGTATGAGGTGAAGTAAAATTATTGAAATACAGGGTAATTTTAACAGTAGAACAATAGCAACAGTCAATAGGGTGGAGAGGATTAAAACTTATACAGGGCGGTTGCAAGATCGTGTAGATTTGAAACATAGTTGTACAGCGTGATTCAGAAAATAATAGACAAATAAATTATATTGGGTGACAAATACACAAAAACATGTACAGGGTGGTTGCAATATAGGGTGAATTAGAGTTACATTTATAGAAACTGTTCCAAATAATAAAACAAATAAAAATGTTAAAAAGTATGTGGATAATATAGAAAAAAATACAAACTGGAGAAAGGGGGTTAGATAGGAATACGCTAAAATAATCAATAGAATTGTACTTTAAATCAGATAAACAAGAATATATATATTATTGGTTGCACCCAATGTCTAAACGACTTTTTATATTAAGCCAGTTTCAGTCGTTTTTTTTTTAAATATAATATTGACGATGTGTACGTAGAATTACAGGCTCTTTCATTTAGCATCTTCGAAATTGGGTGACACTGTTAAAAAAATTGTCGATAACGTCATATCTCGAATATCGATTATGTCATAAATAAGGGTCGTTTGTCAAAAAGTACCTTGATTTGAACAAAGTCGACATATCAGAGGATTTTTCAAAAAACTCGCAGTTTTAGACACAATAAGTTTATTAGTTACTTTTCGAAAGTCAAAGTTTCGAATACGAATTTTAACATATCAATGAATCGAAAAATGCAATATGTAAAAAAAAACTTTGAAACTTATTGTAAAATTTTTGTCCTAATTTAGGTCTAATACTGATACAAAGACAAATTACATAGTAAATCAATGCATCGTAAAAAGCGTAAGGTTGTGGATAAAAGTGGGAAGTAAAGAGGAACTAGCAAATATTAAATGTATGGAATCATATAAGAAGAAAAATATGTTAAACAACATCGACTAATACAAATGAAGTAAAATAAAAAAAATAACATTTATTCAAAGTAGCTCAAGATGATGTCTACACAGCAATAGGTAAATCATAACATAATTATTATTTTGGAAAAGTAAGTAAATGTTTTTGTTATTATAAATTGTTTTAAAAGCTATTTACCACTATATCTATTGAAAAGTAGAGATATTGTTGACTATTTTAATCCCCATGTTACTAAAAACTGTATCTCATAAATTTTAAATAATTGTTTATCAAATCTGTTTTAAGTTGAATTTTTTTGTGAGCTGACAATACTATAAACTTCGTAAACAATTAGAAGTTCAATCTCAGACGAAAAATATCCGATCACACTTAAATAATACAGAAAACGATACGAAAAAAATGTCAGTTATGGATTTTCTTCACATATATTATAAATAAGTTATTTATTACCTTATAGTACTCTGCGATATTTATTCAATTTGATCACACTGACTTCAGTTTCGTAACTAAATGTTATATACTTAACACATCCCACACCTTGAATAGTAAACTTCATTGTCCTCACTTCTAATTATGTTATTGCCCAAAAAAAATTATTGGTCATTACTACACATAATTAATTACTAACTTCAGAAATTAAATTCATAATTTTCACAATGTGTGCTGTATATGTCGACGTCAGACCGAAACCAGGTGATAAGGCAACTGATATCAGAAAATTAAAAAAAACTCTACACCTTGTGAAAGAAAGTACTCCGCGAGGTTGGCAAGTAACTTGGAAAGTTGGCACGTTTAATACAGATCCAAATTGGTATAGTTTTGATTTTGTTTACTGACACAATTCTAGTGTATCCAAGGCTTTCCTTAACTTCAAGATTTTGCATTCAATTTGACGAAGGAGCCTTTTCACAGAGTGTGATCGAGACAGATAGTGAGGCTAAATTGAAAAAGTTGAAGAATAATTTTTTCTTTGAGAAAATTTTAAGGTCGGATTAGTGCATATTTAAAAAAGATGGTTACATGAAAATACATAACTATCCGGTAGATGGATAAGGCTCGATATCAATCCTTTGGATTTTTCACGAAGCCGTAAAAGAAAGAATTTACCTGAACTACGGCAAGGATTAAGGGAAGCTACTGAATTTGATAGTAACTGAAGATTCGTCCGTAGGATAACCCGATCGTTTTTAAGGAGATCTAATTTAAATAGAATAAAGCTCTGCACCAAATTATTGTTTAAATTTATAAATTTAAACATTCCTAAAAAAGAAATTAATACTATTAATACTACTTAATGTTAGGATTTTTTTGTCTTGCTCACACTTCGTGTAGAATCTTGAAGTTACGATTTTGGGTATACTAGAATTCTTCTTAAGTACATAGGGAAAAAGTTCAAAACTAGTTTTCAGTACAAAAAACTATGCAAGAAATAATCTAGCAGGTGTCATACCATTTTGGAATCCTCATTAAATGCGCCAACGTTTAAAATAACTTGCCAACCTCGCCTAGTACTCTTTTTCCCAATACGGTTCTTGGTGAAGTATTGATTTTGAATAGTCAGTTTTGTCAAAAAATTACATTTTCTTCCAAGCAGGAGAAGTTAGCTAGGAAATGTGAGCAACAGTTAACAAAAGCATTATTAACAAACAAAATAATAATAAGAACAGTAGGGTTTTGCATCAAAACAGGAGTGAAAATACCTTCACAGGGTGTGGACTTATTACAGCCATAACTTAGATTTTTTAAATATTTTTTTGATACCTAATATGACTTGGCCTATCATCCGGTACCGACTTGATATCGACCAACGGTTCATCCTGTATATGCTTTTTGTAATGACCTTCTCAATCTAGAATTAAGACAATGAGTGGTTAAGTGCTATATTTGGTCGTTGCTTTTGTATGGAGTGGTATCGTAGACTTTAATTTGCTGACAGTGAACCGCACTGAAGCATTAAAAATGTAGATACCGAGACAAAAGCTTAGAATACCATAAACGGCATTGAGGCCTAACGATTATATGATAAGAAGTATCACAAAAGAATAGGGAATTACTACCACCTGTAAAATATAGAAAAATCTCACATTAAAGCAATGTATTCAAGAGAAGGAGTTATTAGATCTTACAATTGATTATTAGTATAGGAAGAAACAAAAGTTTCTTCGTTTGAACTCATTCATGAGTGGACCGAAATACAAAATGCAGGAAAACTCTTGAATTTGGCAGAAGAACTAAAGCCTTCGCCATCTTCGGATGATACTGACAATCCACATAAAGATTGGATTCGAGATTTATAGATGTAAAGTGTTTAACAATAAGAACTTCAGTAAATTAAAAATAAACGTTGGTAGAACGGCTGAAATTATCGTAAACAGGTAGGCACTACTACTGCTAGTGTTATCTGTTATTAGGGTGGGATATAGTATTCAACAGGTGGAAGATCTCTCGTAGGCCACGATAAAACCATTAGATACCATTGTCTCGTCTGTCTCTCAACTGATTTTCTTCATTTTTGTTTTGTTTAGTAGCCACTGACGACGTTTAGTGCAGAATGCTAATATTAATTTATAATATTAGTTCATTCATTAAATAAAATATAATAAAAATTCATTATTTAGTCCATACTGTTAACGCCAAACAACTGACAGTGCCGCCGCCGCCAGACAGTCAAAACTCAAAATATTGAGCAATTATATATGGAGGAAGGGATCGTTCGATATATTCTTAGAGCATGTACTTCTGGAAGTCTGGAAGTGGCATGCAAGCGTTGTTATTGTTGTGGTAAAATACTCAATGTAGTAGATCAGTATTGATTTTTCGGACGCGTTGCAGTAACTTTCACATTAAATATTCTGTTTGTAATGTGAATTTAATTATTTAATATATATATATATATATATATATATATATATATATATTTGTTATTATTAAAACAACCTTTCCGAAGATGTTGTGCAAAAAATTGAGAATGTATTAAATATTTAAGTTATCCTAGGGTTGTTGGTCCTCTCATTTCTTTAATATTCCTGAACTTGATTGAAACCACAAATGACGAAAACTTTTAGGTACCAAAGAACAATCTTCCAATTATTAGATGCAATGTTTTGCCAGGAGCGGCTTCAGCCAAAAATTTGGGGGGTCATTCATTTGTTAAAAGTATTTCGAACACCGATATTTGATTACATTTTTCTGCTTAATTTCCATAGTTCTAACATCTTTTTATGGTTTTTTATTTCCCAGGTCAGTTTGAGTAGTCTTCGGTCTTCAGTACAATTAAATTCGCCATATTTACCCATCGTATGTGCCGCCATCATCATCAACCTGTAGACTAGTCTTGATATCGAAAAGTTTGTTTTACCTATATGGTGGTGGTACCGATGTATCAGATTGTAACGTGTGAAAAATTGAAGCTTTTTTGAGTAACATTATGATTTAGTTGATGGAAAAGAGATACCTTCAGAACTGCGGAGTGTTGTAGCTGGAGATGTTTTTTGGCGGGTTCTCTGAACTAGTTAGCGTGTCAGTGATCCTTGAGCACCTTGTCCATTGTCCGTTAAATTCCGACTAGCCGGCGGTAGCCAGGACAATACCTTTTTGTTAGCACTGTACAATGTCTGTTAGGTCTGATGTCTCGAAACTTACAAAAGCGACGTTATAGCCATCCATAAAATATTTGATTCTTGAAACCTTGTTAGATTAATTCATATCGTTTATTTCATAATTTCCCTTATGAGCAGTTATGCGCCCTCTATACGATAAATTTAGACGCATGCCTGGTGCGTTTTAGTGGGGACGTTCGAGGGCAAGGAGATCTCAGTCTCTTGTCGTCTTGAATGCCGAGTGAATGCTTTACCTTGTCGGTGTGCGAATTTATGGGTTTTAATAATGGCGTTTATTTAAATTGGCCGTACGATAAAATTTTCACATGTAAAGGAGACGAAGACTAAATGGTGTATTCCATGGCGAGTAATGCAATTAAAAAGATATGATGATGGCTAAAGAACTAATGGATTAGGTCAACCCTTGTTTGAGAAGGTAAGCATGGGCCACGTTGGTTGAATTAAAATGGTCATGTGCGATATTATATTTTAAGATTAAACGTTAGAAGCTATTTTCCACGTTAGGAGCTATTTTCCACGCTGGGAGCTATTTTCCACTTGAGGAGCTATTTTCGTTTGGGGCTGTGTTTTAAGTTTGGATTTTTCCAAGTTGGGATTCTTTTTTACATTGGGAGATATTTTCCAAGTATGAAGCTAAATGTTTTTGTTGGACCTGTTTAAATATTATTGGAGCGGCTATTCAACCATTTAACCGTTTAAATGGAGTATTTTCTATGGTGGATGTAAGTTTTAGATGGAGTTGTTCATGTTTCTGGCACTGTTTCCTTTTTATGGTGGGAACATAATCTTTCATACCGTTTGATTGGTCATTATAGTGGAGTTTAAGGTATAACTCACTTTTGGAAAGCCATGTATCAAATGGCTACTTACCCGTTTATAACTCAATTGATATGCAGCCATTGAAATATTTGACTTTGAGTTTCCCGGATTAGAAATACAGTACAAATAATCATTTCAGTAAATATATGGCAATAGAAATTTCAGAACATCTTTGTAAAGGTAAGTTTTTCTGTTAACAGATTCTACCGCTATCTTTTTTGAGCAAATCATTTTTACTATATGATCATAGGTGAGTACATATTATTTGTAAATATATTAATTTTCAAATTAAATCTTCTTGTGAATACATTAAATTTTCACAATATAGGCAGTAGTTTTTTTCGAACTCATTCATTATTAAGAGTGTCCCATTTATTGTTTTTAGAGTCATTATTTGGTACTCCATATCTATATATTCCTATCCTCTATTTACATTTGGCATATTTTTTATTATACCCAACCTATCGATTGATAAGGGAATTTTTAAGCACAAGTGATAGTATTGAACACAATTTTTTTGTGAACTAAATAAAATAATAAGCAATTCATTCAAAAGGAACACATAGAGTATACAATATAGCCGATGTGAAATAACATAACAACCTTATACTGTTTTTTGGTTTTTAAGGTATGTTCTCTTACAGGTTTTTACCCAAATGACACCCTTAATCAAAATAAATTTTGGGTTTTAATATCTTACTGACACCCCTTATTGTTCCCGGTGAAACGCAACCGCCTCACAATTGTGAGAATACCAAGATAGGTTTTATGTTGGATTTTGAGTTTTCGGAATTTATAAATACCACTACTCTCTTCGAGGTGTCATTCTTTTGTACGCAAGACAATATTTATAATATATATTAGAGAGGGGTAGGTCCGCTCATAATTCGGAGTTGGATCCGGATATGCATCCGGTTCCAAAGATGTACATCCAAGAGCCGTGTCCTTCAGAGCCATATGGGTCCGGTTGTCTAACTGTGATTGCCGGAGTCGGACTGCAAGCGTTGGATTGTAATACTGCTAGCAAGACATTATGGCGCTGAATTCTTGTTTTTTACTCTTTTTATAATAAAATTACCAGAAAACGATAATCATTTATCAAAAATAATAATTACAAATAAAAATAGCCATATTTGACAACTAAAACGATAAAAATATACCAACAATAATTCTATATGATCAAACAATAGGTAATATCGTTCCCCTCACTCCGATCCGTAGTTCCCAGTCCGCTAACATTGATTCAGTACCTCTCATGGCATGTTTCGATGCCGTTCCCGCCTATACTATAATACCAACAAGTGGTTTTGCCGATCGGTAACGAGGTACATCCTTCATTCACACAGGTCCGAGGATTCGTGTCCTTCCGAACCTACACATCTCTAAAACTTTATTCAGTACCGCTCATTGCATGCGTCTCTTGCCACTCCGAAAGGTCCGCGGATCTGTGTCCGAATTGCTGTCGGATGTACATCCATCAGTAACACTAGAGATGCAGGTCCGGACATGCGTGTCCATCCGGATCTGCCCATCTCTTATATATATTGTGTCTGGTTAGAGAACCTCCATCAAATTATAAATACCAGGTCAGTGTCACAAGATAAACTCACCACATGTCTAACAGCTGACCATAAACTAGCATTTTATTTTATTTATTAGCAGTTTATTCCATTAGTTTTCACAATCACAATTCATAAAAACATTTCTCATTATGATAAAAGGTTTCACGCCAGTACATAGGAGGCAGTTAATTAGAACAAGGCTTTTCCACTAAACGGAATATCCAAGGCTTGGGGTTTGAGTTTAACGAACACTAAATTAGTTCACAAAGTCCGACATTTTTAATTGCAACTCATTAAATATATATTCCCCACAATTGGTCATCAATTAAGGAGAAATAATACTCACGACGTACGGTTGCGATACCTTCCTCCGTGTGATACAAATGGATGCCGATGGGAGGCATGTTCAGCAGAGTCATCTCCAAGATGAGAAAAGTATTTGAGTAAATAGTTAAAGATCAGCATATTAAGTGCAGAAGAGCAGAATGTTCTCGTTGCAAACTTACAGGTTTTTTATAAGAGCAGCCTGCTGTGGAGAGAGTTATGTAGAATATTGCAAGTGCGAGTTAATGCCAATATATGGTAAGAAAGAAGAACTGCTGTTAGGTTGAGTCAAGATTCTGGATAGGGTGCTAGTTGTAGATATTAGAGTTGGCATTTTTTGGACGTAATTTCCATGAACTAACTTAGGTTCCTATTTCATCCGAGGTACTACGATCTTTCGATGTGAAACTTGTATCGATCAACCTTACCAACAAATAGAATGATCTAACACACTTTCGCCGAGGATTTCTAGTAGAAGCGACATAATTATTAGGCGACCATTAACTAATTGGTGACATGGATATATTGTGAAGGACCTATAAAATTTACAATGATCCTCCCGAGCCTTCAAGGGGTGAATAGGTGTGCAAAAACTGAGTTCAATACATAGAGAATGAGTAGCTCCACGTGCCAAAGCCATTGAATCTACGCCTGTAAATAAGTCACTGACTGGAGCTACAATATCTCGTATAGCCTTGCTTATAAATATAACCTCGAAAGTAAAAGGCATCGGTTGACGATTAGTTAACAACAAAGTAAAAGGAGTGATCGCAGACGTTCACAATCCACCAAATAATATTTGAAAAGGGTATCTTCAGTAAGAATCGAACCCATTTGAGGACTACCCACCCTAAAACATCTAAATGAAATTCTCGAAAATACTAGGAGGCTGTAGCAAAGGAAGGGTGTCCATATGGCATATAGTATAACTAGAACTTTACCAGTGTGATGTGACAGATCAGACTTTCATATTCGGGTCTGTGTTTCGGACTTAAACTGAACGCAGTCGGTACGCTTATGTTAAGAAAATTAATGACATTCCATTTACACATGGACTGCACCACAATATACAAAAATCTGACCGAAAAGGGGTCTCGCGGTGTAGAATGAGAAATTTATAAATTAAGACTTATTGCCTTACATATAAAGTCGACAATTATAAACTATAGTAGATATATTGTTGAATAAAAAGAGTTGCTGTTGAATAATAAAACTAAATTTTATTTCAATTATTTATTTTATTGTACATATCTTATTTCTTTGCAGCTACTCCTTCCCTTTCTTCAGATGTTTTAAGCGCTTGTGGAAATACTAGATTTAAAGCATTAACTCCGGGTAATTCAACTATCAGTGCCAAAATTAGCCCTAAGCAGATTGATAATATCCAATGTAGAGAACCATAGTATAACTAAAAAAATTAAATATGTTAAATAATATTTCAATTTATTACAAATTTTTGCAAACGAGCCCAAGAGGAAGAAATAGATTTGAGGGGAATTTTATGTTTCAAATTAAATTTATAAACAGAGAAACGATAGTCTTTTGTAATGTAAATAAGCAATATCAAGAACAAGTTTAATAACATTTAACTATTTGTAAAAAAATGAAATAATTTTTCAGATTAAATAATAATAAAAACAAACATACTACCGAAACTGCTTCTCCTATTTAATCTTACGCTGAATTTCAAAAAATATTTTTATGTGAGCCAATGAATGAATATATTAATATTTAGACTAAGTTAAGAAATGATGGTGAACTGAAATTAGCCGCCTCTAGCAAGAATTTTTTTTGGTTCTCTGTATATATCAAATAGCACTAAATTCTCTTAGTTATGTTAGTGCATATTCTCAAACATTGTAATTTGAAATTGTAGTTTTTTTTATAACTGTCGTCTCTAGGTCTTGTAATTACTATTGAGAATGCGGCCTGAAACCTTTGGATGTTTTGAAATATACAGCCTTGTCCTCACATGTGATATTATTCCCAAAAATGTATACATACATAATGCCATTATGCTTTATCTGGCCCGGCTGTAGATAATTAAGTACAATGTCGTACCAGACTGACCGTTATCTCTGCTCATTATGCCCGACATGTGCGAGAATACCTGACCAGGAGTATGCAGACCGCTGAATCGGGCGCGTTGGTCTACTTTTATAGCTACCACGCTCTCCTGATTTATACATACTGGAATTTGTTTTACATTTATTGGCTGTACGATAAGACTTATTTGAAATCCAACTTTTGCAATAACTTGCCGTAGCAGTTTAGGTCAATTTATTTATACAGTGAAGTGTAAAACTTAACTGGAGAAAATATTTCTCCAAATATCTGTTAATAAATGTAACAATATATTTTTGTGATTAAACAGCACACATTGCGATTTAATATGGGATTGTATCTTAAAAAATAGTTAATTGGTTAATAATACAAACATTTCATTACAGTCATAGTTTTAAAATTGTAATTATAGTATTGAAAAATGTAGTTGAGGGTCGTTTTTCAATATAGTTCGCATATTTGTATAAAAATTATTATGATTTTTTAAATTATTTTTCCTTGGGTAGTCATAAACTGGTCCACTCCTGGGTTTCGGCTTGACGTTGAAATTTGGGACACGTGAAATGTAATATACTCTATTAATTGCAGAGACTGTCAAGCTACCTACGTTGGGTAAAGATCTAGAAGCCTCAAGAGTAGTATAGTTTCACATACAAGTTATATATGGCTTGGCAAAGTAAGCTTTGTTCTTGCAATACTCTGTATTAACAACAATCAAAGTGACGACTTATAAATGCAAGGATATTAGAACACGATTTTTTTTTTCAAATAGAGCTTCCTCGAAATGGTGTGCATTAACAATCAAGTCAAGATCATAGATAAAAGAACAGATTTACAAAATCTTAATGTTATCTATTGGAAGTTGTTAGGAAATTGAAGTTAATATTTGACTTAGGTCTCATCAAATACATCAAGTGATCAGTCATGACCAATGCTTTTATAATAGTTTAATTCTCTCATTTCAGCATGTTTCTGTGAGGTCTGGCATGAGTTGATATCAAATTAATATTAATTCTGATTTTGTTTTTCGTTATATTTTTCTCGTATCATATTATTCTCAATTAACTTCAAACCAGTCTAATGTCAGTCAATTATGAAATATCTAATAAGAATTTTATTATAACACCAATTGTGTACTTTAACTTACAAGAGAAGTTTTGTATTAGTATGGCCTTTTTTTCTGGGGTAATCGTTAGTCTGAATACAGCAAAGCTTCTTGGAAACTATAAAGATGACTTCGAAAACACTGTGGCAAAACTTATTCCAAATTTTGCAGAAATGGGGTGTTTAATAGTCTGAAACTACATTTTCCCCACTCACACTTTGACTGGTTCCCAGAAAATTTGGGAGCTTTTAGTGAGGAACAAGGGGAAAGAATGCACCAAGAGTTAAGTGAATTTGAAAAAAGATATCAAGGTGTTTGGAGGAAAAATATGCTGGCAGACTACTACTGGAAGAGCGACTCGAAGAAAAGCCACAAAAGAAAAGGAATTCGAAGATCATTTCATGAGAAACATAAGCGTCTTCGTTTATGGTATCAATTGGCAGGAATGAAATTCCTTGCTTCAACCAACCAGGAGTTCTTGCCTTGCTTTAATTGACTAGGTTTTTATTCCTTACCTAAAACAGTCGCCTTGCCTCAGCTGGTTTGCTAACTTTTTCTTGCCTTAAACAACAAAGAACTTAAGCATTGCCTTCATCTACTGACGGGGTAATCTTGCTTTGACTGACTAATGTATAATTGCTTTGAACGACATCGGAACATACCCATGCATAACGGAGGAGTCCGTTAGAATAGCTGTATATGGTTCAACTCGGGTGTACACCCCGGTACAAGTGTTGCATGCAACAGAGGTGAAGAGGCTCAAGCTAGCCGGTAAGAAAGGTACCAGATAGCTCGGCCAACCTGATACAATAATTTTATCTAAGATTACTTCTTGATTTGACTTACAAATACCCTTGAAATGTTTTTAAATGATGCTTATGGGTCACGTATTTCAGCAAATTACGGATTTAAATTCAGATAATTGAACAGCCAGTTATAAAAACGTACCCATGAATTTTTTTAGATATTTTTTCCAAGGTTATTTCGAAACTTGACCTTCAAATGACCACAAAATGATCTTGAATGAACCCTAGGAGAGGTGGTAGGTTCAAAAAAAACTACGGATTCGGGTTCGAGGATCTCAAAAACGTAATCCTGATTTTTTTTAGATTTTTTCCGAGGTTATTTCTTTACTTGACCTTCAAATGACTTTGAACCTGATGTGATGGAGCTTAACTGACCCACTCAGCATAATCAGCGACCCAAAAACTCTACTAGGACCAGTCGGTGTTCAGTGCATTTGCGTAAATCAAATGTTGACCTGTGCTATATTAAAAAAAATATTTGCCAATTTTTACTGTCATTTGTCACTTTGCCTGAAAATTCCAGATAAGTTTTTGGCAAAACGTTGAGGAACAATTTAATTGAAATAAATTATACAGAAAGCGTTGGACTGTAAATAAACATGAACATGAAACAACTACACTGCATACTTATTCAATACTAACAAAACCAAAATCTCGGTAGCGTAAAATAATTAGTAGAAACTGACAAACATCACTAGAATGCAGAAAATCGTATTTAGTCATATTAAGTAAGGAATTCTTTTTGTTTTTAAACGTTGCTTACCAGTATATAAGTGTCGAACGTAGTTAAATTTTCACTGTTGATTCCAGCAAACGGCCATACCAGGAAATTACTTATGTACACAGAAAACGATATATTACTTAACATTATTAAACATTTGTTTTCAAATAAAGTCTTTATTAGACCTAAAACAAACAGAAAATATATAACTTAACAAAAAATGTTCTTTATTCAACCTCCAAATCCATGTGCCATTCCGAGAATACCAACACCAGGGCCAGAAACGAAGATTAGCTTTATAAACGGTCCTACAAAAGCTCTAGCTACCCTTGGGAATTCACAGAATGTTAAAGCAATAGCTACAACTGGCAGTCCCCAGTTAAGCACTGTGAAGATGGAATTGGTAAGCTGCAAAACTTATTTTTATTAGGAATGTGTTGTAAGGAAATTTAAACATACGTAAGCAAATATTCTTACATCATTTTCATCTTGTTTATTACTTTTTAGAAGCAAGTACATATATTATAAATATGTATGATAGTAGATTGGTTCTGTTTTCGAGTCAGTATGGGTTGTTTATTTGTAGTTTTTCTAGACAGACAACTACATAATAATCTAATCTTCTAAATATAAGAAAGCCACAGAAATTGAATATAAAAAATATTTTAAATAGAGCCTGTCAAAATTTTGATATCAGAACAAAATATCATGGAATATAAACTGGATAGCAATTCTCAGCTGACGCTGATTATATCATATCCCTACTTTAATGTTATATTATCATGTAAAATGAACAAACAACTAACAAAATAACAAAATATATATTTATGTCATTTCTACAGCTTCTACAAACTCATGAAAGGAAATTTTACATTTTATTGGCTTTAAAACTTTAGTATAATTGATGAAAAAATCTCTTTTTATATCCGTATCATCGACACTAGCAATACATTTTTTTGCTAAACTTTTGTTCGTTCAGTTTTTATTAAGGTTTTTATTCTTTATTCTTTATTTTTTACTTTGTATGTATCACCTTAAAGCCTAGTTCTGACTGTGGTAGTAACTTAGTCAAGTGGCGAGTAATTTAGTAACCATCCATGTCTGAACAACGAAAATTTAGTCGAGTAGTTTAGCAAGCAATTTAGTGGAGCCCATCCATTTTGTTCTATTTTTCGGTCGAGTAGCGTTCCCCACCACGCGTCACTGCTCACTGATTCATGGGCTAAACAAGCCTGAACGGGCCGAACGTTTCATTAAGTCGCGTTCAACTACTATTTGACCTGTGGAGTTATTAGCTACCGTTTTGTTGGTTAGGTTTTACAAAAATGTCGTTTCTTGGGAATGAAGAAACAACTTTAAATTTTTTTGTCAAATATCTAGAATATGAGTGCGTATGGAATATTAAATTGCAGGTTGTTCAACTTGCAAAATACACTAAACTTGTGTTCTGCACTCGACCGCAGTACGAACGTTTTTGGGGCAGTAATCATTGGAATAACTCGCCACTCGACTAGACTACTAGCGTAGTCTGAATTAGCCCTAATAGACCAGGTAATATCGAAAATCTCAACATTTCAGCATGATACATTTTCATTTAAATTGACAGGTAAAAGTTTACCAACAACATGAACTGGTATGCATTTACTTAATAAGCCAAAAATATGTTTACCTCACTGACCAGACAGACGTTATCTTGTCCAAACATTTTATAAAGATTGTAATTAGTTGAACCGTTTTGATGAAATTATATGAAAGAAATGATGAAAATACCTAACGCCATCCCGCATACAGTTAACACAACATCACCTCTGAATAACGTATGAATATATCTGTATACTTTAATGTGTTAAATATACATTTAAAAAACTGTGTGCTAATTTTTTAACTGCTTTCTGTAACTATCATCCTACTCCGTAGGATATGATGGTTGAAATATATTCATCCTGTATAACAATAGCTCCTCTACATCCTAATTGCAATTACGACTAGGCACTAAAGTATATAAATCTACTGATTGCCTCCCAATATAACTTTTTTTAATAACCCTTTATACCCGTAATTTCATTCCAACCTATATTCTAAGCAACTTGTAAATTCAACTGCTAATGGTCTACCTTATAGGTATAGCATTATTTTAACATTTTTTAACCACCATATTTAACAACTATTCTACCTCGCCCTATAATTTCACTATCATATATATTCAACTACTGATGGCTACTTTATATAATTATTTGCTCTTTATGTATGTGTGTTATATACCTTGTGTTAATATTAGGAGTGATTGCTCTTAACTTACTGTGATGAACAAACACTTCTGGAAAAGTTTACTGTATAATTGAATTTACACTAAGAAATGATAAATTAGTATTTTATATTACTCTATGGAAGTTAGTATCTTCAATTGCAGAAAAATTAGCAGGTGGTTGATTGGCTTTTCTTGAAGAATTTATATAGCATAACACATAAAAACTGTTGTTAACAAATTTTTATTCATTAATTAATTATACGGAGTGTTTAAATAGTTGCAAAAGTAGCAATTTTAGCAGTTTTTCTAGTGTCGAAAGTAAGTTTGTTTTATAAGGTAATTTCAATAGCGACTAAATGATAGGTTCATATAGCCGATTGGAATAAATCGTATTGCGTTATTTGGAAAAAACTTTCAAAATACGCAATTTTCAATCTGTCCATAGTTATTGTATAAGATACGTTGAAATGTTGAAACTCGGCAGAATCCTTCATTTCTACGAGGTAAATAACTGGTAAGAATTTACAGCTCAGGAGGTTTTCTTGCATATCTGATTTTTTTCAGGGCGTTTGATTTTACTTGAAGTTTTGAGCTAAATTAACATTTTAACTATCTAAATGGAACATATTAATTATTATATCATTCAGTATAATCCCTCATAAATTAATTTTCTTTTGGTTTTGTTTTATTATATGTAAAATCAGTTTGAAAGCCTTCATTTTAGTAATGGGAATTAAATAAAATGTAATTGTGGGAGAAACACCTTCCCCTCGTTTTACTGCTGCGTTCGAACTGACATTCATTTCAAATCCCTTTGATTCTTTCCCAAATGCAAATGTCATGCCCACTGTTAAATTGTCTGCTGATAGTCCAGGGACGAGAAACGGTGGTATATCATAATTACAATGTTACATGACCATTTCATGCATTTGTCATAGGACTCAATTTTATTTTTTAGATATCGAGGGGGGTTAGTGTTAAATTAAACTCAAGTTTGTGGAGTTGCAACCCCACTGCCGCTATCTTGGAAAGAGTCGTCCAAATGATTTCTATGGTATATCTGACAAACTATAGGTCTCACAAAAAATATATATTTAAAATTTTTTGATGCAAATAAAATTGTCTACAACTTTTGTCAAGTAACTTTTAGTTGGACAACCATAAATAAAAGAGTAAAAGCGAAAGTCAATAAAAATTTGAGATACAAAATTTCTGTTTGTCGATATAACTTTTTTTTAATCATTTTACAAAAAAAATTACATCAGACCATCTGTTCATAAAAACTTTTTAAATTTATTCACTAGTTCAGATGAACTATGCATTAACATTAATGATTTGCCATAATGACTTTGATTTTCTATCTGATATAGACACTTTTTCCAGTCAACGAGTTGCAAGTCAACTGCGCATGTGCTCCTCGACTACTTCATGTACTCCAAATCGTTTTCCTCCTAGGTGCTCGAGGGCTTCTCAGCCTATTTCTTGCAGTGTATTCCTTGTTTTTTGTTTCAAATACGCGGCTTTTGCCAACCATAACAACTGGCAGTAGTAATCCACATTCACTGTACGTTGGGCACGTAGAAAATCGATCAGTAAATTTCCTTAGAGTTAAAAAAAATCTTGGCAAGGACTTTTCCAGATGAGAGGCAAGTTTTGATTTTTATTCTTTTTTCGCTTCAAAAGGCCTTCCCTTCTCGCTGAAATCTATTTAGAATTCTTTCAACGATCTTTGGTTTACAGTCAACAACCTCGGAACCCATCAAGCACTAATTTTTCTGAAACCAAGTTGATCAATAATAATTGATTGAAGACTTCCATACTGACTCCCAATTGTGAGGAAATTCTTCCACGGTTAATCGGCGGTCACGTTCAATAGGCTGTCGAACCCTATTGGCATTGTCAGCTGCAAGGCTTGTCCTTGTGCGTAATGGTTGTCATTCTCGTACACCCTTAAATTTCCTCCCCAACATATACACACGATTTTGAGACAGTGTACTATCTCCAAACGATTTTACTGGTTAAATTAGGTATTGACGACAAAGCCAAGCATACGCGCATACCCGTCTGGTTTCCCAGTGCCCATCTACTTCAAACAACATAATCTAGCTCAGAACTGCATTTTAAGTGGAATAGGAAAATTACCATTTATATCTGATTTACCCTCGTATATAATGTAATTTGCTTGGAAAAAGCTTTTTAAACGTCATGTCAATTAGATGACATGTTATTTTAATTCTACCGTGAAAGGAAATCAGGATCCCCTTCTACTAATATTTATGTGTTGCCGAATACCAAAATGCAGAATTTCAAATTTAATTTACCCACAATAAAACAAACCCAAAAGAATATTAATACATGATGAGTTGAACCAAATGATTTGATAATTACCATGTTCCATTCAGATTTACAAAAAAGTAATTTGATGCGGATTGGGAGGGTTGTTAACATCACCAAAAATAAAGAGCAATCGATAAAAAATTACATTTGTGAGAAAACCTTCAAAGCAATGAAGTTGAAATTTTTAACAGTTATTTTCGATAGGCAAATGAGACTTTTTTATCGTTCTAAATTTTTTAGATAAGAGTTACGAGTGAGTGAAAAATGCGCCTTTTTTCACATTTTTGCGAATAACTCATTTATTAATTAATCAATCTTATCTATCAGCATCTCATTTAGTAGGTTCTAAAAATGCGCATACAACACATTTATCTTTGATATTTGAAATTTATATTCTGTTGCTGAGAAGTCACAAAAACTGTCAAAATTAGGGGTTCTGCTATTTTAAACATGTGTTAATAAAACTTTTTTTCGGTTAGGCAGTGTACCTTCTTTAAGAAAAACCATTCAAACACCTGTGGATTTTCCCTACACCATATATCGATATAAATTCGATTCGTTTTGAAACTTTTTAGTTTTGAGACATTTTGGCGAATAGCGTCTAATAGTTTGCATAGATGATAATGTTTCTCCGTCTCGCACTTTTGATCAGTTGTTTATTTAATTAAATTAAAAGTTAATATACCCAACTGAAATTGGACCTCAGTTCATATGTTTTTTATGATGTTTTTTTGATACTTGCGGTTAAATTTGTCCAGGTGCAAACTTATTTCAAATTAGGCTTAGATATAGTTTCTTAAATAATTAAGCTGTGAAGATTACAATGAATATTTAAGGAAAATTTCTCATTCTAATAAATTTATTTGGTGGGTGGTGGTGGGGAAGCTTCAACAGCCATATACAGTAAGGGGTAAGGTAATTTATGTTCAACATTGCAATTTGATATGAGTTTAGCAATTATAATGTCAAATAGTCCCAATACACAATAAAGGTGACAAACTAACATGCAAAACCTATTGCGGCATATCACTTTTATGCACCGCCTATAAAGTCTTTACCAATATCGTATACACGAGGCTACTCACATATAGTGAAAGCTCATTGCTTAAAACCAAACTGGTCTTAGACCACGTAGATTCACAAATAATCAACTAGTCAACTTAAAAGAAGTACTAAGATGTAAAAGGATTGTCATACTGACAACATCCAATGTTAGTGGACTTTAGACAGGCATGTGATACTTTGTGCTGAGACTGTCACTTGACTGACTCATTTGAAATAACAGGAGTAACGCAAGGAGGCAATCTAGCACCAATGTCCTTTAACATCACTCTAGGACATGTGCCAAGGCTTGCTGCGGGATATAGAACCATTAGAAAAGAAGAAACTCAAATAGTAATTTTAACATCATAATTAAGCATTAGTAAAAATTATTTATTTTGTGGTTATTAATCTATGGTTTTGTGTTCACAAAATAAACATGAATGAAGACATTGTCATATTTCATCGTTTCTTATATTAGGTGAACCTAGTTCATAATAAACTTTACTGATTTTTGTAATTGGTAAGGAAAAAAATAATATTCGTGACACTTGTTTCCCAAATAAATTAGAGGTAAAACCAAAAACCTTGAATATATTTGGTTAAATGATGAATATAATTTAAATCAATATTTTAGAAGAAATCTTTAAATTGCACACACGTGAAGCGAGAGCGGGCCAGTGTTTTGAAATACTGGCCTTAAAGTGGTGAATGAACAACTGGAAATTTAAATTAAGAAATTGGAGAAAATAAAAGGCTTCTCATTCAGCGGCTATTAAAAGAAAAAATATAAGTAAATATAAAAACTGCAGTTGTTAACTAATTTGCAAGTTTTTGATTACTCAGTACTGAATTCGCATTCATCTTTGAAAATAATTTTATTTCATAAATCTATCATTTTTCCTTATAAATTGATAAATACAGATACGTTCAAAACAATTAATAGCATATAGGACTGAGATATTTGGATAGAATGTCAATATATCTATCATGATGATGATGATGATGATGAGTGATTGAGTCTTGAAATGAGTACCTTGTAATAATATGTTCTTAGTGCATTGAAAAAAGCAGTGCGTTCTTATATTTTATTGTATGATTTCATTCCTACGTAAATATACTAAGATACTGAATTTAAATAATATACTTACAAAAGTTATGTCAGTTTTTTTACGGTATTTTGTTTCATAGTAAATCGCTCCAAACATCATACCCAAAAGACTAGTTGGTAAATTTGAGTGTAGACCAGTATATAGTAGTATGTATATGTCAGATCTTGAATAATTTATAGGGTCAAAACTTCTGTAATAATAACAAATTTAAAAATCACACCTCGGTATGAAAAATATTGAGCTAAAAACTTCAACAACAATGAAAGTAATAATCTTATAAAGTTTGTTTCGATAGCAAAATGTTTTGATTGTTAGCCAAGAGAAGTTTTTATCACACTGATGTAATAAAAAAACTTTCTGATATACTGGTTGAAAAACTAAACACTGTTAATGTCACTACAAAACAATCCAGAGGTGATGTTTATTGAACAGCTATAGCTGAATCACACCATCAAAGGACTCACGTGATCATAGAGAACACAGATGTAGTCCTGTAAAAGCTTCGATAAACACATTATAAAGCACAGATTTTACATTAATATATGATGAGAATGAAATTAAAGAAACCATAAAATCCCTAAAAAATGGTAAATTCCCCGGTCATGATGGCATTCGTTCAGAAATACTTAAAGACCTTGCTCATTTAATTGCTGCTCCAATTACATACATTATAAACCATATATATATAGTATGTAATAAAACCACTTTACAAAACAGGTCCATGTTACAAAAATTTTTGAAAAAATATTAAATAACAGAATATTAAATTTTTTGCACAACAAAAATATTTTCTCTAACAAACAATTTGGATTTCGTAAGCATGTCTCCACAAATGATGCAATAGTAAACCTTACATCAAAAATTTATAAGAATATAGACACAAAAAAACCGCCCTTTGTAGATCTAGTAAAAGCTTTTGAAACCCTTGCTGGAAATACTTCACACACTCTTTAACAAAAAGCTACTTGTCCAATCGACCCCAACAGGTTAAGGTTTGCGACATACTAAGTGATAAAAGAACTGTTGAATATGGGGTGCCATAAGGAACAGTAATCGGACCTACCTAACTCAATATTTATGTAAATGATACATCCGATTTATCGTTGGTATGAATACATAGTTTTGCTGATGATACTATAATAATCTACCGGGCTACAACCTGGAATGAAGGTAAAGAGAAGGCAGAAAAAAGACCTTAAAGTAATCATGGAATGGTTCAGTTATAAAAAATTAACCATGAATGTTGACAAGTCATTTATAGTTCCTTTTACTTCGTATAAGAAATACTTACCAACTTACGACAGAATTAAAGTTACAATAGGTAATAACCCAATCGAAATAATGTCATCAAATTCTGTAAAATATTTGGGAATTTACATAGACAGTCACCTTAAATGGGATGTTCATGTCAACTTTGTTCTAAAAAAACTGAAGAAGGTAATTTATAAATTTAAATATTGCAGCAATTAATCATATTATATTATTCATTAGTTCAATGGCATATAAGTTACGGTATAACAGCGTAGGCTGGTGCAACACATAATATATTGAACAGTTTACAAAAATTACAAAACTTAATCTTGAAAACTATTTTCAAATTGACACGAACCTATCCTACTAATGAGTTATTTCTTAGCACAAAACTGTTTGATTTACATCAGTTATTCTGCCATAATATACAGACAACGCAATACTAAATCAAGTTCATAATACTACAGTTAAACTAACACTCGTACAACACAAGAAAAAGAAATAATGCATTCATTTTAACCAAAGCAGAAAAAACTCTAGGTGATGTTTCACCTTTCTTGCCCCAAAAATATTCAACTTACTGCCTGATGAGATTAAAGAGATAAATTCACTTTCATTATTTAAAAAGAAATCCAAACAGTGGATACACTCAATTCCAAGGGTAAAATTGCTTGGATATTTAGATATTAAAAATATGTACAATTTTTATTAATGTTAATCAAATCGTCTTTATAGCAAAAACATGTTAATTAAAGATTAGTTTCTGTTAGTTATAACTGGCGCTAGTGCAGAGTTAGTCAGTTGAACAAATTTTGAGTTGAAGAATTCCTCAAAATATTTTTTTCTGAATAATAATTGTGACATAAGTACTTTGAATTTGTGCATTTTTTGGTAATAACACCAAACTTGCATAAGATGTATATGAGTGTTTACAGTTTGTTATCCGAAACGTGATAAATTAACAAGCTCAATATTGCAAGCCTTTGGTCGTACAATATACAATGGTTACAAAACTCATATCAAATGTTTGAGTTTCGTATGTACTCAAAATAAAAAATATACTATTTTAATTAAAATGTCAACGGATAAATTAAGGTTTTCTGTGCTATTTTGCCGTGTTCTAAACGAATTTCTGTCTAACCTTTCATCTGGGCAGGTGATACCTCGTAGTTTACTCGCCTGGAAAATCACAGATTGCTAATTTGTCGGACTACGTCTTCTGATCTATTAGCCATGGCATAAAGCCTATTTATAGATTGTTTAGGTTTTGAGCACCGAAGAGCGGGCTATAGTGTCCTGCGCTTGAAAGAAAGCATAGAAAACTCAAACTCAAATTTGTATTTCAAATATCCCTAAAACATGTACCGTACCACCTCGTTTGAAGAACCCCGTATATAGTGTTAGAAATTCAATTGTTATATTTGAACAGAGACATAATTATGGCATTCTGGTATGTTCTCCAATGTGTATTTAAAGGACAAGTTGAGCAGTTTATCTTGAGTTCAGTTTGTATTTCCTGTGACTTGTACAGATTACCTGTAGTAAATAAAAAGTGGATTATTTTTGGTGTAAATAGAGAAATCTTTTATACAATTACTATCCAAAAATATCACAGATGCAAACTCTCACAATTGGAAGAAATTCCTATACAGTGTGTCCGGTTATGGACTAGCGATAATCTAAATACATGTTACACAAATACACTATATACTAGGGCTCAATACCCCACCCCGTATTACCCATTCTCTTATTACTTTTATGTGAATAAAAAAACTTAAAAGAATTGAGAATAGACTTTGAAACCCACGTAATATTGTGGTGTTATTCCCCAAAAAAACATAAAAGTAATCAAGAATATGCCAAAAACAACGTTTAGAAGACCATTCTCTTATGTGTGAACAAAAACCTTTATATCTCTTAAAGTTTTGGTCTTACTGAGATAAAAGTAGGTTTATTCGACGGACAATAAAACTGTCTATTAACAAAATTTCAAATCAAAGTGTTAACGTTTTCTTAACTTTTGAAAAAAAGATGAAATGCAAAAGAAAGGGTCAAAAAATTATGCAAATCAACAAATTATTGCAAATTAATGCAAAAGTAGTCCCGATTACCTCTCATTTTTTTTCACTATATCAAAAGTTTTTGACAATAAAACATTAATTTCATAACTGTATGTTTATTACTTTAGGAGTTATTGTTGCTTGAACATAGCGTATGCGCAAGCACAAAAGACCTTTATTAAGTGATATCTGACATTAGCTGAGTGGTGTCCGAGAAAAGGCTAGCAATGCTGTTCGCGACTAGCAGGAGTAAGCGAAATGGAGCATATTGGACTCTACCTGCAAAGAACTTACAGGATAAAGACTAGTTACGTTAGTTGTACCTTGCCCTGACTTGTGATCCCTACTTTTACTTACCGTCCGTGCTGTTTACGTTCTGTATTAGTGGTTATCTTGTGATATGAATATGGCAAATCGTCAATATTCAACGAAACATATTGCTGACATCCACTTCGTTTATGGTTTCAGCAAGTAATAAGACTTTAATGCAGTTTTAATGTTTATTTTCCTGTTTAAAGTCCCGACAAAGGTCTTTTGTGCTTGTGCATACGCTATGTTCAAACAACAATAACTCCTAAAGTAATAAACATACAGTGTGAATTTAATGTTGTATTGTAGCTTAACTCAAAAACTACTTTTGCATTAATTTGCAATAGTTTGTTGATTTGCATAATTTTTTTACCCTTTATTTTGCATTTTATCTTTTTTTCAAAAGTTAAGAAAACGTTAACACTTTGTTTTGAAATATTGTTGATAGACAGTTTTATTGTTCGTCGAATAAGCCTATTTTTATCTCAGTAAAACCAAAACTTTAAGAGATATGAACGTTTTTGTTCACACGTAGAGAATGGTTCATCAAAAAAAAACAAAATGGCTGCCATATGGCGGGGTGGAGTATTGAGCCCTAGTATATAGTGTAATTGTGTATTAAAATAGTTGCTTTACATGTATTTACATTATCGCTAGTTCATAACCGGACACACTGTATAAAACAATAGACAAGACATACCCTGGGGTGGGTTTCACTAACATGCTTAAATCTTTACTATAAATCACCAATCCATAGATAGCCATAGATACCACAAGACAGCCAGTCATAAATATCCATTTGTTTAGTTTAAACTTGATGATTAAATAGTGTATCAATATAACTATCACATAGGCCTGGAAATCATCTGACAGATACCAGCTAGTAGGTAGACACTGAAATAAAATTTTATATATATAAACCAATTTGTAAAACGGAATAGTTACAGCAATTTTAAGTTCAAAATTTGAAATATATCGAACAATTAGCAAGAAAAAAACTGCTTTTTTCACATTTTTATGCGCTACCTCAGTGTTACTCTAATTGTGTTCCGCGGAACCCTAGGGTTCAGTGAATACCCCCGTAGGGTTCTGCAAGAATTTAGAAAAAAAATCTTAGTTGCCACCCACAATTTTACTATGCCACCACCTCCAATAATTGTTTGTGAGCGCACAGTCCCTTTGAGAAAAGCCGCCACTGAGATTACACGAAGCCCTAGCGGATCCAGGGAGTAGGCTAAGGGGCTGAAGCCCACCGCCCTCCCCCCAAAATCAACTGAGTGGTATGCTTTTTTAGTGTTTATTATGCTAAAATCAACCTTCTGTGACGTCAAGCCCCTCCCAAACGAGATCAAGCCCCCTCAAATGACAATCCTGGATCCGCCTATGAGACAAAGTGTTTATTGTTCTACTTCCTGCTGTATTCTGATTGTATCAGTTTTGTATATTTCTTCTTTGGACTAAACTCTCCTACGCAGTGCATTATTTTGATTGATTCCCCACGGTAATTTCGATCACCGGCTGGGTAGAATATGTAACATCGAGTATTATGTACCGATAAAAAAATGGTTGATCGGACTAAACTGGTGCTTAACCCCAGATATGTAACGTTAAACGTTAAACGTGTTGCCACAACATCTTCTAACGAAGCCGAATGTTCAAAAGCAGTACGCGCGGAGTATACAGCAACTACCGATCCAGACAATAATGCAACCACGTCAAGCTTTGCGGTTTTAAATGCAAAAAACGGAAATATGTTAAATCTTATATCAGTTTTGGACTTGTTGATTCCAACGGCTCACCTGTCTGCATGTTATGTAGTAAACTGCTTTCTAATAGTTCCATGGCACCTGCCAAGTTGAGCTGATATTCAGAAACTGTACACTCCGAGTCTAACGGCAAGAATAAAGAATTTTTTGTACGTAAAAAAAGAAAAAATGTATGGATGCATGTAACCCAAACTATCAATGAAACGGCATTGCGCAAGCAGGTGAAGCGCACACAATCGCTGAGAATTTAATAAATTCATGTGTGTTAGAGATAACAAAATGTATGCTCGATGAAAAATCTGCAAAGCATCTTTCTACTGTGCCGCTATCAAACGATACGGCAAATTCATGATCTGGGAAGCTACGTCAAACAAGAACTAGTTATACGTCTACAAAAAAACACGATTCGTCTTGCAAATGGATGAGTCGACTGATGTCGCTGGACTGGCTATCTTGCTGGTTATCGTCAGATATCCATATAAAGTTTTTTGAAGAAGACATGCTTTTCTGTTCACCGATGCCCACAAACATTACCGGGAAAGAAATTTTTAATAAAATAAGTATATTTTTTCAGAAAATAATCTGTTGGAACGATTGCATTGTTATTACAATTACATTTTTGGATTATTTGCGTTGCTAAGAGAGAAATAGAAAAGCGGTTAATACGTCATTCATTGTGAGTTATAGTTAGCGATAGTAAGACTCTTAGAAGTGTGTTTCAGCAGATGATTTGTATGATTGAAGATTTTATGGTGGTATCCTGAATTGATCTTGCCATGTCCAGATGTGCGCTTTACGTCATTCAGTGAGTTTGAGAAGACTCAGAAGTGTTTCAAGATGATGTATTTGAAGAATTGGTCCAATATCTCCATTCGATGTGTGCATTTCGATGTGCGCATCTTTTGAGAAGTATTTTCCCGCAGGACAGAATAGAAAAATTAAACTGAATTCATGGATTCATAATCCTATTTTACCCAACTTGCAAAAGCCCGAAAGTATGTCAAATGAAGCTACATGAACTTCTTTTAGAAATGTCATCAGACACAAGTATGGAGTCACTGTTCAAAACGACGCCTGTGAACGATTTTTGGTGTAGAATCTGCGATGAATATCCAGTGCTTGGCAAAATGGCTCTGAATATTCTTCTCCCATTCCCAACAACATATTTGTGTGAAACATGATTCTCAACCTATGCAGCAACGAAAACAAAATGCCGCAACAGACTGGACGCCGAACTTGATATGACACTTTCACAGTCTTTTATCAAACCTGATATCAACAAATTCATGAAAAATTATAAACAGTTTCATACCTCACATTAGTTAGATTTTTTGCTTTTTTAATATCTTCTATTATTATACTTGATATATAATAAAGTAATTAATAAATAGTAACTGTTAAATTGTACTTTTATTATGGGTATTAATAAAGAATACACTTAATATTGTTTTAATATAGGGATCCGTCAAGTATTTCGCTTTCCAAAAGGGTTCCGTCACCAAACCGCTGAATTCCTGAAACTCTCCAACCTTTATCGTGTGTTAAGATAAATGCGGCATCCGGTGTAAAGTTAATAGTTCATATTAATAATAATCTCTGAAAGTCGGTGTCATCAGGCAGATCTTTAAGAAAAGTTGAAAATATTGCTAATAATCTTACCAAGTCTATAAGATACGAATAACTATTTGCCAACAAAACAGTGAACATCCATTTTCTTCTACAAGCATTAGCACTTAGTGACCAAAATCTGAGTCCTATGTAACCCACAAATTTTTGAAAAAAAGAGCACTGATGTATGCATATAATAGCAACAGTTGGAGGGATGATCCTGTGAAAATAATAATTTATTTATTACTAAAATTATAATAGTTGAGTAAGTAAATTACTTAGGCAATATTTGGGAAGATCTGAAGAACAGATTTTGTTTTTATGTGTTTAAACTCTTAGCAGGGCCGAATTATTTCTATTGTATTAATACTCATTGGAAACATGAAAAAATATGTTCATATTGCATTATAAATAGTTTTCTTTGCGTAATAATGACACACAATTATTATGTTATATTATACTTTCATAAAAAATTGTTTATGTTCTGAAAATTTGATATATCGTAATATATTCATCCTCACAAAACAAACTCTTATTAATATAAAAAGAGGAAAAATAATTTTTGATGAAATCAAATATTCCTAAATCATCAGTAGGATAAATAAAAAATTAATTTAAACACTAAAAAAATGTTTTTTTATTGTTATTGTGGTTACTGAAAGCAACAGTATGTTTAGGGGACTGTAGAAATGGGTTCGACATTAGTAACAATTAATTTTTTTTTTCAAAATTATAACCGTTATTTAATGTTTTAATGTCTTTTTGATTTGACTTTACCTGAACTTTGAACTGTTTACAGCAATGTTTCCCAACGTGGGGCCCGCGCCCCCACAGGGGACAATTCGATTGTTAACGGGGACAATTCAAACATGAACTCGACACGAGTTTAACCCCTTAAATGTAATGTCAGATTTCTGTCTCAAATTTAATGAAAAAAGCAAATTCTTAAATAAATGCAGTAAATAATTATTAGGTATAATTTCGCTTGACGATACCAAAATATCACCAGTGTGTTTGGCGTCGTCAAATACACTTCCCGGCGGCAGAGGGCAGACTCCGCGGGCAACCTCGGAAGTTTTAAAATCTCACTGAACACCACAGTTGTTCCCAGTGTTCACACGCACACCTGAATGGCCCATCGCAACTTCTGTAGTGTTTTCACAGCAGTCAGGTGGTGTTAATTTCAAATAAGTGTCCGTCAAAACTGTAGTAAAAGCTAGTTGAAATATTTGATTTTATTTTGATTTATATGAATTTTCGAAGCATAACTGTACAGAAAATTTTGTCAAATAAAAAAATATATATTTTGCAGTGGAAGATTAATAAAAGTTTTAAATTAATTTTAACACAAACTTTTATTTCTATTTTTAATGGATCTTATATTTATTTCTTATAGCCCATAGTAAAATGAGTGGTGCAAGCAAGAAAAAAACTCGTCAATATTCGGAGGAATATTTAAAATTTGGGTTCATACCGGCTGTCTACGATGAGCGAATTCCTTTTTGTCTTTTATGTCAGCAATGCCTGACAAACGAATCAATGAAACGAGGTAGTTTTGAGGCGCATTTGAAGGCAAAACATAGTGGTCATATTAAATCAGATTTGAATTACTTTAAAATTTAAAGAAAAATTTTGTATTTACTGCTCATACTAATACTAATAATCGTGTTCTTGAGGCTAGTTAACAAATTTCTTGAATCAAAGCTAAAACTGGAAAAAATCATACTATAGGAGACAATTTAATAAAACCGTCAATATCAGCATGTCTTAAAACCGTTCTTGAAAAAGGTGACAAAGATGTTAAAGCTATGCCACTCAGTAACAATACTGTTAGCAGAAGAATAGACGAAATGAGTAAAGATATTGAGAAACAACTTGTTGAAAAGCTGAAAACAAGAAATTTCTCATTGCAAATGAATCAACTTTGAGGGACAGTGAGGCAGTATTGGTAACTTACGTAAGATATATTCATAGAGGGCATTTTGCTGAAGAAATGTTGTTCCGTAAAAGAGTAGACAGCACCACTACCTCCAAAGATAAATATAATAAGCTAAAAATGTACTTAGATGTCAATGATATACCAATGAAAAATGTAACATCTTGTGCTACAGATGGTGCTGCTAATATGATGGGCAAGAAAAATTGATGAAAGATGCCAATCCAGGAATATATCTTGTGCATTGTGTTATTCATAGGGAAAACTTGGTAGCTAAAAATATCTCGCCTGTTCTAAATGAAGTACTAAATTATTTTAGATTTTCTTGGGAATAATACCACATCAGAGTTCATACTTGTGTATATTTTAAAACCAAACGTTTCAAAATCCTGTAATAATGTTAATGTTGTTAAAGCTAGTGCCAAATGTGAGCGCCTCTTCAAGCTATTTTAAGAAGAATAAAGTGACGACCATGTGAGACTGTTACTTCATACTGAAGTAAGATGGCTATCTAAAGGGAACTGCTTGAAAATATTTATGGAGCTGTTTGATACTCTTAGAGGTTTTTTAAGCGACAAACCTGAAATGGAGTATGTGTTAACAATCGATGGTAAAGCATTTGTGAGTTATTTAGCCGAAAATCTTTGAAAAAACTAAATATATTAAATAAGCAACTTCAAGGAACAAATAAAACTTTTGTTGATGCAAAAGCGAAGATATTTGGTTTCATTACTCATATTGAGATATGTCAGAAACATATTAACAACAAAAACTTTAAACAGTTTCATTAGCTCCAAAAATGTGAAGTAACTGATACCGCTTTACTTGCTTGTTATTGTCAATCATCTGTATATTCTATCGGCTGATTTAAAAGAAAGATTTTATCATTTAAAACAAATTGATTTTCCAACATGGATGATGCAGCCAATGTTAGTGGTTTTGTATGATATATAAAATATGTAGTATCAAGAAGAACTCGCAGAATTGCAAAATGATGAGTCGGTTAAAACTTTATTTAATATAAAAGCAGTGATGGCATGGCTTTGTGAGAAAACAGATATCAAATACCCAAATTCCCAAATTCAACCAAACTATTGCTACCGTTTCCATCTTCATTTTTAGCTGAATATGGATTTAAAATTAAAATTTTGAAGGCGGAGCCAAGCAACAACCAAGTTTGGCGAAATAGTAGATAAGTAAGCAATGCAGAATTTAAGGTTTGCTTGGCACCCACTTCAAAAATATACCAGATAGGTAGGTGATTAATTTGTTGTTTACCCTTTTTTCCTTTGATACATAAATAGGTGAGAAGTAGGTTTAAATTATTATGATTCAACAAATTTTATATATTAATTAATAATTACACTTCATATTTTCCTTTGCAGTTATATTTAGATTAAGAACTAAATCACACATTAGTATTAATACTTCAATCGTCACAAAATAGTGATAATTATTTTAGTTTTACTGATACTTATGTCCATTATTATGAATTTCCCAAATTCAGAGAAAAAGAGACAGGGAGATAACGAGAGACGGGAAGTTTATTTAGTAAGAAGCATTGGCTTCCATCCTACAGTATCAAATGACTGCCGCTCCTGACAATTATTTTCTTTCCTTTTAAAGTTAATAAATTTTGCTTTCACGTCTCTTAATATTAGCCAGACAATTGAATCTATACGTATATGTATTAAGAAAATTTTGTATATTGTATCATTCTTTAGGTTTGTTAGTTATACTGACATTCATTTAATATCGGAATCTTATAATAAATCGTTATACAGTTTTAACTGATATAACACAATAGGACTTAATTTTCAATTATAATTAACTTTGTCTGATAACAATTTGAGTTATTATTAAAAATAAAGGTACTTAACTTAAACAAAATTTACATTCTTTATCAAACCTAGTACACAAGTTGGAAAAGTGTCATTAGATATATTATACCATTTTTAGTGATGTGGCATAATTAGATGCATTTAGTAATTCTCATCACCCTTGTTTAATAAGAATTTTATATATTATGAAAAATAAAGGTATTTTACTTGTAAGCAAAATTCATATTTGCTGACAAACCTCGTATACAGTTAAAAGGTGACATGTAATGATTACAGTATACATTTTCGACCATGCAAATATTTTTATAAAGAATAATTTTTCTTTAAATAATATTCATAAGAACATTTTTCGTTTGAATTCAACTATTAAATAAACAGATTTATTACAATTATCTACCTCCCCGCCTCTTGTCAGCAAAAGTAAGCAACGCTTTTAGCACCAATTTCATCAAAAATAAGCAAACCAAAGATCCCCCCCCTTATAGTGCTTACCTAATAGTTGAACGGTTCCTTATGAAGACACACTATATATAGAACCCAACTGAGAACCTCCACCTTGAAGTTGATTAACTGACATATATATATCGATTTATTTCCAACCAAATTTCAATTTATTAAAATTTTTAATACAGCACAATCGGATTCAGTTTTCAATTCTAATAAACTTTGTTTGAGATATTTAAAAAAAGTAAAGGTACCTCATTTTTAAACCAAATTGAAATACTATTTGAATCCTAGTATATAGTTGGAAAAGTTACAGAAATACTTATTATACAATTTTTAGTGCAATCGCATAAGTAGATGCAGTTTTTAATTTTAATTACTTCTATTTGATAACAATTTTATATCTTAACAAAAATAAACATACTTTAATTTGTAATCAAAATTCGTCTATGATGACAAACTGACAAACCTCGACTACAGTTAAAAAAGTGATGTTATTGTTTAGACCAGGGTGTATTAAGGAGGTCGGCCAACGTCAATACTATTACATTGATTTTGCAGTGAGACTGTTTTTTCTACTTCACTGATTATGTGAAAGAGGGCGCTACCAATACGGTTTTCCCTTTTAATTAATTTGTCAGTTTCTGAGATAATTTAATTTATATGAAAAAGATCCCAATGCAACCGCAACTAATAATTCATAAAATTTCAAAATTTTCTCAGCTATATTTGAGACTGAAGGCTATTTTTTCTTGTAAATTTTCTGGGAAACTGTGAGTCATATACGAAGTGATTATAAAAAATACCCTATATTTTAGAGTTTTAAACAAATTCATCTTAAAAATTGTGTAATTTAATTTACAATAACAAAGTTATAGTCAACCACTAGTATAACTGGAAGTGGCCAACGGTTTGAAATTAATTTAGTGAAGAAGAGCATTCTGGAAAACACCCTTAACAAAAAAATTTAAATCTCAAACATTTGTTTATCCAAGAAGCAGCTGGGCGACCAAGGTTTGCTCATGATTTCAATGTTGCGCCATTCAGTTGATGACATATATACGTATGAAAATAGTTTCATCAAAAATTATCAAAATCAATTTCATTTCTTTATTGCTCTTTATCCACCAGAGAATGAAACTATCAAGTGGTGTCATTTATTTTTAAAGTTACATATATACAATCAATACATAAAAACTGCTGAAATTTAAACTGGCTTGAGTAACAAAAGACAATTACTGATGTCATTTCCATCTATACCAGGGTGTACACCCTGACCTGTACCTATTTGCTTGAAAATGTATTTAATTTTATTAAAATATAAACACTACTAATTTTTCATGAATAAGTGAAAATCACATTTGTTTTAGTGAAATTGAAACCAATTAATATATGTTACTACCTGTATGTTATAATGCAGACATATATCCCCCTTAAAAATCTAGCGAGTGTCATTAAATTAGTAGCTCTTGTGACTACTCAGGTGACCACCTCTTCCATTGGAAACATTTATCTGAGCTAAAATTGATAGCTACTCTTGAAAATCATGCTACCCTGCATTTGAATAAAATTGCGTTACACCACAAATTTAAATTCAATGGATTATCACAAAAAGGGTCGAATTAAATTTAATTTGCTTAATTGTAATTACACAGTGTAAACGAATAGTAACTTGTTTAAAATTGTATAACCCCCTGTAATGTCTTATTAAGTTGAATAGATAAACACAAACCTTGTACTTATTTATTACATTTCCTTTTCTCTATCAATTATATCTATAGCACCTGTTACCAATTAAAATATATTAGATTTAAATCTTGTAGACTGACTGATCCATTGTAAATTTTTGTATTTGAATAAACTGTGAGTTTTGTAAAACAAAATACATCTCTATGATCTAAAGATTTAGGCTTTTTTAAATTCTGTTGAGCTGTATCTAATGTAATGTAATACATCGCTGTGGCTTGAAGCTTCTCACAATTTCAATCATTACTTGGGCATGTTCAATCTAAAATTATAAACAATCGCAACCTTTTAATTATTTGGTGATTACTTAACTTGCCTATTTCTTCTGAACCTGTATTAATGTATTTCCTAGTTAACAACACATTTTTTTACATATAAACTGCATGTTAACACCAAATACGTCCAATAATATTAACATGTAAAGACAATGTGACACTTTGATTCTGAATATTTTGTTGTGCTTGCCAGTATTTTTTTCTCCTGCGAATACAGTCATTATAATTGTCCGTGATTTGTTTAACACATAAAATAAAACTTGTTTAACAATAATTCACTAGAACCCAGAGATCTGTTCAATCATTTCTAGTGAATTAACGTGAGTGAGTGAAATTTACGAGCTCAATACCGGCGTAGCTTACGTTTTACTACGACCTTAACGTCAGCCGTGAGGCAACGATTTCCGTGAAATTGTCAATCTAATAAATTTATTTTTTTTAGGGTTCTGAGGAGCGAGCCCGAATTACCTAAAGTTATCTGACCTGATAAATAATCATTATTATAAATATAATGTCTCAAATCTCTGTGATATTTTTTATACCATTCACTTACTGCTTTATAATATTAATTTAAATCAACCCTCGTAGTTATTACCGTACTTGGACCGCCATGTCTTAGTCGTTTACGGAACCCGTCACAATTAGTGTTCGCTTTTAAAAGCCTTGTTGGCCCACTTCATTAATACACCCTGGTTTAGTCCATGCAAATCTGTTTATGCAGAATAACTTTTACAATTATTAATAAAAAGAAATCGTTTGATTTATAAATACACAGTGTATATACATATTAACTGACATTTATTTTGATTAGTTTAGTTTTATTTGCAGTTTACCCCAGGTTCAGAACAGTTAAATTTTAATACCAGCGCCTTCACCAAATTTTACTCCATAAGAAAGATTTTCCAAGAAACGGTACAAGCTTTGTTATTGAAAAATCTATGGGACCACTTCGGGATATCCCGGAGCTAATCCAATTTTTTCAATTTATCCCATGTTCCAAATGTTTTTTTTTCATATTTTTAAATCGGCGACTCCACCAAAGCATAGTGTATGAGAAACCGCCAAAAAAGTTTTTCCGCATTTTCTAAGAAACGGTACAAGCTATATTAATGAACAAATTATGGACCACTTCGCGGTCCTCCGGAACAGGATCTAGTATATCCTTCAGCCGTTTGCAAGTAATCGCTGAACAAATATAAAAAAATAACATAGATACAGACGAATTGAGAATCTTCTTCATTTTGAAGTCGGCTAAAAACATTACATATTTGTCATTTAACTCAAAACAAAATATTTAATATCCTGTGACAAAGCATGAATTGAATCAAATTAAATGATATGATAGAAAATACCACCAATATTATTAATGCACGTCCTGCATCGTTGAATTGCTTCTTTAACCTTTTGTTTAGGCATTTCGTCAATGACTCAAACAATGGTTGATCATTTTCCTATACCGTTATAATAAACTTTATCGTTTAAGTATCCCCAAATACAAAAATCCGGAACTCGATTTCCGATCAAGTCATTTCCATATTGCTGATTAAAAACGCAGTTTTGATTCTTGCATTATGTGGAGGTGCTGCATCTTGCTTGAACTAAGTCTTAACTACACATTGAACAGGCAAATTTTCTAAAGTTTGTTTCGCACACAAAATAACAAGATATCGGGGAGCAGTCAAATTATCATAAAAAATGTAAAATAGAACGGGTCCGTTGGTGATTCCTAGCCATAGATTAAAACCCGCACCTCACTATTTAAGAACGGATTTTTATCGGCCCATACCAGTTGTTCTCCGCAATTTGTAAATCTGCTTTCATCAGACCATAGAACCTTAAACGGAAATTGGGGAGTTTCTTGGGATTTTTCTATGAACCAACGGCAAAACAATCTTCTCTGTTCTAAGTCACCAACTCGAAGTACTTGACTAAAATGTTCTACATATAGACGGTACATGTACTTTTTAATAATTCTGTTAGCAGATAATGACTTTAATATTATTTTCCATTTCGCAAATGTAGATACGAGGATTGTCGATAACACTTTGTAAAACAATATTTTCAATATTTTCAATACACAGCATATGCAGGAAAATCACTTCTAAGCACTCTGAAGATTGACAAACCTGCTGGCGGGCTTTCGGGATATCGCTAAAGGTACATGTTGTTGTTTTTATCTGGAACCCATGGTATAGATCAGACTTTAGAAAAGCTTAGGCAAGCACTGAGTTAATATTAAATTGAAGTTTTTTTTTCCTTTACAAATGACGTCACGCTGAACATAAAGTACCTACCGTAGACGACCAAGTTTTAAACAAATAATATTGACAATACTTATCGATATGTACAAGGCATTATTAACATGTCGTGCTATTGTTTATGAGAATAAGTATACATAATTATCAATTTAAACACTGAAATGTCGTCCGTTATTTGGTGCGTTACAAAGGGTGAACCTCAGCTAAAACTCCTCGAATTACGAATTTACAGATTAAGACCTTGATTTCGTATTATAAAATTTGCATAACGGTTTATTTGCAATACTGCAGCATTCTAGATATCGGTACTCTATATTTTAAAGATACCGTACTTGAAGGTCGGTATAACCTTAAAGCATATTTTATAAATTATTACTCACCTGAAATATCTTTTTAGAATAAGTGTGAAAGCATCTTGCACGGTAAAAGTTCCATTTTTATTAATAATATTTAGTATTTGATTGGACAGCAAAAAGGACGATATCAGGAAAAATATACCTACTACAAGGTAACTCACACAATTCCCAATTTTTTGTGTTGGGAAATCCAAGAACTGAAAATTATTAATTCATTAATTAGAACTAAAATGTCTTTTTGAGAATAGTGCACGATGGCTTAATAATAAGGCCCGTATCAAACATTAAATATTTTCAAAAAATATGAGCCCAACAAAATAGCTAAATAATTTTAAGGAATCGGCTTCAAAAAATTAACCTATAGTAAAACATAGGCTTTACGACCGCCTATGTTTTCCGGGAGTTAGAGCTGTCAGAAACGAACGGGTGTAATCTTGACAACTGTTGTGTTCGGGGTAAACCGCAATTTCTGCATGAAAAGTATGGTATGAAAAAATAACGTCACCACACGAAAACTGTATTTTGTCAATACTAATTTCCACAGTCTTTTAAAAATATGGGATGCCCTGGTGGTAGTTAAAATATTACCCATAAGCTTTAAATTATTTTGAACCAACAAAATAACTTACGAACAATTGAGCTCAGCAAACAATTCATAAGTATAAGTAAATGAAACCCTACCCTGAAAAATATTTTTACAAATTCCATAATTATGACGCTGAATATAAAATAAAGCAGTTGCAGGTAATTTATTATTTTTTCGAATGTTTATTCTTCTTCTTTAAGTGTCATACGCTTTCAGAGGATTCATAAACTGTCTCTTGATAATGCACGGTTACCGTTCTCTTGCTATATCGAAATTGTTCGCTGCATTTCTCATTCCACACCAGTTTCTTATATCTCGAAGCCATGAATGTTGCTTACGGCCAAATTACTTCAATTTTGCCCATAAGAATTAGTCTCAATGTATTACAATTATTGATTCGGAGTATATGTTCGACATATAATGCTTTCCATTTCTTGTTAGTACTTCATTTGTTATTCGATCCATACAGGAGAAGCTTAAGAGCCTACCAATAGTTTACATTTCAATGGGATTTAGTGACTATGTTTCAGCTCCAGATTTTATTATGGACCATATAAAGCATTTTAATACTCCTAGTATCATGTGTAAAGATTCTTCTCTAGGGCCGGTATTACATTGTCAAACATGTTTGATCAAATCTTTTATAAATATGTGAATAAATATTTGATATGAACGTCAGAACAAATTTCATTAAATGACATAATACACTACAACAAATATTTGATGAAAGATTTTCTATTCAAAATGGGGAATATATATATATAATTTTATGATTGTTTGTGCGACTGTGGTATGTTTTTATGGCTGCAATTTCAGAATTTAAAAAAAAAAATATTGGCGCCCAGAAGGGAATAGTTTATCAATAGTGAACCTGATAATCAAAACTCCTTTTTAGCAGTTTAAGCAAAATGTTAATTCTATGATTGTTATTGGATCAACTGTTGGAATTATTCCAAAAAGGGGTAGCTGATCCTTCTTTTAACAAGCCACTCTACACATCAACTTATTAAAAGAACCGCGACACATGGGAAGAATGCCAAAATAATTATTTATAAATGTTGATACTATAATTGTCTATAGCTAAAGAAATACACAAATGAAGAATTTTTATTAGTATAGAGGATCCACCTACATCATTTTAGTTGAGTACAAAACTGCGCTTCATTATCTATATAGATCTTTGAACTGAATTATAGCTCACTATTTAACAACACACAAAATTACTTTAATTTTTTTTCTATATTTGTTAACTTTTCAACTTCAAGAGTCTTTGTACGTCCACACAATGGTACTAACAATCTTCATTGTAAGCAGTTAATCTCTTGGTTTTATATATATATATATATATATATATATATATATATATACATTATACAAAATCAACGGTCATCATACTGAATATTAAAATTTTGATGTACTATTCTATAATAAACTTCGGAGGCGTAAATTTTCATTTTCACTGACAATTAACGTCAAAAATCTTGGATTAAATATAGGACGACGCCTGTAAAAGTGATCAAAGATATATGTCAAAGAAATATTTTGTCAAAGTTTAGGTATTACCCTATCAAATATCTTTGACAAAGATCAAATATTTGTCAATGTAATAGCGACCTGTCATAAATATTTATGAAATTTGACAAATGGTATTTTTGCCATTGCGATTTTTATCTTGATTGCCACTTCAGTGTCTGACTCATCAGTAATGGTACAGCGATAATTAAATTTGCTTACCATGTCTCTGGAATTATTGTCAACCACTATTAGGACCTAATTGCGTGGTTGCCTGCTAATAACCATAAACTTTGTTTTGTAATGTGAATTGTCAGACCAAACTCGCTTCCTGCTCTTTTGCTATTGTTGAGTATATCTTATGAGTCTTCCAGTTTATGTATCAGTTACACCTATTAAAAAGTTGGCGAGACAATTTGTAGTACCTGAGTTAACATTGAGTTGGTAATACGTAGTTTAGATGATTGATTGCAGTAAAGATTTAATTATCCTCAGGTTTTTTTGTCCAATTTGTTACATTTTAATCATTAGCTGACGTTTTGCGCTATCAGAAGCTAGTTTATGAATGCTAAAAACACAATGTTTCGTTTCTAGCAATATTTGTGGGTAAGGATGTGCTTTCTGTCAATAACATAGGTCACCAAAAAAAAATATTTTCAATTTTTTCCTGTGATGATAAGGTAATTTTTAACTAATGCACATGTGCTGATTTCAAAACTCACACTATTTCATTCGTAACAGCTCTTCTTGGCGACTGCAGATACTACAGTGAAGAGCAGGGTGAATGATTTCGATATTAAGATAATGGAAGAACGCTATCAAGGACAGTGGGACTGTCATATGAGGCTGATTATTGTTGGGGTTTACAAATTTACAAAAGGACCAGTCTGCTGCCAAACAATCAAAAAAATCACATAACAGGACATTTTATGGGCGTTAATAACAAATGAATATATTTAATATATATATATATATATATATATATATATATATATATATATAGTAGTGGAAAAAATTAAAGGATCAAAAAATAATTCCAAATTTTTTGACGTTTTTCAATTAGCTGTATTTCCTTTGAAAATGGTCGCCCTGGAGTTAAAAAAAAGGATTTTAAAGCTTGAAGTTTCTAGTTTTGAGATCTTATGAGAAAAAAAATTTCAAGCAACGTGTACCGCTCAATCCTAACGAATACCATAACAAAAATAACGTTTAGAAGACAAAAAAAAATTTTTTTTGGTTTTCTTTTTTGGTGTACGAACTTGAATTTTTTTCTTTTCAATCAACCACTACATGGATAGAATAATTTGTTCATTCAGCTTTAACTTTCTGTTTTGCAAAGTTCAATACGACCACTTCTCGCTGAGATATCGAACTTTGAGTGAAAAAGGATCTTTTTGTCTTTAACCATCAATACCTCAGCAACCCCCGATCGAACATGAAAATTAAGTAAGGTGTTGTAATCTTGAATAAATTTCCTACAGAAATCAGCTACGGCTTTTTGAAAGTTTTCATTTTTTTTATTCTTTACATTAATTTGAAAAATCTAGATAAAAAGCACGTTTGATGGCTTTTGGGATCACCAGCCGCTAAATTGAAAATATCGAGAAAACCAGTAATGTTAAGTGTGCCTTTTACAGTTCAATATGCGAACAAAAACCCCACAATGTTTCGTATAAATCCATCGAGCCGTTTTTTTGTTTTCTTCGATCGAATTTTTGAATACCTTGAAAAGTTGATTTTGATTTTAAATGATCATAACTTTAACAAAATGCAAAAAACTATATTTTTTCTGTTTCTTATACAATATAATTCATAAATCTGTTTAAGATTTTAGGAAAACAAAAGAGAAATTGAAAAAAAAATTTTTGGAAAATTTGGAATTTTTTTTTAACAAATTAGTATTCTTTTTTTAATGACCCAAAGCGTACCCCGTGAAGGTTGCCCGATCGGATTTACGCTTCTTTTGTGTGCGTTTGTGTATTTGAGTGTTTGTGTGTATGTGTATGTATGTTCGTCTGCCCGTTCGTCAGGTATATTAATTACGGGTATTCCCACCCCTGTTCTCAATAACGGCTGCTAAGCGTTCAGTCATATTGATGCAGCGGGCAATCTGAGGTTGAGGGATGGTGTTCCAAATTTGCAGAAGTGCACGCTCTAATGTGGCCAAGTTCTGCACATTTGGATACTCACTGCGCAAACGACGACCCATTATGTCCCAAACATGCTCGATGGGATTGAGGTCTGGACTCATTGGAGGATGCCGCAGCAAAGTGATGTCATGGCGTTCCTAAAAGCGTCTGATGATGTTGGCTGTGTGTGGGCGTGCGTTATCTTGCATTAGAATAAACTCCCTCTTACGTTGCCGTCTACGCAGTACAATTGGTCTCAAAATTTGGTCAATATAGCGCTGAGCTGTTAAGTTATCGCGCATAATCACCAGAGGTGTTCTCCAATCTCGCGAAACGCCGCCCCAGCCCATGACTGACCCACCACCATAGGAGACAGTCGGACGAACAAAGTCCTGGCGAAAACGTTCACCATGACGGCGCCAAACAAGCGGACGTTGGTCGCTCCCATGTAAGTTGAACCCGGATTCGTCAGTGAATAAAACATTTCTCCATTGTCTCAATGTCCAAGCCCGATGTGCGTTGGCATACGCTAAACGTTCTCGGCGATGTCTCGCTCTCAACATGCGTACACGATTAGGATGTCGTGCATTTAACCCATTTTCGCGAAGACGGTTAATGACTGTACGGGAAGAAATGTTTTGTACTTGGTGTCGCTGTTGTACCCGATTTGCAAAATTTCTCGCCACAATGTTAGCACTGATGAAAGGCTCACGTCGAACGTGGGAACTCATATAGGAGATTGTACAAGTTGAATGCGCCCTGCTCGATCGTTTGAAGTTTTTCGGTTGTTATCGGTTACCGCAGTCATTGTGCCTTACACGATGAATGTTTCGTCCTTACAGTCAAGATAACAGACAGTATATTACAAGTTAATAGCGACTTCAGCGAATGTATTGAAAATGCCCGGCTTCTCATTTTAAGGAGGGTCTCAAACTTTTACGGTATGTTCACATTTCTCATATATTCTTGTAATTCATATATTATTTCTTTTTAAGTAATGAGAGAAGTGTGGGAGACATTTTGCATGGTTTTCACCAGAAAAAGATCCGGTTACCACTTGAGCCCCCATTGTTAGTGAAAATTCCTGAAAAAGTGTACGGAGGTAAGAAGAGGCTTTTCAGAAAATTTTTAGAAATCTGCATCAGAGTCACCAGTTCATAATGTCAAATTATACAAGCATTCCAAGAAGCAATTTAATATTGGTTTTTAAATTATTCAAATTTTTTTTTGAGGAGTGAACATCAAAATGGAAGAGAACGCAAGGTGAGTCACAAATTTGACTGCCAGTGGTTACAGCTTGAAGAAGAAAAATGCAAACTAAGGTATTTAAAAATGTAAACGAGAAGTCAAATGAGAAAACAACAGTAAAGCCAAAGGGCAGATCTTTTCAAAATGATAAAATTTTGCGTGGCAAAAGTTATAAATACCTACCTTACTAAAAACCTTATGTCTTGTAAATAGCATTATTTTTAATTGTTGGTAAAGAGCAACAAAAGTGAAAAAAAGTGTTTTTTTTTAATGTTTATTTTTCAAAGCATTTATATTTTTTGTGAGTATTATTTTTTGTATGACGCATTTTGGGTATCATTTATATTGTATTGAGTGAAAATAAAAATTCAAATATACAGTTTGCATAAAGAAAAAACAAGTTGCTTTCAATATATATAGTTTTTTTGTTGTGGTTCATCCAGGTTTTTGTTTAGTTTAAGTTGTCGTTTTAAGAGTGAACTCACGAAAACGAGTTTACCGAAGCGACAAGTAATTTTCAAATTTAAAAACTGAAAACAACAGCAAATATTTGTCTGTTAGTTATGTTTGTACCTTTTTTGCTAGTTCTTTAAATTTATTCAAAATATTGGGGATTTTTATTTCGCCATAGTATTTTTTGGAACAAAGAACTAGCAGAGAAACACACCGATTGTAGTTGAAATTCCTTTTTTATCGGCATTAAATTCATACAGATAACTTAATACACAAATGAACATTTTTACTATTTGTTGAAAATGATAGATGGCGAAGACTTCATTTTTTGAAACAATTTTTAACACGTAGTTTCCTATCTATTCTCTATTGTATGATCTGTGGTCAACGTGTCGAAACTGCTCGATCATCTCGAGCAGTCGTGAATGGCGTCCTTGTCCAGTACGACGAATGAATCATACGTTCGAGATGTTGACTAACACCCATCCGGATGGCAACATCACGTTGATGCCAACCTTCTTCGAGCAGAGTTCAAACGAGATTACCTTCTAACCATGATCGAAAGCAACTCATTAAAAAATGGTTTCAAATTTCTTCCATTTTTTTTGGAAATTTAAATAAATTTTAATTTAGGTCATTAAAAAAGAATACAAATTTGTTAAAAAAAAACAAATTTTTAATTTTCCAAAATTTTTTTTTTACAATTTCTCTTTTGTTTTCCCATAATCTTAAACAGATTTATAAATGATATTGTATAAGAAACAGAAAAAATATAGTTTTTTGCGTTTTGCTAAAGTTATGATCATTTAAAATCAAAATCATCAACTTTTCAAGGTTTTCAAAAATTGGATC
Source organism: Octodonta nipae (assembly GCA_034190945.1). Classification (NCBI taxonomy): domain Eukaryota; kingdom Metazoa; phylum Arthropoda; class Insecta; order Coleoptera; family Chrysomelidae; genus Octodonta; species Octodonta nipae. Next base: position 88,980,837 of record CM067221.1, read on the forward strand.
GAAGAAAACAAAAAAACATCTCTATGGATTTAAACGAAACTTTGTACGGTTTTTGTTGGCATATTGAACTGTAAAAGGCACACTTAACATTACTGGTTTTCTTGATATTTCCAATTTAGCGCCTGATGATCCCAAATGCCAACAAAAGTGCTTATTTTCTTGATTTTTCAAATTAATGTAAAAAATAAATTTTTTTTTTCAAAAAACCGTTGCTGATTTTTATGGAGTGTTTGTTCAAGATTTCAGAACCTTTCTTACTCTTCTGGTGCGATCAACGGTTGCTGAGATATTGATGGTTAAACACAAAAAGATCCTTTTCCATTCAAAGTTCGATATCTTAGCGACAACTGGTCGTATTGAACTTTTCAAAAAACAATTTAAAGCTGAATAAACAACTTATCCGATCAATAGAGTGATTTATTTCGAAAAAATTTTACATGTTCATAGACCAAAAAAGAACATAGAAAAAATTTTGAAAAAAAAATTCTTATGGTATTCGTTAGGATTGAGCGACACACGTTTGCTTGAAAAAAATTTTCATCATCAGGTCTCAAAACCAGAAACTTTAAGCTTTAAAATACTTTTTTTTAAAGTCCGGTACGACCATTTTCAGGCGAAAACCAGACACTCGAATAACGTCAAAAAATTTGAAATTATTTTTTGATCCTTTAATTTTTTCCACTAGTGTATATATATGTTATATAAGTTTATACTATGAACTTAGCATGAACTTATATCGCAACGACAATACAACATTCCCAGCTGAGTCAGCGACACGTGGAGTATCAGATTACAGCACCACCGAGCATCCGTGGGAATCGCCGTGTCGACAGTGCCGATTCAGCACACATTAGGTTATATATTGTAAAATCTGTCTTGTTTGTTATTCATTATTACTCAGTTACTCTGTCACTTTATATTGTTATTTTCATTTACATTTTTAAAGTTATAATTTTTGTATTGTTATTAAGAAAATCTTTTTTAAAAAGTTAATATTGAGAAGTGTGATATAACAAATTGGCGCAGTCAGTAGGATCCGTCAACGTTACTAGAACACGAGCTTACTTCTAACTGGTAGCGGCGGATTCCTATCCCTCAACGGAGCAAAGAACCTGGAAGAAGTCCCAACTGCGATAACAAGGAGAACACGGATCTTCCAATGTTCCTGTTGATGTGAGTAGTAGTGAATCGTCTAACGTTTAAGTTTATTAATAATTGATTTTAATATTTGATTGATTTGATATTTTGATTATTTGATATTTTTTTATTCAGTGAATTGAATCACTGATTTACTATTTGATTGCATTAATATTTTATGATTTAATTGATTATTTTGATTCTATTCATTCGATTGAGTGAACTATTTGATTTATTGATTATATTTACATTTTATTAATACCATTCTATCATCCAAATAACTTTGGTATTTCCCCATTTACAAATTTATTGATTATTGATTTTAACACCATTTATTTTATTGATACCATTTTTCTATCCCATTTTATTATTTTTATTTGAATCTTTTTCGTTTTGAATTCTATTAAATCAAAATGGCACAAGCACAAAACAACACTGTTGCCGAAGAAACTGAAAAATATAGGTTGTCGGAAATATTTTTAATAATTCCAGAGTTTGAAGGCGACCAAATTTCTTTGGCCACATTTATTCATGCTTGCAATTGTGCATATAACATGTCAACTGCTGAACAAAAATACTTGTTAGTAATTCACATTAAAAATAAATTAAGGGGAAAAGCGGCGCAGTTAATCAACTCGAGGAATCCTGCGTCTTATCTCGAAATAAAACAACTTCTAACTCTTCATTTTGGGGATTCTCGTGATCTTTCCTCACTAATACACGACCTTCAACGGTTGAAACAATTATCCAATGAGTCTCCCCTAACATTCTATAATAGGCTTCAAGTATTGAGTGCGAAAATGCACTCATGTATCCAAAAAGCTCCTAGTCTGAGCACCGAGCAGAAAGACGCTCAAACCACTCTCGTTGACACCATGGTTTTAAACACATTACTTACCGGTTTAGAACCTCGATTAGGCCAAATTATCAGTGCCAGTAATCCGAAGGATCTTCTTGAGGCACATTCACGAATAAGAAGAGAACTTCAATTATCCTATTTTGAGGAACAAAAAGTAAATAAATCCGTTCCCCACAAGCCATCTTTTCAGGCTAGAAAACCAACTCCACCTCCTAAATGTTTAAATTGTGGGCGATTAGGCCACATTGCTGCCGACTGTCGGTTAAGATTTCAAAATAACCCTCAGCCTTTTAAGCAAAATAATAGACCAAATTTCATTGGGCCGAATCAATCAACGAGGCCAAATCCTATCAACAATAACACAAATCATCAAGGTCAACAATTTAGACCAAATAACTTTCAAAGACCTCCTTTCAAGCCGAACAACTTTCGACCGTCTGTAATACAGACAAACCCAAATTATCGTTCCGAAAGAACCCACCATTTTAACAACCATCATAATGTCAACTATCCCGAATATTCTGCAAATGACTATGATTATTATACTGATAATAACCAGCAGAATTTCGATTATAACGACCAAAACTATGAAAGTCCTGAGTTCGACCAAATAGTAGATGATACCCCTGTCGAACCTTTCAGTCCTCACGAATACCAGGATTTTCTAGCGCTTCCGAGCCTAGATCAGCCCCCCGATTCGACAACTACCCTCTCAGAAGTCCAAACTCAAATACAGAACTTGAATTTAGAAGACTTCAATCCCGATCTGAACTTCCCAGAACAAACATTTCTTTAAGTCCCCTTCTGACAGTAAATTCCAAGAATCTCTATTATATCAACGACGCTTCTGGAAAATTTAAACTCCTAATTGATACCGGAGCTGGTATCTCCATTTTCAAAGAAAACACTGTCAAAAACTTCTCACAACGATCTCCCGAAAGAGTAACAATTCAAGGCATTACTCATGAGAAAATCCCGATCTCACAATCCACCCTCATTCCTTTCGCTCTAGGCAATCCACACAAGGTCTTTATCTACGATCTAGATATTGAGTTTGATGGAATATAAGGTCTTGATTTTCTTGAGCATTATGAATGTATCGTCGACTTAAAATCCAAACAATTAATTACTAACTTTAAAACTATCCCCCTACATAAAGTGCCCGACCACGACCAATCTATTACACAACCAACAGACACCCCCAGTACTAACGCACAAACTCATATTTATAACAATCAAATAACAATCCAAACACGAACCGAACAAATTTTCAAACTTAAATGTGAACTTAGAAATACTGACGCAATATTACCGACACAAGTAATTGACAAAGTACGACTTCCCAACGCGGTTGTACGTGTTAATTCAAAGGGAGAATTTCTGACTTCGATAATAAACGCGAACGCGATCCGAAAACTGTTAACTTTTCCAATCTTCATTTAGAACCCCTTGACCAGACACACCCTCTCTTAAATCTGAATACACACGATTACTGTGAATCTTCAAACTTAGACAGAAACTTTACCATCAGGGAACAAATTCGGACAGAACATCTTAACGACGAAGAGCGAGAACTTATCACGAATCTCTGCTTAGAATTCGAAAATATTTTCTATCTCGAAGGCGATGTTTTGACGTTTACTAACGCTGTCAAACACTCTATTGACACCAATAATGTCAAGCCCGTTTTCACAAAATCGTACAGATATCCTCAAGTCCATAAGGAGGAAGTGAAAACCCAAATTTCCAAGATGCTTGGTCAAGGCATTATCAGGCACTCTTCTTCTCCTTGGTCCTCCCCCGTATGGGTCGTCCCCAAGAAACTCGATGCTTCTGGTAAGCAAAAGTGGCGAGTTGTTATCGACTATAGGAAGTTAAACGAACTAACTGTAGACGATAAATATCCTCTGCCCAACATTTCTGATCTCCTCGACCAACTTGGTAAGTGTCAATACTTTTCGACACTGGATCTCGCTTCCGGGTTCCACCAGTTGGAAATCCTTGAGGAAGACATTCCCAAGACCGGTTTCTCTGTTGACAATGGCCATTAAGAATTCATTCGTATGCCATTTGGTTTGAAAAATGCACCTTCTACTTTTCAGAGGGTCATGGATAACATTCTTCTGGGCATCCAGAATGAACGTTGCCTTGTTTACATGGATGACATTATCGTTTATTCACCAACCATCCATGAGCATATGTCCCGTTTGACAGAAGTCTTTAAGCGTCTTAGACAGTCAAACTTGAAAATTCAACCTGACAAGTGTGAGTTTCTCCGCAAGGAAGTTGCTTACCTAGGTCATCTGATCACCCAAGAAGGAGTAAAACCAAACCCTTCAAAGGTTGAATGCATCCAGAATTTTCCTCAACCCCAAACTCCTAAAGATGTTAAATCTTTTCTTGGTCTCGCCGGTTATTACCGACGTTTTATCCCCAATTTCGCCAAGATCTCAAAGCCCCTAACGAAACTCCTGCAGAAAGACGTCAAATTCATCTTCGACGCAGATTGCAAGTCTTCCTTCAACGAACTGAAGCAAGCCCTTGTATCTGACCCTATCTTGATCTACCCAAATTTCGAAGAACCATTCCTGCTCACTACTGATGCTAGTGCTTTTGCAATTGGAGCGGTTCTCTCACAAGGCCCCGTAGGAAAAGATCTTCCTATAGCATATGCTTCCCGTACACTCTGCGCTGCAGAAACTCGATATTCCACTATCGAACGGGAACTGCTAGCCATTGTTTGGGCGGTCAGGCACTACAGACCGTATCTTTTTGGGAGAAAGTTTACACTCCTGTGTGATCACCGTCCGCTTACTTGGCTCTTTTCGATCAAAGACCCTGGCAGTCGTCTAGCCAGATGGCGCCTCAAGCTAGAGGAGTATAACTATAAAATCGAATACAAGCCCGGCAAGGTAAACTTGAACGCAGACGCTCTTTCCCGTATCAAAATTAATCACTTCAAACAATGCACCGACTTTATTTCTAAAATCAACATCTTTGCAAATAACGAAACCGACCCAGGACAAGCAGATTCCGATAATGATCAAGAACCCGATGATCATGACGAACGAATGACAAGAGAATTTAATCGATTTGTTCAATTATATAAAACCGAGTCGATAATCGATTACTCAAAAATAGAAATTTCTAACGCCCAACTCCTAGACAAATCTCACAAACGAATAGTCACTTTCTTCTGGCAAAATAAACTCAATGACTTGCATGACAAAATCATCGAAGACATTTTCGAAGAAGACCCAAATTTCACTATCGACACATTAAACATTCTAGCCAGCAAATCTGTCCGGCATAGAAAATATTTAATTGTCCCTTTACCATTCGATCCCGAAACTGTTGTCTCGCATCTTTTTAACATCCTCTATAATAACCAAGATCAGTTCGACGAATCAGAAACCTTCTGCATTGAAAACAACGTCGAACTACCTATTCTCGAAACACTATCTTTCATACTCGCAGACAAAGACATAAAACTAAAGATTTGTCAACACATTGTAACAACCCCTTCTCAAGACGAAATTCCCATTATACTGCAACAGTACCACTGCGGCAAAAATAACCTACACCGTGGAATTAATGAGACTATTCGACGTATTAGGGAAAAGTATAACTGGACTGGACTAATCAAAAGCGTAGAGCAATTTATCAAGTCTTGCGAAACTTGCCAAAAGGTAAAGTTTTGTAGGAAAAACTTAAGTGCTCCTTTTGTCATAACCGAAACACCAAAAACACCCTTCGAACGTATCAACATTGATATTTTCGAATATCCAACGAGAAACTACGCACTGACTATTAGGGATGAACTCACCAAATTTACTCAAGCTTACCCTATTGGTGACAAAACAGCTAAAACAGTCGTAAACACCCTCTTAGTATTTTTCCAACATTACGGTACCCCTCTTCGCATCCATTGCGACTATGGACGTGAATTTGACAATACTCTAATAAGGGACCTGTGCGAACTATATGACATAAAGTTATCCTTTTCAAGCGTCCACCATCCCGAATCAAACGGTTCTATCGAAAGGTTTCACGCGACTTTAGCGGAAATGATAAGGGCAAATACATCTGAACATCCGGACGAACATCCATTCAACGTCCTCCCTTACGCAGTTATCTGTTACAACAACACTAAAAACAAGACTACTGGTTTCACGCCCTACGAACTCATCTTTGGGCACACTTCTAGTAGACACCCGAAACAATATATGATCAGGAAAAACTCATTTCCAAATATGTTAGGGACCTTAACAACAGAATGAACTACTATTATAGACTTGCCCGCGCAAAAACCGACCAACAAAAACAAAAATCTAAAGTTAGATTTGACAAACTTGTTTCGACTAACCAACCAGAATACAAAGTAGGCGACAAAGTTTACGTGAAAGAGTCTCAGATTAAAAGCAAATCTGAAAACAAATTCAATGGACCTTTTGAAATTACCGCGATTAGAAAAAACTCTGCCACAGTTATAAACTTACAGACTAACCAAATTAGTAAAATTAACTTTGACAGACTAAAACCATATTTTGAATGAATCCCTTCTTTTCAGATTCTGTGGACTGTTTTCAGTCGTGAACCTCCAACAATACTCTCTTACACCCGTTAACAATACAATAGGAGTTTTCTTCCATGAAGAAGGCACACTTAAAATTTCAAACGACAAATGGTCACTTCTTGTCTTCAAAGACCTCAGCCCTTTCAGAGGTGCTATTTCAAATAACGACGCCATACTAAACCGAATTTTAGAGACAATCAACGAAAACACAACTAATACAAAATCATTTAAACCAAAAATACAAACACATGTTAGCCTCTTGAAACAAATTTCTAAATCCGTTAACTCTAAATATACAGACATCTTCGCTGACACTCAAACTTACCCTACTAACAGAAGAAAACGCGGACTTATTAACGGACTGGAATCAGTTTGGAAAGCTATTTCAGGAAACTTAGACGCAACAGATGGTGAATACATAAATGACTGTATAACTAAAATTACTAAAGACCAACACCAAATTCAGGACTTAGTAAAGAAACAAATATCTGTAACAACCTCAGTCATTACGAGCCTCAACAAAACTTTACAAAAATTTCAATCCGAGGAGAAATTATTCTCGAATAACATTGAAAAAATAAGGCAGTCAATTTTATACATTTCAAATGATCTTGATTTTCATGAATTTCAAATCAATATCTTGGATCTGTGTGAAAGCCTAATGGAGAGTTACATATCTATCGAAAACACTCTCGATGATGTTTTAACTGCAGTCTCTTTCGCCCGCTTAAAAATTTTACATAGTTCGATCATAACCCCAGTAGATTTGGTCGATTCCCTTCAAAAGATTTCTCAATCACTACATGAAAATAATTTACCACTTCCTATTTACAGTTCAAATGTTGCTCAGTACATTGATTTGATAGAATTGGAAGCTTTTCAAATCAACACCAAAATCATTTTTGTACTCAAAATTCCTTTAGTTGATCCTGAGATTTATACTCTTTATCACCTTTATCATCAAATGCAAAGGGCAAGATGTCGTGACACCAACCATATCGACAAATTCAGTGTTGCAAATCCAACCCGACTGCAATGCCTTTATCGACAACACAAGGGCCCATGCTACAAGAACTTCTAAAAATGTCCAAAACATCACATACAGAAACCACCCAGTGGACATTCCTTTCAACTGCTGCAACGGCATGCCAGCCGCCAATGAGATGCCAAACCTGACACCCCTACAGCTACAAGAATTAGATGTACAAGACCTAGATGTTGCCAACCATAAGCTCTCCCAATATTCTAAGGAACTGGAAAAGCTGATGGAACAACCACCCTTAGAAAAGCATACGTCCTGGCTCACAATCACAACGACCACCTTAGTAGTAATTGTGATTATACTCCTCACAATGAAGTCAATCCAGAAGAGGTTCAAGAATACCACTACACCAAGCTCCGCTGTCCAGCACACGCCACCGACAGCACCATCAAATCCTAAGCCCAAAGGAAAGCTACACACCCTCCTGAATCCAACCGACGATACAGAACTCCAGAACTTGACGTAAAAGTTGATGCTGTACCATCAACTTTTTTATATGGATGGGAGTTGTTATATAAGTTTATACTATGAACTTAGCATGAACTTATATCGCAACGACAATACAACATTCCCAGCTGAGTCAGCGACACGTGGAGTATCAGATTACAGCACCACCGAGCATCCGTGGGAATCGCCGTGTCGACAGTGGCGATTCAGCACACATTAGGTTATATATTGTAAAATCTCTCTTGTTTGTTATTCATTATTACTCAGTTACTCTGTCACTTTATATTGTTATTTTCATTTACATTTTTAAAGTTATAATTTTTGTATTGTTATTAATAAAATCTTTTTTAAAAAGTTAATATTGAGAAGTGTGATATAACATATATATGTATATATTAAAAAAATGGTTGATGTCAATTAAATAAAAAAGTAGAGCTGATACCAATAAGCTAATATTTTTTTCGTTATTAATATCTTAAATATTCAAAATATATGTTAAATTTGAGGAAAAAAATTCACTGTTGACCATTGTAATTAACCCGAAAAATTTATTAGTAAATAGTTAAACGCAACTGAGTGCGAAACAACCAATACCAACCAAACAGCACTGACTCCCATTACATTACTACAATAACTAAACAATACATGCAGGATCTCCCAGAAAGACTAAAAAGAGTGGGCAACAGATGTTATATTAAAATATCATTTAAACTAATAAATACACTTAAATCAGTTCTCAAAAACAAAACCAAAGAAACACAAAATACACAAAATTGCATTTATAAAATTCCTTGTGAATGTAATAAATTCTATATTGAAGAAACCTCTAGACCTCCAAATGTTTGAATAAGCAAACACAAAAATTACATTAAAAAACGACAGTAGAAAAATACATGCTTGGGACCTTGGTTATAAAAGACAATTTCAAAATTTAGTTCTATCACATAAAAAAGAACACAACACGCTACGAAAACTAAAATAGTCTATTTAATTTAGTTTAATGATTGTATCGCTTTTGCCGCTGATTAAGTAAGAAATTGCTAATGGCCATGTCTTTGTGTACATTCCAGTATCGGCATAGTACATAAGGTTTTTCCTAAGTAACAACATTTTTCGATCGTATTTTTGGCAAATGTAGTATCTTATAACAATGTTGCACCTAGAAGCGCTACATAAAATTCTGAAGATCACCACTTTCAAATTCTTCCAATTTGAAAGGAACTTTGTTATTATATGATCTCTATACGTTTCTGTGCTACCCTGTATACTATCAAATTAAATTCTCTTAGTTACGTCATAAGTCAAAAACTATTATCCAACATTTTAATTTTCAATTTTAGAGTTGTGCCTTTTTCATAGATTCTCTGCTATTGACAACGGGGTCTGACCTAGACCCCGAAACATTTTCAAATATACAGTAATTTCGTATATTGTGGTCCTATTTACCAAAAACTGCTTAAACATTGACACAATATGCTACAACTATCCTTCAGGAAACATCTATAATATTTATTTGGCCCACCCGTATAAAAAATTTGCCATCTCTGTTTTAAGTTAAACATAGTAAAAAAACATTATTCCCCGAAAAATTTGGCTTATCCTTCGAAATTACCAATATTATTACAAATCTCTGAAATTCGACTGATTGAAGCTTTTAAAAATCTTTTTGTAGGTTTTATAATTTTGTTGTTTAGGGCCAGCACTGCTATATTGAGAAACCCAAAAAAGGCAAGTTTTAATAATCATATATTATAGGTTGTCTCAAAAAGAGAGTAATACTTGAATTGCCCGCGTGGACAATCATAATGACACGTGATTATAAGGAGACAGATAGAAAGTTGACTGATAGGATTGTTCAACATTATTATCAAAATGATGAAAGTTTGATTGCCTCTATTCGTAAACACATAGCTCTTGACGACATGTGATTATTTTTATGTTTCTTTGGGGAATAACACCACAATAGAAATAAAACTACGTATATTGCAGGAATACCAAACGTTTCAAAGTCTATTCTGACTTCGTTGTCAATGGCTTTATATTTATTGATGTAGATTGCAAAATGAAAATTTGTGATTTCAGGAGACATTAACTGTCTTGTATTCGGTCTTCTGGATGTGGGGTTACACCGAAGTTACAGGTTTATACCATCAAGCCCGCGAGCTCGGAACATTGAAGGCCAGCATTAGTGACGTATCAGTGATTTTGCCAACAGAGTACGAATGTAGCAGCGTTTACAATATATTTTGTTTTATACATGACATTATAAATCAATAAATATTTCAGTCCTTTCTAACAGAGTTACATTTGATTTTTAACCTTAAAATTTGCGTTCTTATTGAAACGCCCTTACCAATGTTAATATTTTCCAGGATTAAAGAAATAATTGTAGGTGATGTAACTTAATCCATACAAGTATGTCATATTATGGACTTAGTTAGCTAAAAGATTATAAAGAATGCCATGATTTTATTGACCGGTATATAAGAGTGTCATCAAAATATTTGCTCTTTATGAATTTATGGATAAAAATAAAAGCGATGTTAGTCAGCGCAGGTCTTCGCCAAATAGATAATTTTTGTGCTTTGGTTTTTTATCCAATATAAATAAATAATACCGCTCTGCTCCAATTCATCCCTAAACCACAAACAGCATATTATGTCTTTATGAGCAGGAGTACTAACCTTTTCGACGTCTTCCATATTTGAAAAAAATGCACCCAGGATAACCATAAATAAATGAATAAATATTATATAGGTCATAACTAACACTCGGTACGTTTGGATCGATTTCAGTCTCTTGAAGTCCTCTTTGCCTTCGGTTTGAATTATTTTTGCCCAATTTGTCTTTAAAGAAAATATTTGGACTTTTTCTTCTGAAACATAGATATTTAAAATTGTGTTTTTCGCAAATTCTATAATAAATCATACTTAGAGAACTTGGTATTCTTTGCCACTGTAACTCTAGTAAGGTGCTAACAATGACTATAATTGACAAAAGTACCATAGCAATGCTGAAAATATATATAATTAGCATTTTCAGTTATTAGTTATTATTCAGAGATTTTGCAAACATTTGAAGATTTCACTATATCTTTGAACTTAAATACAATTACATTGTAGTAGCCTTATTCCATTAAGATTCAACTTAACTCTTAAAATTTCGAACAACTGCAAAAATCTACCATATAAATATACTTAATTTCCTGTTAAAATAATAGCATAATGATGAGAGTTATTATCAGACAAATATTTACTCTAATATTTATCTATCTTAGTATTGGCCAAGGTGTGGTGTGTCACAGTCGTGTAAACACAAAGTTTTGTACCAAAAAATTGATTACCCTACTCGCCATATTAAACGATCTACATCGACGTTTCTGGAGTCACCTGGGCATCAGTAAACCACATGACAGGGAACAGGAAAGATTTTGTTGTGCCCTAAATTTGAAATAAATAACCAGGAACTGACTTACAATTGGTCAGTTGGAGAATTGAAGCGCTACTACATGGGATTCCCTTTTTATAGCATAGCCATTTGTATAGGCAGACTATTCCCATAGATCAAATTTGCTAAGTTGGAAAAATGTAGGAATACGAGCTGGTTATACCGTTTGATAGGATAGCGATTGTTTCCCTAGATTACTTTTTTAAGTGGCTCGGATTTTTTGCTATTTCCCACCAGTGCAGTCTCTCGGAATATCTGGGGCTTCATGGGTATTAACAAAACCATAATTACACCCTTACATCCACAGTAGTTCAGCATAGTTCAGATATTTAACAGGAGACTAGAAAAGCAGCATTCAATGTGAACGACAGCAACCAGAGTGGTTGGGATGAGAACATTCCCCTTTCCCTGCTTTCAGGTCGAGAAGGAAATAAAACTCTTATGTGACCTCGCTTTAGAGACGTAAGAAGAACACGTATGGAAATTAATGCTCACACAAGTGCCATGATGAAAACGCTGTGTGATTTAGAAGCAAATTCAATTTCTTTTTCGTATTTCCTATATTCCACTTTTGATATAGCGAAATGGCCGGAACTAATGTCGTGTTCTATACATTGTGATTTTCGAATAAAAGTGTTGGGACCTTTAAGAATATTATTGGTAGAAACATCTTTAGTTGTCTTCAAATTCCATTGCCTGTTTTCTATTTAAATGATTAAAATGTCTAGTCAAAATGATTTGTTTGGTCGTTAGCTTAATATTTATTAAGAACTCTTGTCACTTATTGTAAAAAGTTTTTATTTGTTAGCTTTTTCTTTCTTTAGAAGCATATGTTGGCATATTTATATCGATTCGAGCTGAAACTATTCCATCATTTATATCAGCATGTCGTTTTTCAATTTTTTAGACAAATAGGTCACATCTTACATTGGTTATTTAAATTGTATCGACTCCGCTATATATCATCAGTGATACTTTATATTTAGCGTCTCTTTAAGATTTCTTTTTAGTTTCTGGAAATGGTGCTAAGCCTTCTTCAAAACTTGAAAAAATTCGCATTATCTAATTTTTCTGTTTTCTAAGGATTCCCATGTTGCTTGTGTTATATATACCTTTATCACTACTCGTTACTATGCCAGAATTAACGTCTTTATTGGGGTGAAGGGGGGATCACACGCTTGAAACGCGGCGTCACATGTCGATATCCAATGTATACCTGGCTTAATCGCAACTCTACGCATTAGCAATTTTAGATAGCTGACAGCAATGCTAGCATGAGATTCTACGAATTTAATAAATAACTAGTCAGCAGAAGAATTAGAAATACATTCCCTAGGTCTCATTAGATATTAAAGTTTCGTCGACAATAGCAACATGTCAATCAGAGTCTACTGGATGGTGTGGAGTGTGCGAGTATCTTCTTGTATGAAGTGCTTGTAGTGTGATTCAAGCCATAAATATGCTTTGGTTTGATTTGATTTAACAGCAGTGTGTCTTCGCACTTGGTCTTCCACGTGGTTTGTTCTTTGCAGAACTAGCAACTCAGCATGTAGCAAGAAAACTGGAGTTTAAAGGAACTATAAAAGAACTGGTTACTTTCCTGGAGAGGAATAGGAATACAACACAACTTAGGCACTTGTGAGAAGGACTGCATGCTTGTAATATACATTTGTCAGGATCAAACAGAATGTATGGTAAATTATACCAAAATTCTGATTTGGCACGCTAGACTTGGAGATTTCGACAGGTCATTTAAGAAAATATCTGACAAAATTAATAGTAAAATAAAACCAACCTCAACTTGTTGTATTGATAAAACATTTAAAACTCACATTTAGTGAGATAAAATTCAACATTTTTTATCGATGTTTTTTGTTTTATAATAAATAAAAGGCGAAAAACGGTAACAATTTAAGTTTTTTATCTTTTACACAAAATCCACCTATGAAACCGTGTTTGCTACTATGGGCAGTGTCAGAGAGAAACAAAAAACCTAGAAAATGAGCTGCTATAAGCTGAACTTTGTTAAATTGGTTTCTTAGATAATGGAATCTTTACCCAAAATTCCAAAAAAAAAATAATGGCTTATATATTTTTTTAGTTTATACCTAAAACATTCCTATTAACTGAAGCGATAGATCTTCTCATACCCAATTCATTTTCTAAAAATAAGAATTGTAGACCCGATAGTATTTGCAAAATTTTAGTCAATCTTTTGGAAGACATTTATTGAAAGGTCATATTACCTCACCGAATGACCCTATCATTATGAATAAACCACGGATGGAAAGTAAAGAGTTGAACTCCTCATCTCACTTTTTCAAAATTTAAAGTAATACATATATGTAAGTATTGAAAACATTTGGCCATTCGGTATCAATTTTGCTGACGAGTCCATTGGAAAAATTGCTAAGGGAAGGTACCTGTGTAACTATATTCTTATAATAAGTAATATTAATGCAAATTTTAGTTTAAGCAGAAACATATTCACATTTCTTGGGTAATATGGATTTATGTAATATATTTAGCAAAATAGAATACCTAAACTCCATTTAGCCACAATAGATAATGACGAAAAATACGAAGGCTGTTGCAAGCGATTTTTCCATTTGTAAATATTTCAGTAAAAGATCAAAACAAATATATCTAAAGAAATTTGGCTTGTAATTAATTAGTTTTTATTTATTTATTTATAATTTACGGAGATAAACCCCATTTACATTATATACAATTATACATAAGAATTCAAAGAAACAATTAACAAACTAAAATAAAACAACACTTAAATGATTAAGAATAATTAAATATAACTTTTGAGTTAATACTAACTTTAGCAACATTACAATTATATAAATCAAGCCACGAAAAGTTATTATTCATAAGTTCCGATATTCTTTCCATCGGCGATAACCAGTGATATTCAGACTCATAAAAATAGGAAGTTTGTCGAAGATGTCGCTTAGGAACGTGAAAATTTAACCTACCCAACAAGTCAATACAATCTATTTTGTTGTTAATGATTTTAAAACCAAAAACAATATCACTTCTTGTCAATGATGAATACAGATCAGGAATTGTAAGTGTTTGTGCAACGTTACAATAGTTGTGGTTTGTAAAGTGCGTAGGCTGACCACATTTGAAAGAAAAATAACGTAGATCCTATGAGGTCTTTCAAGTGATTTAATTTGATAATCCCAATGGGGGCTCCAAATGAACAATAAGATAGAATAGGATATACAAACGCGTAGTACAAAATTCTGAAAGTTTCAAACCTAGTGAATTTACTTGAAAATCTCTTGATGAAGTTGACTTATATTTATATTGTATTTATTAACACAAATTTTTTTAACAGTAACATGAAATTGAACAGCATAAAAATTGCGTTGTTAACTAATTGAAGAATACCATTTTTTTCTATTATTAACTATTATCAATTTGTATCAGCGTTTCATTTTTATATAATAATAAAATATAAAATGTACTGAAAGTGTAAACAAATGAATAATAAGTTCCTTTAAATGTGTCTACTTAATATTAAAATTTGCATTAAATAATAACATAGATTATTTATTATAAGAATATAGTTACATAGGTACCAGCCATTAGCAATTTTTCGAATGGATTCGGCCAGAAAAAATATAGGGAATTGCTAAATATTTTCAGTACTTATATTTATTTATACTTTGTTTTTTGAAAAAGTGAGATGAGGGTTCTCGAGATCAACTCTTCTACTTTCCATGGTAACTTATTCATACTGATATGGTCATCCAAAAGGTAATAGGGCCTTTGAAAAAATATGTTTTCCATAGGATTGACTGAAATTTTGCAAAAACTACCGGGACTACAGTATTTATTTTTAGAACATGAATTGAGTATGAGAAGGTTTACCCCTTCAGTTAATAAGAATGTTAAAGCTATAAAACAAAAAAATATATAAGCGATTATTTATTGTTTAGGAATTTTCATTATTTAAAAAAATTAGAAAATGTCATCCCTTTTCGACGATAGACATCAACGATCAAAACGAAAACTCTAAATAGTGCAATATTAAATCGTCTGAGATAATATACTCGGTTAAATTTTGTAACACTTTCATATCGCAATTCAATAGTGTTTTTGTTAGTTTCAATATAACAGAAGTTCCTGTTTCCAAATAGTATTTCTTGATTACAGAAAACAAAAAAAAATGGTGAAAGAAATCGTAACGGAAGCAACAACTTAAATAAAATTACGCTCAATGGGTTATGAAGAGTAACAACTACCGGACCCACCATATCCCAAAATCAACAACCATCTTTGTAACGGGTGTAACGTCTTGACCTCTTTTATTTTTTTATGAATCTTAGAGTATTGCAAAGAAAATCCATGTTAGACAAGTTCAAGTGTAGGAACTTCCAAAATGTCGTATCCTCTATGATTTTGCTGTTAAAATCATGTCAAGTATCGGCTAAAAGCTGTTACTTAAGTGAGGTCATAATTAAATTTTTGAATTTAATATTACTAACATATGTTTAGTCATGTAGTTTTCTGAAAGTATTTAAATGTTATCGGGTATATATTTCCTTAAATTTGTTATTAATTGTCTTCTAAACGTTGTTTGTGGCATATTCTTGATTACTTTTATGTTTTTTGGGCAATAACACCACAATAGAAATAAAACGACGTATATTGCAGGTCTATTCTGACCTCGTTGTCAATGGCTTTATATTTATTGATGTAGATTGCAAAATGAAAATTTGATTTATGACATTTAAAATTGACATTAGAAAATTTGTTGTTTAGATATACAGGTAGCACAAAAAATTCTAAAGATCATGAATTATAGTTAACCAGCTTTCAAATTAGAAGAATTTGAAAGAGTTGTCTTTAGAATTTATATGTGGCGTTCCTAGGTACGACTTTGTTATAAGATAGCGCATTCGCCAAAAATGCGATCAAAGAATTCTATTGTTTCAGTGATCCCATTAACGTCATAAGGGAAAACCTAGGAAAAACCTTATGAACTATCCCGATATTGGGTTGTTCAAAAGGAGGTTACCATTAATAATTTCTTCCTTAATTGTCGGTAACCAGATACGATTAAATTCTACAGAAGTAGAAGCGATACAATCGTCTTCATTCAAAAGAATTAAGGCAGACTCTTTTATTTTTCGTTTTGTGTTATGTTGTTCTTTGTGAAGTATAGTTGAATTGTCAAATTGTATTTTATGGCCTAGGTCCCAAGCATGTTGTTAAAATATAACTACCGAAACAGTTCAAATAAATAGCGAAATAAACTCATCAATAAAAACCAGTTGGGTAATTAGCTCCACAAATATGTCCTATAATTAAAGTTTTATTATCAAATTCTTGAATTTTCTCTAGTTTATATATGATATTTATTGTTCATTGAAAATGATACTAGTGAAGTCCTCATTCAAAGATTCTGTGATCCCATGCTTACTACATGTAATTTGAACTTACAAAACGATATAATCAAAATAAGAATTTTCAGAACTGGGTTGCAAACAATTAATTAGTTTTGCCGAAGAAGTCACATTATAGCTTGAAAGATTTTCGTTAACTAAAGCTTCGATTTGTTGGTTCCTTGAATCAATATCACTCATATATTCTCCGTTTGATGCTAGACATATTCCTCTATGTATTTTGCTCATATCCCACATAAGGTAATTACTGCTATGTTCCTGAAATATAAAAAAACCCGTAAGGTGTGTATGAAAAATGTAAGGTCAAATAACTACAACAAATATTTATTACTATTATTTAACAATCTCCTAGATCTACTGTAAACTGAGACAATAGGAATTATGCGGAATATAAGAAAACTCCAAACATTACTTGACTGAATTTGGAATAGTTTAACTAATGAACAAAATTACATGAACAAAAATGCAATGAAAAATATCGATCAAGTATGGAACAAGTATTCTCTCTGCCCGTCTTCCCCACCGAGTCCTTCAGATGCTATATTTGTTCTTAATCGAAGAAGATTTAAAAAACTGTAAACATTACAAAAAGCTTTGAAAATGAACATCAAAGCGATTTAAAAAAAAAAGAAACAGGAAATACAATACAAAGCGATTGACAACGACTTGAGAGTTGGAGTTGAAACGTCTGAAAACCCACATAAGTATTACAAGATATACAAAACAGTATTTATATACAGTAATACTGGTTGATTATTTTGCAGACATCGCTTTCTCTCCGAATAATTCCGAGGAATGATTTCTGCATGCACTACCAGTAATCCGGGCAATTTATAAAAAAAGTGTAGCAAACTTTCTTCTGCATTTATAATTAACAGGCAAAATAATTAAAAATTGGATTACTGTCATCAACAACAATTTAGGCAACATCTGAAGACGTTATTTGAAAGGAAAATTAATTTTTAGTAGAATCAGAATAAATTTTTAATTACTAAAGAAATAAAGATCTATCTTGGTTGATTTCTTCGGTTTCCCTCCTCACAATGATTCCAGAAAAACAGAAGACAAAATGTTCGAAAAAGTTTCTCGATTGATTAACTACACTCTGATTTTCGATTATTTATCTTATCTGTTTTCTAGAAAACGTTATGAGAACAGCTAATCCCTACAATCACCCAAAATGAATCTGAATACCTAATAAAAAAATAAGTTTAGTATAGTCTGACGAAAAGACAATGCAATTTGTTAATATTAAATTTGAAGGTAAATGTGGTTTTGTTTAGTTAATGCTTATTAATACTTACAAGAGTTTTTTTCCAATTGTGGTTTGTATTAGAAGGGTGACATAACTCAAAATCAGCAATACAGAATGTATTCCTCTTATCCATGCATTCAGTGAAATTGTCCATCTCATAGAATGGTGGTAACATTGTATACCTTTAAAAACATATGTTTATATTACATAATGTGGGCACTTTTGTTTACTATTTACAACTAGCCGTAATATAGGTAACAGGTTCGTTCCAACAGAACGAATTACCGATACACAATCGATAATCGTCTTGCGCGGTGAAAAGATACTGTTTACAGTTACCCAGAATACAGTTACCTGTTGCTTATCGGTTTTACGTTGGGTTGGAACAGATTTAATAATAACTAAAAAAACCCTTACATAATAGTGTACAAATTAATAAGGAATTAGAAGGATCAGCATCGATGATCGTTCAACTGTCATCAAAATACGGCTTTAGAATAGTAAATCAACTCATAAAAACTAAGAAAAGGAGCCCATACATCACTTATCAAACAATCTACACTATAGTAATCAGAAAAAAAATCTGTTGAGTACATCGGCAATGTGATACAAATTGTAATATACTTGATATAAACAGTGACTGCAAGCTACTAAGAGCAAACATTCCAACAGACTCAAATACAAAAAGAAGGCTGTTGAGGTACCGATCTATATACATAAAATTGTTATATTACCTTGTGTACGCTTCAAAACTCAAAAAGTTCTGGACTGATGGAGCTACAATTTTGGTACGATATATAACTAGTTTGAAAGAACATTGTTGTGTATTCTTCGCATAAGTAACATACCCGCGACCGCAATTAAACACGGTGAGCTGTATAGCTGAAACCGAGCAATCTTCCTGAAACGAGGGAAACAAGCTAACGACAATGGCAGTCATGTGTTAAATAATATCTGTTTCTAATTCAGGAGCGGACCTAGAGTCGAGCTTCAGGGTGAGGGGGTGATGAGGTACATCAGAGGGGGATCTCGTACAAAATTTACCTAAGTAGAGGGGCTTCTGTAGGGTTTTGAAAACATTCGAGGTTGTTGTATTAAAAATAGTGGGTTTTCGCTTTAAACTTACAAAATTGGCTATATTGTAAACTTGCAGATGTAAGAGTTCCTCGTTCTATTCTGTTAAATTCATTGATATGGAAGTTCTCCGGAGGGGGCGCTCACCCCTATTGCCCCTGCCTGGATCCGCCCTGGTTCTAATTACATTATTCATTAATACTTGCGTTCTAGATTATTTTACAATTAGATATAAATATTTACCTTAAACGAGGTGTGTGATATTATCTGCGTTGTTCGCCAAATCATATGAGAGATAAACAGTTTACTTAACTAATATTTCATATATTTATTTCCATTAATGTATTTAACTAAGGTTCCCCGATTGGACCATGCAATGTATGGCAGCATACTCCCTCTAAGGCACGCATGGCCTGCTTTATATTTATATTATTGTTGTTAGGAATTGCTATTTCAATTAAAGTTGTTTTCGGAGAGACTTTATCTACCAAAACTACATTTGGTCTATTGTGAGCAACAGTCCGATCAGTCAGTATATTTTCGAAAACAGGTTTTGGTTTGTATGGTAATCTAACCGACTGTGATAGTTCAAGTTTCAGTGCTAGTTCCTGGTGCAGTATTTATGCCACAGCATCGTGTCGTTCTTTTTATTCAGTTGCAGCGAACGCTTGACAACCTCCTGTGATATGCAGGATAGTTTCAGATGTTTGGCAACCATACCTGCATCTGTCGTTGTTAATAGAAGGGTCTTTAACGATGAACTTTAGATAGTTCTTAGTTGGAATTACTTGATCTTGGATTGGCAATATCAAGCCTTCCGTTTCAGGAAACATATGACCAGAGATCAACCAGTAGTTCGACGCTGCACTGTCGAAATAATCTTGGTTGACGTCATTTATATGTCTTCCATGAAGGGGCTTCACTTTCCATTTCAGCAGTTTCTGATCAGTGGTCTAGTGATGTAATTGGACGTGTTGTTCTGTCAGTCGCAGTGGTGTTGAGTCATCAACATGGCACATAACTCTGTGTAGATCAGAAAATTCTGCGAGTTTCTGGAAATGACAACGAAAAATAGAAATTTGTTGATCTAATAGTTTGCTTAGATCTGCCAATCCTCTTCCTCCTTGATACCGTGGCAAAGTTGTATGTTCGACAGGGCTCGTAGGATGGTGATTTTGAGTCTTGCACCAATTAACTATACCGAACGAGTAACAGAGCACTGAACATGCATGTGTTTATAGCCTGAAACAGATTTTTCCTGTTTAGTTGAGTTTTCAACAGTCGTGTTACTCTTCTATAAAACTCTGCTCTTAGGTCCTTTTTCATGGTCAACTGATCATTACGTTGAGCCTGCTTTATTCCAAGGTATTTATAAGTATGACCTTAATCCATAGATTCAATTGGGGTGCCATCTTCCATTTAGAGGTTCTGCTGCTGTATTTTTCCTTTAACTATAATAATATTTCGGCATTTGTCTAGACCAAATTTCATATGGATGCCACTAGAGAACGCTTCTACTATTTTAATCATATCATGCAGCTGTTGTTTCGTAGCTGCGATCAACTTTAAGTCGTCCATCTATAACAAATGGTTTATCTTTAATGCTTGTACGTTGTTTTGTTTCAGACTGAACCCAAAATTAGTCGAGTTCAGTTTGTTTGAGAGAGGTTTCATGGCAAAGCAGAACCAGAACGGGCTAAGAGTCTCCCTGGAATATACCCCTTCTGATTGGAATGGGGTCAGATTGTATCGAACAGTTGGCTTCAGTGAGATTTTGGTTTGCCAGGTGGACATGACATATTCTAAGAATTTAATTATACAATTATTTACTTTATAGAGTTTTAGTGCCTTAATGAGCCTTTTTCCTAGTCCACATATGCCACATAGAGATTTCGTTGTTTGGCGTGGGCTTGATTGCAGATAACGGAATCAATTATCACTTGTTCTTTGCAGTCCATCAAATTTTTCGCGCATCCCTTTTGTTGTTGAGTAATTATGTTGTGCAGCTCACAATGTTTGAAAATGCGATGATTGATGCACGATGTTATGAGTTTGAGTAAGGATGGAAAGCAAGTGATTGGTCGATACTTTGCTGGGTCCTGTGTACATAGGTTGTCCTTTGGTAAGAGGTATTTAGCACCATGCGTAAGGAAAGTAGGCATCTTGTGTGGGTAGGTAATTATGTCATTTATAAGGGCTATTAGTGTTTCGTGGGTTGCGTACAGTTTCTTTATCCAGTAATTTTGCACACCATCTGGTCCTGGTACTTTCCAGTTATAGAGGTGCTTCATTATGTTGGATGTGTCTTCCGTTGTAAATGGTTGGTGTTGAAAGGCATCACAATTCTGAAATGCAGCCTCCTCCTCATTAATCTACCTGGCTCTGGAGTTAAAGGAGATTGTTGTGGAAAGCTGTGTTTTCCAGAAATCCTCGATCTCTGTTTTACTGGGGTAACTAGGGACTTCATTATTATCGATGTTGTTAGGTTTTCTATAAAACCCTTTTTCTGATTGTCGGAAAAGTGTGTTGTCAAGTTTCCGTTGGTTACTGGTATTGTACCTTCTCAATCGACTTGTGTAGACGGAGAGCTTTTGTCGTAAACTGTCCAAACTCTGCTGAGATGTGATGTTTTCTCCATCCCACTGGGAGTGTATTCGGTTATTATCCATGATAGTCTTGACAAGTCTTTCTATTCTGTTGTTCCTGACCCCTCGTTAATACTCGGTCAATCTTCCAACGTCTTTCCGAAGAGAATTGATTTTCCCTTCAAGCCTTCTTTGCCAAAGTGGTATTCGAGGTGTTTGTCTGAATTGGGGAGGGTCTTGCTTTGGTTTTGTTGCGACCCCAATTGTTCTCAGATGGAAGTTGCAGCACAGTAGATGATTGTGTGTAGCGACTCTAACGTATTAGCACCTAAAACATAGTTTGTCAAGATAAATTTATTCATAGCCTGCAAGACAATACTCAGTTTCGTAGAGTATCTTAGTTTGGGAAGAGCTGGCCTAGTCAGTCGATCTGTTCCACTAAACTCCCTAATAGCTCCTTCCATTTCTGCTTGGATCTTCTCTAGCAAGTCAGCGTTGGTTGGATGTTCATGTTGAAGTTCTCGAGTCCCGTCCGCTCTTTGTGGCAAAGGTGTTTCAGGCTCTGCTGGTTCGACTGCATTTCGACCAAATACTTCGCGCTCCACTTCGCTCTTTATTGTGTCCAGTTGTTCAGGCGAAATGAGGCCATTTCTCAAGATGACACGATATTGATCTGCGACTCACTGTTCGGTAACTTGAAGCTGTGTGTACTCACGACAGAACTCTTGATGGAGTATTTGGCGATATCCAGTCTTATCCTGGCCAAGGTTCGTAATTCTGTAAAACGTGCGCATTATAAATTCGTTCATGGTGCTAGTTCATTTCATGCGCTGTCTGTTCAGTCCCGCTTGAATGAGCGCGGGCTGTTGATCCTGCGCAATACTTTCTGCGGGTGGAGTTCTCGTTCTGGTTTGACGCCGTTGGTGATGGTCACGTTGTTGTTGTGACTGTATTGGTGAATGCTGTTGTAGTTCTTCTAGTTCTTGCCACCAACGTCTAACTAATATTATTAATTTTTTCTTTTCATTACTATCTGATATGTATGTCATACTTGATTCTCACCTCAACAATTGTATTGAAAAACAAATGATCAAATCTGAAATATGTGTTGTACACTGTCGTGGATCCAACTAGTTAATGCCTAATTATTCTACATAATTTTTAGTAAACTTCAACTTCTTTTCATCGATATAGGTTTCCTTGCAGTGTTTGAATAGAGTTTAGGTATTATCAAAAGTAAATTAGACAGCAACTCTTTGGTCTCTCATATCTTAAGAATTTCCGGCCCATGAGAACTTTCGTTCTACAAATCATAAACAACATCATACTATAGATTGAGCGAATTTGACTGAAATATTAATGTAAAATGTCATTTTTGGCTAACATTTTCATAGGTGTACAATGTATATATTTTTTAACTAAGTGATTGTATAATTATTTAGACGTTTTAGGAATTTCATTACGTATCTTCGGGCGAAGTTGATTGTGCATTAAAAATATCCATCTTAATTTCTCAAATTTGAATATTATCGTGCAGAAATCTTAGGATTCGTGATAAATATAGTTTGCCTTCATATTGTTATCCAATTTATTCGCTGCCACTTGAGTAAAGGTTAGTTATTCCTATGAAAAACAAAACATCAATCTCTGGGATAATAAAAAAAAAGAAAACGGCACTGACTGTAACTTTCTATGGTAGAAAATTGTTTGAAATCGAACGTTGAGCGAATATTGAACATCGAAAATGCGAGAAAAAAAAATGTGAATATGTAAGACTTTGAACGTTCAAGTAGTTTAGTTCTCTTAGATGAGTCCTGTATTATTTTGGCTGTAAAATGTCGAAAACAGCTGTTGTAAATATTGTATTTTTAGGTGTAAATAAAGTTCTAGAAAGGGAAGTGAATATAAATTTTTAAAATTTTATTTGAAACCACGAAGTTTGCTGCAATATTATATGTTGCGAACATAAGTTCTAGAAAGACTATGAAAGTGGCTGATAGTCTAGGAGTGGTTAATAGTAAATGCCCCATGTTCTAACGCGTTTGCTTAAATGTTTGCGGAAAATACTCTAATTTATTAATTAAATACTATATTTTATATGTAATGTAAGAAATTGAAATTTACATTGAGACATTGTTTCATTGATCAATAAATTACGGAACACCTATAATTTTCTTTGAGATCACTTGTGAGTTCTATAAAACTGGAAAAATTACATAATTGTTTCTTAAAATCGTATGCGGTATACAGGTTGAAAATTCGAGTTTTAGAACAAAACATTATTAATAGAAGTCTTCGTTAGTGGGTGTACGTATTTACTTAAAGCTAACTAAATACATACAATACTCGTTGATTGATTCTTCAATTTGTAATTCTAATAACAAGAAATATGGTTGATGTTATTAGTTGCAAAACGTTTTTTCTTTTTCTGTAATTGTTATGAACACAAGAGATTGACTTTATAAAGCAACTAACGATTTGGATTGTTGGTACCTAGTTGAATTAGTTCCGAACATTTCATTTGCAATTGCGGGAAATATCTTCAGCGGTGCCTGCGGTGGTGACAGGTTGTAGAATGCTGTAGATGCTAGAATCAAATGACTACTAATATAAATGGAGCTGCCTGTTTACATTAAAAATGGTTTAAAAGATCATGCAGAAAAATAGTAAACAAATCCTTTACCAATGCTAAACTTTTCTATTGTAAGCAATAAGATGTAAATCTGGGCACTGTAGGCAACGACTAAATGCAGATGCTTTACAGCTTTACGAGATTTGTGTTTGTTTAGATTGTGGTTTTGAGGTTAATGTCGAGATTTATATTATTTGAAGTGTTTTGGTGTTGAAACTTGTTTGAGATCAGTGATTTTCTACTTGAATTGTAAAATATTAATAATAAAATGGTATTTCAATGTTTTATATGCAGGGAAACGGCATATTCGTTAATCGTATTATATCTACATTTTTCGTGCATAAATAAATGTTTTGATAATGAATCTTTATTATTGTGTACATATTTTAAAGATTTTAAACATATTTATAATTTATGGATTATATAGTTGTATTATTTTGATACTGAACAACATGAATATTAACTGTAATGCTGACGGCACGCCACTTTTGGAGATGGAATATTTGTAAACAAATATATCTGTGTCTCTTTCTATTTTTGACAACGTTACTAGTGTGCAATTTGAGCCATGGACAGGCCTTACGATTGTCACTCAAGTGCTTCATGCAGATGATTTTGTTGATAGCTTGTGTAATGGCTTGGAAATTGAAAACCTCATGCCTACATTGCTGAAGAAGAAGAACTTTAATTCAAACACATTCTCAATAAGACATTACCTACATTATTTTTCATCTTTTTGAATAGGTAATAGAAGCAATATCTTTCAAAAATCATTGCTCAAACTCCATTAATTATCTGAAGTCTTATAAAGTGGGAACTTGATAAAAACTAAACAATTATGTACAGTCATTCTGGTCATTTAGAAATACAATTAATCAAAAGATGAAGAAAATCCAAGATCATATATTATTTTCGCTGTTCTCTTTACTTTAAATGTTTCAAATCTTAGTATATATTTGCAACAAGTACATCTAATGAAAATGCTGTGGAAACCTTTGGTGTGTCACAAATGTAAAAACACAGTTTTGCACCCTAACACCAAACCTTTATTTTAAACACTCAACCCCGTTTCAACAACTCTAAGTTGTCATCATCAAGGAGTACACCAACCAAACTTTGGCATATGTACCACCTTTCACACTGCATTATTTTTTGTGTCATAAAAGTTTCAAAAACTCGTCTCTCTATTCAGTAATAGAATTTTCCCAGAATCTCACATCAGTTGTCTATTAAATTAAAGAATTAATATCATAATTCTCTTTTCTGTTTTATTTTCGGTTATCGAGAAATACTGATTTTTTCTTAAAATATACCCCTAACAGGTAAATGAGTTTTCGCAAAATAATAAAACCCGCTTCTATTTATTTTGGAAGACTATATACAGGGTGTCCCATAGCTAATGGCAATACGGTGACTGCAGTTAGAGGCGGTGAAAATATACCGATTAAGACAAATATGCCTTCGTAAAAAAATGTTTGTAGTAAACGATATACAGGGTCCTAAACTGGGTATTGGGTTTTTGAAAATTTGAAAGCGGCTTCACATATTGAAATCAAATTTTGTACAGCATTGTTTCCAAGGGCGATAAACGAGAATTTGTTATCATTTTTCATGGTACTCTTATAGAGTGTTTGTTACGAAGGTCGAATTGGGCAAATCTATGTATATTTTTTAACACCCCGTATAATTTGCGTTTCGACGGTAAATTATGAAACTGATATAATTTCAATACAAAAAACATCTACTTGTTGAATCTCCATATTTCAAAGAGTTTTCGAGATATTGTAATGTTAAAACTGGCGCTTAATCATTTGAATAAAACATTAACGGTTTCAAAAACATTTAATTTATGAAAATTATATAAAAAACAAATAGATTCACTTCATCAACTGTTGAAATTGACCACCATTAGCATCAATGCATTTTATTAAACTTTTTATGAAATGTCGTCTTCTGTTGAAAAAGGTTGCAATGTTATTTATAAGAATATTCACAGCTTCCTGAATTTTCGTTAAAAACATGTTTCAGGTATTAATTTCATTGCTGTACACCAAAGATTTCATGTATCCCCATAGTCCATAGGATTAAGTTCTGGAGTACGAGGCGTCCAAGAGAATTCACTGCCAAGTTCAATCCAACGATGCGGAAAGTATATTGCCGGAAGTGGATAATGTGGCGGCGCGCCATCGTGCATAAACCACATATGCTGCCTTGCAATAAGACGAACTTCTTCGAGTAAATTACCTGAATTATTTAGCAAAAATTCAAAATACTGTAATGTATTTAAACTCGTCGGAAATTCGAACGGACCAATGAAGTGATCGCCAGTAATTCCACAACAAATATTAATGGAAAATTCATGCTGAAAATGAGCTTCACGATACTTATGAGGATTATCAAAATCATAATAGTGGTTATTCCTCCAATTGAAGACTCAACGGCGTGTGAATATAGCTTCGTCAGATAGTGAATGATTTTATGTTCCATCTATTGACAGAACTATAATCTACTTGGTAAACCATTGGGCAATAAATTTTGTACAGGCGTAAAGTGATACGGATACTTGATCTTTATTTTTTGAATAAAGTTCAGGTGAGGCCCTACATCTCTAACTTTTTTCAAATTTATATTTTTATAGTTTCGGAGACAAGGGGGGAATGAGTATTTTTTTAAATATTTTTGTTAATATCTTTTAAATATTTTTTTAAATTGAAAAAAAATATATGTTTGTATTTGTCATTATGAGTTCTTTGAATTGATATATTAGATGATGCGTTAAAAATAATTTTAATTTATAAAATTAAAATTATTTTAAAATTAAATCAAATATATAATATGTGATTTAATTCTGTAATTTGCCCCCCACTTAATATTACGAGTTTCTCCTTATTTTTCCGGTAAAATTTAGGTAAGGTTCTATATCTATATTTTTTTTTTCAAAATTTTACTGTTTATAGTTTCGGAGATGAGAAAGGGAAAGGAAAGTTTTTTTTTATATTTTTGTTAATATCTTTTAAATAATATATTTTAATGAGCCTTAATGAGCCCTTTCATTTAATATATTACATGATGCTTTAGAAACAATTTAAATTTTATATTTTCCATTTAATCCTGTAAATTGCCACCCGAAATTAATTGTAGAAGTTTCTCTTTATGTTTCCGGAAAAAATTCAGATGAGGTCCTATCTCTCTATTTTATTCCAAATTATGCGTCTTATAGTTTCGGAGTATTTTTTGTTAAAATCTTTTAAACTAAATATGTTTGAAATACGAAAGATATAAATTTGTCTTCCTCAGAATGAGCCGTTTCATTTGATGTATTACATGATGCGTTTGAAAAAAAAATTGATTTTTCATTTTATTCTATAATTAAAACTAATGGTTTCTGCTTATTGTTCCTGTAAACTTCAGGTAACGTTCTATATTCTCTATATTTTAAAATTTAAGCTCAGTAATTTTGGTGAAGGAGGGGAAGGGTCGATTTCTTTAGATTTTCCCCAGAAGTACCCCTAAAATCAAAATTTCTTTATTTACGATATGTACTCCCAATCGGATCACCAAACTATACCCTGAAGCCAAACTTCAACCTTTCCTGTCCAGTGTTTTGGAAAAAATTGCTATGATATGAAAGAGAAATACGCAGTGATATTATAAGGGTATGTTGTATAAATTGAGCCGAAAATTTTCTTATGTCCACTGCTATAACCATCGCTTGCACTTAATAGTCATCAGATCTATCTCAGAAATGACTTTTATTAATTTATTTTTTGACCATTGCATCATGTTACATGAATTTTTTCATCAAGAAAAATAGCTGCCTTATATGGTGGGAAAAGAATTTCCGCACTTCTCGAACAATGCTGGTAAATTTTTATTCAGATATAGATCTAATTTACCATTCAGAATTAATATTAGGATTGTTGATTAGGTTCTCCTGTAAACTTAAAGTGAGGCTTTACAAAACCTGATTTTTTTAAAGTATTAGACTTAGTAAAGTACCGCCTAAAATACGAATTCATTTATTTATGTCATGCAGTCCTTATCACCAAACTGTATATTCCAAATTTTAACTTTTTCATACAGTTGTTTCGGAGAGGATATGCTGTGAAAGGCGGGTAGGTACATGAGACATTTTATAAGGGTTTCCATATGTCGCACAGAACTCAAAAAGTATTATTTTAATTATTTTTTTAATTACGTAGCTAACTCTTACACAATGTGATTTTATTTCTAGATTTTACATATTATAAGATACATACAAAAAAAATAGATATCAAAGTAGTTACCTACTTCTGTGTGTAAACTTTGTTCAACATTACTTCGTCAATATTAACTATGCGTTTTAAAAGATGAAGTTTTTGACCACAGAAGGGATCGTACACGCACTCTATTAAATAAATGCAACATATCAAATAATTATAGTTTTCAAATTTCATGCATTTTGTTAAAATTAAGAAAAAAAGAAAAATTTTGTACGTCTGACCATCAGTTGATATGTCTAAGTGTTTATTGGGAAATAACACCACACTTTAAAGGAAATCGCTGTATTTTCAACATTTAAATATTTGACAATCTAAAAAAAATAATCTAAATTTACATCTTGGAATTGTACCTTTTTAATCCGTAGTTTCTTAGCCATTGACAACGGGGTCTGATCTAGACCCCGAAACGTTTGGAATATACAGCGATTTCCTTTAAAGTGTGGTGTTATTTCTAACACTTAGACATTGAAAAATATGCCACAAGTATCCTTCAGAAAACATCAGTTGATAATCAATAATAACAACAGAATATGTTTAAATGCCTCTACCTAATGTTGACGTATGACAAGATACTGACTCTATACTCACTCACTTTGTTCATTCTAATGCATACTTATTTTCGGTTGCTGATAAACTATAGTATTTTCCATAAATCTTGGCCCATGTTCCTCAAAGAATTATTGAATTGTCGTAAATTGTTTAGGCTTGCTTGTATACGTTGGAAAAAAATTATGAATGCCAATTTGCAGACAAATTAACTTTCTGCTTCCGCCAAATTGGACTTCCGTTAAATTAATAGAGACCTCCACTGCACAACATCTTATAACCACTTACACATTTATTCATTAAACGGATCGATCTTCCTATTCTCTGTACTATTTTGTTTTAGCGAAAAAGAGTGAAATTTTCTATAGACAGCTGCCCACTATTTTAAATTTTTGGCAGCAGATTAAAGTAAATTAAGGAGAATAGATTAATATTAGACTGTAGCCCTTCACGGATGGTGTACATCCGTTTCTCGGTTTGTGCTCTGAAAAGAAAATTTTACCCCAAAATTTCATTTGGCATTTTCAAAAGTTGAAATCTGAAAACATCTTATATATATATATATATATATATATATATATTTAACAAGGTTTAGGACTATATTATTCCAATAAATTTCGTGGATTCAAAATCAAATTAACACACCGAACTTCACGTTAACTTTCGATAACTTTATTTACACAAAAATAATCCACTATTTATTTAGTACAGTTGAATTCCCGATGCAATTCACGGACAATATACACTGAACTAATATTAATCAAAATGTTAAAATGTCCTTTTTTAATCAGCATGGAACTTTCTCGTCTTTTTCGATGGTCACTGCATGGTTGGCGTATCCTTTTACCGAAATTTTCGAGTCGGCCTTTGGTTGGTCCCTTTTTGTATGACTTCAGCCAGCTAGTTTTTGTTGGAATGATAAATCTAGGTTTTTTATTTTTCCCATTCTCTACAGGGTAGGGAACTAGTCGATCCAAATGAATCAGCTTCATCTTAGCTCTTGGTTTCCGGCGAATATGCTAGACAACGTCATTGATACTCTTAAACACCTTGTTTGGACCAACCCAGGCAGGTGTGAGCTTTAGAGATTTACCTTTGCTCTGGAGGTTGTACACCCAAACCTTATCTCTGTCTTGGAACCAGACTGAATTTGCCTTGAGGTCATATGGTGTCTTTATCCGATCGCTGGTGGCCAACATCTGGGTTCTGGTTAGTTCGTGTATTGTCAGCATGTTCTGTCGAGGTTGGACGGCATAATCGTTGACATCTTGGGGTGGCTCTTCTGTTGAGCCAAAAGCCAGATCACAAGGTAATTTCAGAACCTTTCTGAATAGTACCCTTGCTGGAGTTAGTCATGTGCTGTTATGGATGGCTGAGCGAAGGGCCACCACGAAAAGGGGGATGTGCTTATCCCAATCACATTGGTTATTGCTGACGACCTTGGACAGATCTTGCTCCATGGTCCTGTAGAATCTTTCAACCATTTAGTTTGATTCGGGATGCAGGGGTGTGGTTTTCGTTTTCTTGATACCCAGCATCGTACAGACCTTCAGGAATACATGGGATACAAAATTACAACCTTGGTCTGAATGTAACTCCAACGGGACACCCAACCTGCTGAATAATTGTTCTATCAGCACTGTCGCCACAGTGGTTGCCTCTTGGTTGGGTATAGCATATGCCTCAGGCCATTTGCTGAAACAATCCATTGCAACCAGAATGTTTTTGTCCTCCCTCTCGGACTAGGGAAATGGAAAAGCGACATCGATGCCAGTTCTTTCAAATGGGACGTCTACATTGTACTGCTGCATTCTGCCCTTGGTCCGGGTCTTCAGGCTCTTACGGGTCACGTACCAAATAGGTACATAATAAGTGTTCATGAGGACATTCTATTGTGGGAAACGCAACTGACGAAGGTTCCCGACTAGAAACACTATATATATTTATTGCCTTGCGTACAAACGACAGACACCTCGAAGAGAGTATTCAATATCTCTGACTGGTGAAGTAATCTGAAAATTTTATTGTGACATTCTAAACCATTAGTTACGGGAGAACAGCAATTACATGGAACGGCTCCAGATTTGGAACATCTGTGTGCTAGTTTTCCCGAAAATCCTAAATGTCGGTCTTTACGTCTCGCGTCTACAAATTATTTAACTTATGTTGTGGTTGTTTATAAATAAAACACCAAAAAAAATTATCTCAGAATAGCCGTAAGGTAGTTTTAAAATAAATACAGACACCTCTGCCTCTATTTACTCTATCGTTATGAATTAAGTGATATCAATTGATCTTCAATTCAATATATCAGAGTTGAGCAAAGTCTCAGTTAGACCAATATATTAACATATATAATTTTTTTCTACAATAATTGCCCTGAAATCCTCAAAGCTATAAGTGATCTAATATTCATATAGGCACAGTTTATATTATTCATTTTTTCTTTAACTAGTATACCTTCTAAAATAATAGTACGCTATATGCACTTATTCATAAATGATGGAGTTATTATAATAAGACAGTCTTCGATATAGATATTTATTGATACTTTGTAAATATTTGATTTTTGATATTTTATTTGATCAGGGTTAAACAAATTGGTGAATAAAATAATTTACATTTAAAATCGTACTATACCTACCCTTTAAAATTTCCACTATATATCAATATAACCAAGAGGAATAATACTAATAAAAAGTAAAAGAAAAACTGTAAACACCATAAACAAAACAGAATCCAACGCAGAGAATGTCCGTTTTGATATAATTTAAATGTGATTTATATTTCAGTACAAACCTAAACAAAATTAATTACAAAGCTATGCAGTAGGTACTCACATATTTTTATATATTGACTAGATCAGATTCTGTGTCTATACCTATTTTCATGCTATTAACCAATTCATAAATTTGACCTCTCCAGGTCCAACAATTTCACACATTAAAGGTTTTTTGCGTTAATAACTTATTCACGAAATAGCCACAATTTTTCAGATTATTCTTCTGTTTGTAAACTTTATCCCGGAATGAGCAATCAACCACATATTTACATCAGTGAAACAATATATAGAAACACACATTTATATATTCTGCTTTTTCGCGTACATTCCGGAATTAGTTTTCTTCTTCCTATTACCAATTTTTTTGCTAGACTCCTGGACTATAGCAAATGTTTCTACTGTTAATTTATGTTGTCTAGTAGTGGAAAAATACAGGTATATTTGTTGTTGTTGAAATAGGTAGTAGCTATGAATGACAACATGCAAAGTATTAAAGAAAAAAATACATTTCTTATGGCTAAGCATTTATAATTAGTATATAAAAACCGCACTTATGTTTGGGAATTTTCCTACTCATAATAATAAAATCACTTAAAGGTACAACTCATGTCAGTCCTTGTAATTGTAGTTAATTGCCATTAATTGTTCTTGATCAAATACTCACTGTAATACGATTTGACTGATAGCGTTCAACAAGCTCCGACTACATGAATTCACAATGTTCCGTTAAATAATCTTGACATGCTCATAGGCTAGCTCCCGAAAAATGAGAACTTTTGAAAAATCCGTAAGCATTTTTCGGCCTAATATAAATTTTGCCAATGTTAAAGAACTTTTTGGAAAATAACACCACAATAAGTGCTTAAATATTTCCTTCAGGAAAAAAATGTTGCATTTTTTTATGTTCGGTATTCTGACTTTGAACACACAATTCAACAAGTGTCGAAGTTTTCAATTTAGTACTCCTGGCTTTACCGAAAAATTTCTAGGCTTAATATTAATTGAAAAAAGGTATACAGCGATTTCAGGATAAACCGGGATATTCTCGTGTAATCGAAAAATACCTGTTTTAATATTTGTAACTATTTTAAAAATTTAAAAGCTTAAAATGAAAGCTCTAATTTTACTCAAAAACAAATCAGAAACAAATTTACGACTTTGCATTACTTTCTCGAAAATGTTTGGCAAAAATCCCAGGATCCTATGTGTAATAAATAAGAGCGTGAAAGTGAGTGGGACAAAAAGACAAGCCATTTGCAGAATTAAAGAATTAGGCAATTAAATTCAAAAGAAGGGTTGTGGCTCATACGTTCGTCCACATCCTTTGTCCGCGAAGACGACCACCAACGTTGAAAATTATTAAGATTTAATCTAGCAGTGAAAAAAACAGAGGACCCCGTAAATTTGAAATGAAAATGGGGTTCCACTCAGTGTTTCTGAAATTTGTTGGTAGATTCTTCAAAGCACGTAGATCAAATTTCTTGAGAGGCAGAACGCTCGAAGAGATGATGACTTTCTGAAATAGTGGGCTGAAATTGCAAAAAATAACATTTTGCAAATATACAGGGTGTTTTGTAGAAGGTTCGCCAAACTTGGAGGGCGGATAGATGGGCTCATGTGCTATATTATGTAGCTCATATAACATCTAGATATCTTAGGGTTTTTGTTTTTTAAATTATTATTTTTAATTCTCAGAATTTTACATTTGAACTGTTGTAACTTTTTTATTCACCTCTTCACCAAATAAACTTTAATCTAATCTATGATGTTTGTTTGATCATCTGCATTTGATATTTCACACAAATAATTTGTTGAAAAAATGTTATCCACAAATGGCGAGGTTCCATAATAAAAAGATTAAGTTAAACACTTTATCACTTTAAAAATAAAAAATTTAAAGCGCATCGAGAACTTCGAATGCTTACAAAAACTCTCTACTTTATTATAAATTTCGTTCAAACCGGCTGTACTGCTACGGATGCAATCACTACAGATTTTTCTGACTCCTACTTTATATAGTCGAATCTCATCCCCTATTATTTCAAAAGGATATTTATTCTTTCGCGTAACTGCTCTTTGGATTGTATTTCTCTCTCATCAACGAGTTGCTTGGCCCGTCTACATACAAAAAAATCAAAGAGAGTCGGGTCTGGCGACCTTGGCGGCCATAGTATAGGGCAAGTTCTCTCAAGTCACGCGTTAGGGAATGAAATGTCCAGGAGCTCTCTGACTGTTCGTTTATAACGTGCTGGAAAGCCATCTTTTTTGAATTTTTTGACAAATTTTATTGGTCTGTCTTCCAATAGGATGGATCATCTTTGGTTGGAACATTGATTATTAAGCTTAGCTGCTCCTTGGTGTCTCCTAAATGACGAAAATTTAATGAACGATTTGTTGATTTTATGAGATGAAATCTCATTGGAAGACAGACTAATAACATTCAAAAAAATTGTCTGTTCAGCACATTATAGGCGAACTGGCAGAAAGCTCCTGGAGATTACATTCCCAATTCGCCAGACCTAACTCCCTTTGATTTCTTTGTATGTGGAGCAATAGAAGCCAAAGAATAGGTAAGAGAAAGAATAAATCTTGCTTTTGAAATAATATGGGATGAGATGCGACTAGAGACTACCATTGTAGGACTCAGAAAAAGGTGTCGCGATTGCATCCGTAGCTGTAGAAGCCGGTTTCAACAAAATTTCTAACAAATTATTGCAACTTGATATATGTTTTATTTTTTTGCATTTCTAACCTTGTAAGTAACAATCTCAAATTTTATTGATACTGATTACTTTCCATTACGTGTGATATCGCGTTGGAAAAGTGTTGAAGGACGGAAGTTTTTGTAAAGTTCTCGATGTGCTTCTATTTTTTAAATGTATTAAAGTATTTAACTTAATCACTTTTTTATGGAACCTCGCCATTTTTCAACCAATTATTTGTGTCAAATATCAAATGCAGATGAGCAAACAAACATCTTCTATGTGCCAGATTAGCGGCATTTAAGTCAAATAGCTATCGCCATTGGTGAGGTAGTCGAGGGTGATAGGATGTGCCGTGAAAAATAAAAACTCGTTGACTTACGTTCAACAGTCACCTCAAATGTCTGGTTCAAATGAAAGGTATTTTAAAATTTGGTGGGAAGGTTTTATTTTCAACGAATGTATGGGTATTTTAAATTTTTATTATGTATTGTTATATATTTTTGTTCTATTTGATATATATATATATTTGTTTTTATGTTTAGAGTTTTTCTTATACAAATATACAAAAATAAAAATTTTGTATATATATAATATATCTTTAAATATATCCAGAAAGTTTGAGCTAAACTAGACAAGTTTTATAACCGCCTAAGGCTATGTGTTTTAACGTATTGAACTATTGTGAACATTCTAAAATAAAACCCAACGCTCAGATCTAATTCTAAAATTCAGAAATAAAGATTCTGACTTGTTCGTTCTTTGTCCTATTCTTCCTGAAAAAGAATGAATCATATGTCAAAAACTAAGAGAAAGATATTTGGTTTCCGAGTAATTGCCAAATACTAAAATCAATAAAATTTTAGTATAATTCCAAAAAAATACTTTCAGGTTTCTTTGGGTTACGCTGTTGTCGTAAAGTATGATGACATTTATTGTTGAATACCTTCGCCAGATCAAGGAGACCTGCTGCACAACAGACAGCGTTATCTACGCATTTATAAGTAATGCCCCAAGGAAAATAAATAAAATTTATTTTAGTGTATTATTTATGGCGGATTTGAATTGTATTTTGAAAATCGGCATTTTTTATCTCACTGCGTTACGGACAGAGAGTAATTTGTTTATCAGCATATGTCTGTTCCGGTGTGGCGCTATAAAGAGACAACGTGGTTACAGATTCAGACGACCATTATGCCAATTAAATTGTCGTAATCGTGCTAGTGGCACTAAAAACACATTGCACTCAAACTCCAACATGCGGATAACCAAACAAAATATTTTGAAGACGAAAAAATGAAATGCTATGCCATAAGGTAAGTGACCATAACCTTACTATGACCTTGAAGGATATTTCACATTAATTACAATGATGATACTTGCTTCTGCAGATTTGAAAAATTTATTTATTACCAAATTCAAGAAAGAATAAAACATTATTTTGCCTGCTCGAAATTACTTATAGAATAAAACAACTATGAAGACTCCAAATAAGGGTTCCTTTGTAACACATTAACTATAAAATTCAATTTGGGTTCAGCGTTAATAAGAATGTTTGGTTTTAGGGTACAAACATTTTTTTTGTATCGGATGAACAAAATTAAAATGAAGACCTGTGGTATTCGTGTATTTTAATAATTTAATAATTTAGTACTTTATTAAAAGTAAAGCGGTGTTTTCTTATAGAAATAATACATTTAAAAAATAAAATTGTTGCATAAAATAATTATAGAATACTCTGAATTAAAACTAGTGCCCATTTTTATAACGGGCGATTAAATGAATTATAAACGTGCATTAACGGAGAGTTTTAAAACTAATAATAGAAGCAAAATAGAAATTTACCTTTTACAAATTCAGTCAGCAATACGGGTGTAAGATTTATTTCACACCAGGCACAAATTGATGATTACTATAGCAGGAATATCGAATAAGTAAAAAAGCAGTATCAGTAATAATGTTTGTTCGTTTTATGTTCGAGTAATGGTTATTACATGTCATTAGAAAATAACTTTAAATTAATATGGGGAAGATATTTGATCAACACACTTTTTTTCAAAAACCAATTAGAATTTATTAAATTGACTTTTTAATTTTTGTTCCAAACAACGATTGAAAATGGCGGAAATAATTTATTTATGCTTATAAAATGTGAGATCAAAAAGTTGAGATAGTATCCCTCCACGTAAATTCAAGTCCCACATTCATGAGGCAGTTGTAATATATAATAATCCGATGACTTTTCTGAAATCTTTGAATTATTTTGTTATGAATATGGTATACTAGCTAACCCGTCCTGGCTTAGTACGGACAATACAAATACAAGCATCTTGAAATTTTTTTTCATTTGGTTATTGTCACGTCTCATACATTATATGGCTACAACGGTTTGTAAAAATATATTATTTTGGGATTTAATTTTTTGAATTTTTGACATTTCTGACATTTTTAACATTTTTCACATTTCTCACACATTTGAAATGTTTGACAATTTCGACGTTTTTGACATTTTTAAAAATTTTGTAGTCTTAGACTTTTTTGACATTTTGGGCATTTTAAACATTCCTAATATTTGAAAACGCGAGATGTAAAGACCGACATCTAGGATTTTCGGGGAAACTAGCACATTGAGGTTCTGAATCTGGAGCCGTACCTGTAATTCCTAGGTTAGAATGTCAGGATGAAATTTTCAGGGTAACTTCACCTGTCAGAGATATTGAATAGTCTCTTTGAGGTGTCATTCTTTTGTACGCAAGACAATATATATATATATATATATATATATATATATATATATATGTATATTGTTTCTGGTTAGAGAATCTCCAACAGTGGCGCTTTCCCACAATTGAATGTTCTCTGGAATGCTTCTTTATATATTTGATACACTTCGTTAAATTTGAAGACGCGAGATGTAAAGACTGACATCTAGGATTTCTTCAATTTCATCATGACTTTCTAAGCTAGGAATTACGGGTAACAGCAATTACATGGAACGGCTCCAGATTTGGAACCTCTATGTGCTAGTTTCCCCGAAAATCCTAGATGTCGGTTTTTAATTCTCGCGTCTTCAAATTTAACGAAATGTATCAAACACATAAAGAAGTATTCGAGAGGACATTCAATTGTGGGAAGCGCAACTGATGAAGGTTCCCTAACCTGAAACAATATGCATTATATATATTGTCTTGTGTACCTAAGAATGACAAATCGAAGAGAGTATTCTTGACATTTTTGGCATTTTTTAAATTTTTAACATATTTAGCATTTTTGTTATTTTTGTCAGTTTTGGATATGTGTCATCTTTTACCTTGCATCATTTTTTGTTCCCTTCAAATTATTAAAACATATCCCTATTCAATAATAGAGGAAGAATAATTCATATCATAATTTAATAGTGAATTTAAAAAATACCCCATTTACCCCTATCAAAATATTTATTTTTTGCATAATGATAAAACCCGCTTCCCATTTCCCCCATTTAATGTTTCAATTTTGAAAAAAATATATTTTACAAGACTGTATTTGTCAAGATTTCCACCCGTAGTACTTTCTATTCGGAAGATATTGAGTTCTCTGTAAAACGATGGTGACCCCCAATTGAATTAGTTAACATCTCGTTTTCGCAAATTGACGAACCACGTACTACTTTATTTAAAGAAATGAATCAACCTGTTAATTTTTATGGCTCTATCATTTTAGGTTCCTATAACAAATTTTTCTTAAACATTTCTCTGTCTGTCCCCCTTGATATACTTGAATTTTTTTATATTTTGGAGAGAAGAATAACTACCATAATTTTCACGACAGTAGCAATTTTAATTTCCAAGATATAAAATTTAAGTAAAAACATTAGACATCTCAATGCTCCCCCCATTCCGTATTCCTTCATTATATCAAAATGAAATATAGACTATTTTACTTGCAGATACTGTAGCTTTCTAATAGTGAACAAATTTCGAAAATCAGTTCACCATTTCTGGTAGATTACCCCACTACTAACAAACAAACAAGTAAATTTTACATCTTTATTATTATTAGTATAAATATAGATATAGATTAGCATTATTACTAACAGTCCACAATGTTCACAAACTATAATGACCCATGTGGTAGGGTAGGCTCTATCCTGTTGTGGGACATATGTGGTTTATATTCAAACCGTCTTCGTATTTGCAGAATTATTAAATTCTGATCTTGAGGAATAGAGTTAATGACGGGAAAACTCATAATTTTTTTTCATGTTTTTAATATATATATATATATATATATATATATATATATATATATTGAGAAATGCTAATGCTAAGAAAATGCTCCTAGTTCTTACCCCCTTCAGGGTTTCTTGGAAGGTATCGCTTAATCTGCAGGTTGTAATGTTATTTGTGGAATTCGTGTTAAAAATTGATGCTTGGGATATCATAGGTGCTAAATGCCAAAATAACAAAACAAACAAATTTAAAGAAAACATGTTTATTTCCATAATGTTTAAAAAATCATGACATAAACATCCAAATATATATGTTAGGTGTGAATTGTACACACATGTATGATGCAACGGTATCATATTATGCTGACAGCTTCCTGGTACTCCGATGTTAACTTGGGAACGCATCGTGTGAATATCTTTTAGCTGACTTCAGCTTGTATTAAATCATAAATAGAACCGAAGCGATCCCACGGTCGTCATTATAATATTTTTTCTGTCCAGTTAGTTTTAGTTTCAATTTACATTTCAATAGTTTTTTTCAAGTGTAAAGTGTTAATTTTTTGATATTGTGTTTTAAATAAAATATATTTTTTTAAAAGTCTAAAGTGAAATCAAAGATATAATATATATATATATATATATATATATATATATATATATATGATTTTAGAGTTGGTTTTTCTCAAAATTTACATTGCCGAGCCAATACCCAAAATTCAGAAAGGTTTAAAAACTTTACGGTCTTTTTTGAGGTAGGATATCATGGATTTTTATTTTTTCTCAATTCTTTGGGAATAACTACCACATAAACTTGAAAGTCTGTATATTTCAAAAGTACAAACGTTTCAAGGTCTAAATTAGACTTCGTTTTCAATGGTATGAATACAAATTGAACAAAAAATTAAAAACTTAAGAAGATTTGCAATGACAAAAATTTGGGAATTTACTGAAAATTTGATATATACAGGATAGCACAAAAAATTTTAAAGATCATGTGAAATAACAAACCTTCTTTCAAATTGGATGAATTTGAAAGAGTTATCTTTAGGATTTCATGTGGCGTTCCTAGGCACGAATTTGTTATAAGATTCATTCACCAAAAATGAGACCAAAGAAATTCTGATGTTCGAGATGTCATTAGTCATAAGGGAAAACCTAGGAAACACCTTATGAACTATCCCGATGTAGGGTTGTTCAAAAGGATATTACCATTATTAATGTCATCCTTAATTATTGACAACCAGGAACGGGTGAATTCTATAGAATTACTAGCTATACAGTCGCTTTCATTTCATAAAATTAAAGCAGACTCTTTCACCTTTCGTTTGGAGTTGTGTTCTTCTTTGTGTAATATTGTTGAATTTTGATATTGTATGTTATAGCCAAGGTTTCAGGCATGTTTACAATTCTTTTGACTTTTTTCGAATTGTCGTTTTTTATATAATTTTTGTGTTCATTTATTCGAACATTTTTAGGCCTAGGGGTTTCTCCAATATAAAATTTGTTACATTCGCAAGGAATCTTATAAATGCAGTTATTAGAGTTTTGTGTAACGTTATTTGGTTTAGTTTTTGATAAAACTGATTTGAGTGTATTTCTTGTTTTGAAAGTTGTTTTAATATTAAATCTGTTTCCATCTCTTCTCAGTTTTTCTGAAAGACCCTGTATTTCTTTGGTCTCATTTATAACAAAGTCGTGCCTAAGAACGCCACATGCAATTCTAAAGATAACTCTTTCAAATTCTTCCAATTTGAAAGAAGCTTTGTTATTTCACCTGATCTTTAAAATTTTTTGTGCTACCCTGAATGTATCAAATTTGCAGTAAATTCCCTTAGTTACATCAGTTTTATTGTCAAACATTAATGTCAAATTGTGATTTCGATATTTGTCAAAGCAAATCTTATTTTTTAAATTTTTTGTTCAATTTGTATTCAGACCATTGAAAACAAGGTCT
The DNA here is from genome assembly GCA_034190945.1 of Octodonta nipae. Lineage (NCBI taxonomy): Eukaryota > Metazoa > Arthropoda > Insecta > Coleoptera > Chrysomelidae > Octodonta > Octodonta nipae. The sequence continues at coordinate 89,021,773 of CM067221.1, forward strand.
TTAGACCTTGAAACGTTTGGACTTTTAAAATATACACACTTTTAAGTTTATATGGTAGTTATACCTAAAGAACCAGAGATGCCACAATTATCATTCCCAAAACAACAAGATAGCATGGATTGAAACTGTTTTTTTTTGTTTTGACCCATTTCGTTATGATTTTGAGCAATATTTATCTTTATGCAGTTTTTTTTTCTTGTTGTAAAACAATTGAGTTGTATACTTTTTTCAATATTTTGATGCTGCGATCATAGAATATCTTCCTTCACTAAGGATGTGACTGACTCAGTTACACTTTTCTCATTTTTAGTTTGAACTTCGCAGTGCAAACCTCCATGTGTTAGTCCGTGGTCGTTTGAAGCAAACATGTTGAAAATGTTTCAGGACGATTCTCCTATAGAACCCGCAGGTTACCAAACTTGTGGGATACTGCTCCATAAACGCTTTGTGAAGTCTACTTACATTTAAATCAGGACTTAATTATCCTTTGCTGCTTTTAGTTTTGCTTAAAATAACATTTTCTCAAAATTATTGCGTATTTGGCGTCTTTTTCTCTCTGAACATATTGAGTCACCTACTTTTTTCGTCTTTATGGGAGTAAATAGTTTTGCCTTATATACTCAGAATATTCAGAACATTATATTTAGATACATACTTAGATACTAACATTGTTGGTGATAGGGACTTCGTAGTTTATAAAAGCTTGTCTGTTACTTTGCTTAATTCTAATAAAATAGGTACTTTGGGTGGTCTCATCTGTTAAGTAGAACTTGATAAATTGGGCAAGTCTCTTTTCGTAGATTGAGGTTGTGCAAGCAAGATTTCCTTTGAATGGCACCAGATAATATAAAAAATGTGAATTTATAGCCTAGACATGTTTATTATAAAAAAAGTTCTTATGCGACATCAATTGGTTAAGATATAAGACTACTAATAATAATTTTGTTAAATGTAACACCCACTACCCATTTATTTATATAAGAACACAAAATGTAATACAAATACTAACTTATCTAAAGTTTTGGTTTTGCTGACATTGGCCTAGTTTTGACCGTTTTATAACATCTACAAGCCAGTTTTCTTTGAACTTCCTTTTCATTTTCTATTTCTTGTCTTTTGTGTCGTATTTATTCCAAAACAAACATTGGAGATAATTTAAATTACAAGGAAAAATGCAATACAACCCAACATATAAAAGCTCATAACTTCCAAATAAAATGAGAATATATAATTTTTTATCCGCAATTGTCGAGACTAATGCCTCATACTTTATTTAACTTTTGCTTGTTGCTTTATATAGGGCGTTCCAGAAATAAATATATCGGAATTCCAAATTTTCACCACCACCACTAGCTGCATTCTTTCAGCTGGCAACTGCAACATATTTTTTAAAAACTTGATTCCTCTTTTGCATCCACTTTTGTTCCAAATAAATCTTTCTTACTGCTAATTATGCAAATATTATTTATTTGGTTTTTAAATAAAATGTCAAATTGGACTTGAAACTAGTATGCCATGAACTGAGAAAAAAATGCATATTGAAAAACCGCCAAGCTAAAATTTTCAAGTTTCCTACAAATATAGTTTCCCTAAATCACTTAACGTACCACGTCGTTGGAGGAACCCTGTATATGTTGTAAGGAATCAGAGTTGAATTTGAAATTCTTCAAATATTATTAAGTAGTACTCGTATCAATTTAATTCAAAGTATATCAAATTACCGTCTTGGAACGTAATGTGTGTATTTGTGAAATAAAACGACAGGTAGAAAGCACAAAATTTCTTGTATATACTATAATAGTACAATTTTTTAAAGTATCCACTTAATACACTGTCTTAATATACTATATATTTTTTTCTTTCGGGTGTTTCATGTCGGTGTGCATTTCAGAAACTGTATAGTATTGTCCGAATAATAGATTTAATAGATTCACTCCAGGTAATTCAACTGTCAGTGCCAAAATTAATCCAAAGGATATTGATAATATCCAATGCAATACCATATAATAGAGCTACAAGATAAATAATAAATATTTAAATTTTCAAAAGGAAAGGTATGTTTTTTCTCATATTATCTATATATATATATATATATATATATATATATATATATATATAATGATTACTTTACATCTAACAGTCAAATTAGTATTCTCTTTATTCCTTTACCAAGCTTTCGGAAACATTATTTTTTTCCTTCATCAGGGTTATAGAATTAATGAGGTTGGCAAAAGTGCATTGAAATCTTAGCATTTTCAAACATGTAGGTTCATATATATAATACAAGAAAGGTTGACAAAAAATTCTTGTATTATTATTTATTCTTATAAACATCAACAACCAAAAAGTCATCACTTGAACAATATGCAATTCGGTCCTTATCACAATGACTATAACTACCCCCAAAATGAAAACTATTACAACCCTTTACCTGATAAATACAGAAATGTACAAGAATATCACCCTAACGATTTTGAACAAAATGCTTATCCAGAATATTTCAACACCGAACAGTTTAATGAATATTATTCTGACTAACCTGATTCTTCTCAACTAAATTTTCAGTTGACCCCTACTCAGTCAGAACTCCCAGACCAAGAAATTTCAGAAATTCAAACCCAAATTCACACAATGAATTTGGACGACTTCAGCCCGAATGTCAACTTCCCAGAACAGAACTTTCTGTAAACCCCTTCTTTATTATATTACTGGTTCTTCAAACACCTATAAACTTCTTATCGATAAGGGTGTATGACTTTAAATTTTGAAACCTGAAGCCTACCAACACTTCAAACAACATTTTCTGAAAATGTTATCATTCAAGGCAACACAGGTGAGAAAATTCTAATTAATAAATCCACCCTATTGCCTTTTAACATCTCCGACCCACATAAGGTGTATATCTGTAATATTCTCATCGAATTTGATGGCTTATTAGGTTCAGACTTCCTGGAACACTAACTGCATCATAGATTTCAATAAGAAACAACTTGTTACAAATTTTAAACTCTGGCACTATTCAAAGTTACAGATGATACCATCATGCGTACAAGTAACTCTATACCTTCAACTAAATACATTCCAGTCAACACAATTACCTTGGAATCTTGAATCGAGCAAATCTGTAAATTGAAATGTAATCTCAAGAATACAGATGCTATTCTCTCTTCAACCGAAAATGAGTACTCTCTTCCAGATATATCTGACTTACTCAACCAACTCGGCAAGTGCCAATATTTCACCACTCTCGACTTAGCTTCTGGATTTCAACAAATTGATATCGACACCATAGACATTTCCAAAACTGCTTTCACAGTTGACAATGGTCACTATGAATTTGTTAGGATGCCTTTTAGTCTGAAGAATGCTCCATCAACGTTTCAACGGGTTATGGATGACATTCTTCTGGGAATCCAAGTTAGTTTACATGGACGACATCATCGTATATTCCCCGCAATTCATAAGCATATAAGCCCGTCTCATCGATGTTTTCAAAAAACTACAAAGAGCCAATTTGAAAATACAACCCGAGAAGTGCCACTTCTTTCGCAAAGAACTCGCGTATCTAGGTCACCTTATAACTCCTGAAGGCGTAAAGCCAAATCCTTCAAAAGTTGATTGCATTCTCAACTTTTCCCAGCCAAAACACCAAAAGGACATTAAATCATTTCTTGGTATTACAGGGGGTTCATTCCAAACTTTGCCAAAATTTCCAAGCCACTTACAAAATTACTTCAAAATGATGTCCTCTCTCAATTCGACTCCAAAATCTTTTGAACAATTAAAAATAGCCCTTACATCTACCCCAATTCTCATATATCCTAATTTCGAGGAATCATTTATTCTCACACCTGTAGCCAGTTCTTTTGCTATCGGCGCAGTTCTTTTTTAAGGTCCTATAGGTAAGGATTCTTGCTATAGTGTGGGCTGTTAAGCACTATAGGCCGCTACTTTTGACCGACCACTGCCCGTTAACGTGGCTATTTTCAATCAAAGACTCTGGAAGTCGACTTTCCAGATGGCGCCTAAAACTCGAGGAGTATGATTATCAAATAATCTACAAGCCCGGCAAGGAAATAAAAATGCCGGCGCTCACTCACGCATTAAAGTTAACAACTTTAATGAATACGTATCCATTCAGACAAACAATCATCCAACACCGTTTGCAGTACTCCCAACAAACGAGATTGATGATGAGTCACGAGAACCAGACACAAAAAGTCCCATTAACTTCCATCAAATTTCTGAGGAGTTTAGAACTTTTGTAGAGCGATACCAAACCGTGTTACTAATAGACTACCACAAAATTCAATTTTCTAATTGCCAACTATTAGACAGAGAAAACAAAAACATTCTTGTATTCCCCTAAGGTTCCCTCATGAAATATTTTCACCACGACATCATCGAAGACATTTTTGAGGAAAATGCCGATTTTCACACCAAAAGAATAAACGTCTTTGCAAGCAAATGTGTCAGAAAGAGACGCTATCTCATCTGACCAAGAAGTGGTTAACGAGATACTTTTCACATCTTTATACAATAGTAGAGATGTGTTTACGGAAAACGCAATATACTGCGTTGAGAATAACATTGAGTTGCCCAATCTGGAAATGCTATCGTTCATCTTTTCCGAAATCGATATAAAATGGAAAGTCTGCTAAAATATCGTTCAAAAAGTTGAGAAAGATCGAATACCTCTAATTCTCAACCAATTCCATAACCGCAAAAATAATATATACCGACGTATCAATGAAACTATCCACAGAATAAAGGAAAAATACAATTGGCAAGGACTAACAAAGAACGTTAACAATTTTATAAAAAACTGTCAAATTTGCCAGAAGGCAAAACTTTACCGAAAAAGTCTCGAGAGCCCTCTCGTTATCACCGAAATTCCACGGACACCCATTGAACGTGTCAACATCGACATTCTCGAAGTCCCGACAAGAAACTATGCTTTAACTGTCAAGGACGAACTAACAAAATTCTCTCAGGCCTACCCCTTAACCGACAAATCTGCAAAAACCGTTGTTAGTACTTTACTACTCTATTTCCAACAGTTCGGTACCCCATTACGGATCGACTGTGATTATGGCAATCAAAAGTAAATTTCGACCAAATGAAACCGTTCTCAGAAAGTTAATTTCTGTTTCAGGTTTTCCCTGCTGTTCGGGTCAGCAGTAGCCCAATTTCAAATACAACCAATAAACAATACATTAGGTATCTACTTTCATAAGGAGGCAGCAATAACTGTATCCAACGATAAATGGACACTTCTAGTGCACAGAAACATTTCTGCACCAGAACAAGCATTTACAACAAATAACAGAATATTACAAACTCGTAAAAACTGTAAACTTCAATTCTTTTGCTATGAACTACTTTCGCGCAGACATACACACTCACATTAACCTTCTCAAACAAATTTCTAACTCAATTCACATTCACGTGGACACCAAAAGACATGAAAGAGGTATACTTGATGGGGCAGGTACCCTTTTTAAGGCAATCACCGGCAATTTAGAAGCCGCCGATGGAAAATACTTTACCGAAAGCATAAACCGCTTAAATTAAGGCCAACTTCAAATTGAGAACTTACAAAAAAAAACAAATAAGTTTCACCACATCTGTAATTAAAAACTTCAAAACTATCCAAAATATTAAAATTGACTAAAAACTATTTAACGATAACATGAAAAAGCTGGAAAACACCATCGGAAAAATTAATGATAATCAAAACTCGCATTACTTGAAATGTGGAAAAACTTATGGAAATATCGCAAAATTTAGTCAAAAGTGACCTTCCATTGGCCATCGCACAATATCTGGAAATTATTGAACTAGAGGCTTTCCAAACATATACCGATCTTTGTGTTAAGAATCCCTTTAGTGGAACAACATGCTTACACAGTCTTTCATTTATATCCTATTCCCATATACAATGAAAGAACAGGTTTACATCTTATTTTATCCTTCATTCAAAAATATCTTGCAAAGAATGATGATTCTTTAATGTTTATTCCGATCAAAGACTTAAGTGCTTGTAAACCGTTAGCCATTCGTAAGAAATTGTGTTCTGAACTTTACGCATATCCTATTGACACAAACGAGTTATGTGATGCCCAACTTCTAAAGAATGTTCAGAAAATACCGGATAACTGTAAAAGTACTATAGTATTCACTCAAGGTTATAACGTTCAAAAACTAGAACCTAATACATGGCTCATCATAACTTTTCAACCAATTCGTGTTACTGTGAATTGCGCTGAAACCAACCCAGCCCCTGGAGTTGAACACTTAACGTAGAAGAACTAGACGTAGTAAAACAAAAAATTGGAAGAATATTCTAGAGACCTCGACAATCTTATAAACGATCCATTTGTCACCAAAAACATCTCATGGTTTACGTATACAACCATAGCTGCTCTCATGATCATAGCATCACCTTCCAAGCTGTCAAAAAGAGAATGGTTAAACTTCCAAACGGGTGCAATCTTGACCAAAATTCAGTGCATCAACCAAGACTTAAATTCTTCCCCAAGCTTAGATCTGTTTTGAAACCAGAACAAAGCTTAGTTTAAATATACCCTTTATGTTCTCTAAGAACTTAAAATTTTACCAATGTTCTTATCGATTTATATTATTAGCCTTTTTATTTCACACAATATTTTTATTCACATTTCCTATTACTTTATATTTTATTTCGATATGTTTAGGTTAAGCAATTAACTATTACTCGTATTATTTTATTACCCATTTATTTTAACATATTGTAAATTTTAATTTTATTTTTACACAATCATATATTTTTTCTATGCCATATTATACATTTATTACTTATTATGTTATACCATTTAAATATCATTTTATATTAGTTCTGTTACTAAAAGTTGATGTTATAGTATCAACTTTTGATATATAAGGGGAGTTCTCGATGTTATAAAAACTGGAAACGATCTCGTGTTGTCATTCAAATAATATCACTTAAGTATTATGTTATTCAAGTCAATGTTACATTTTAATTGAAAGAGGGTCGATCAATTTTAAATTGTGTTGTTTTTAAATAATATATTTTTTTAATTTCTGTGAATGTCGTCACATTCTGCGTTATCTGGTTTTGAGTCAAAGTTTGTGTCGATCGCATATCTTGGTTGTAACATATATATATATTTTGATTATTTTGTATTGACCTATAATCTGTATATTGAATTTATTATATAGATATGTATTATGCCGGGTCATGTGATAAAAATATTCGATCAAGTCCCTTGATGGGTTTGTAGTCTGGCTGCCAGATCGGGTATATCTGAATATCTACACCAAGATGTATGGCTCTACAGTGTCTCACACAAAAATTATAAAAAATTCAAAATTATGGTATAAGTAAATTGTTTAAATAAATTCAATAGTTTGCGAACATAAAATAAGATAAAGAGAGGTAAAATAATGCAGAATAGTAATAAATTCGTTTCAAGCCAAGAGAACTGATAATAATAATAAAAATAAATATTATATCAATTGATAAATATTAAATCTAAAACGTGATGTTTCTACCTACGTTAGTCCCCAGGCATAGGACTTGTTCTGCGGAAGCGTCGAATGGCTAACAACAAAGTACCAGGAAGCTCTCAGCATAATATGATACCGTTCCGTCATATTAAAGAATTGAAAGATTGCTTTTAAGAGCTGTGGAAATGGAGAACTTAAGGTCGTAGCCTTCGTGCTTTCGGCTCGAAGGATTGAGAAGACTAGGAACTTCATAACGAACGGAATGTATTAATGAAGCGACAGCTAAGAGCTAATCGGAACACTTCTTCTTCTCTCGAAGGATTGAGAAGACGAAGAATATTCAGAAGCGAAAGCAGAAGGCTCGAGAATTATGCTTCGAAACGTCGTCATTTTACAATTCTTCACTTACAACTTTTTTAAAAAATATATTTATTTAAAACAAACACAATTTAAAATTGACCTTAAGCTCTTTAGTCTGTTTCCTCCCCTTAGTGTCTCCGCTCGCAGCATTCGCTTCATTAATACATTCCGTTACGAAGTTACTCGAATAATATTCTTCGTCTTCTCAATCCTTCGAGACAATTCTTCTTACAAAAAGACCTTAAGCTCTTTATCTGTTTCCTCAAGACCTTAAGTGTCTCCGATTAGCTCTTCAGCTGTCGCTTCATTAATACATTCCGTTACGAGTGTAGTTATACAAAGGCCAATTCCTCAACCTCTAGCCTTGAGTTTCCGATAAAAAAACTGCCAAAATTATGTTCGTCTTCTCAATCCTTCGAGCCAGTTCTTCAATTCTTCAATCCTACACTTCTTCTTCTTCATTTCAGTTAGTAAAACCGACGATTTTCCCACCTATCTTCAATTCTCTTCAATTCAGTCCTTCAGTCCTTCTGACAGATCTTAAGCTCTTCTTCTTCGTCTCTTCTCAAGACCTTAAGTTCTCCATTTCCACAGCTCTTAAAAGTTCCTCTGCAATCTTTCAATTCTTTAGGGAGGCTACGTGTATGACGGAACGGTATCATATTATGCTGAGAGCTTCCTGGTACTTTGTTGTTAGCCATTCGACGCTTCCGCAGAACAAGTCCTATGCCTGGGGACTAACGTAGGTAGAAACATCACGTTTTAGATTTAATTATTTATCAATTGATATAATATTTATTTTTATATTATTATTATCAGTTCTCTTGTTTAAAATCCACATATTTCTTATCCCTTTAAACCATATATCAAGCTATTGAATAATTTTGAAACGAATTTATTACTATTCTGCATTATTTTACCTCTCTTTATCTTATTTTATGTTCGCAAACTATTGAATTTATTTAAACAATTTACTTATACCATAATTTTGAATTTTTTATAAATTTTTGTGTGACTGCTTACTTCCGTTTTACTGCTTTATTTAAATTTTATTTTCCATAACACTTGAATATTTGAAATGGCAACAACAAGGCAAGGTAGTACGACTCCTACTGTAGAGCCATACAAAATCTTGGAAATTTCCGACAGAGCAGCCGAACTAATAAATTCTCGCACCCCGAGTCAATTAACAGAAATTCAGATACTCTTAGAGAACCACTTTGGAGATCCTAGAGATCTCCAAGCCTTGATTTAGGATCTTCAGCGAATGAGGCAATTAAATACCGAATCTCCCATAACATTTTCAGCCAGACTACAAACCCATCAAGCAAAAATGCTTGCTGCGGTTAACAAACAAAACTTGACTCAAAAAGAAAAACAGACACAAATCGACTTGATCGAATCAATGGCACTAAATAGCCTACTAACTAGTTCGTGCTAGCGAACCTAAAGACATTCTGACGGCCGTTTCACGCATAAAACGGGAACTCCAACTGCGTTATTTAGAAACTCAAAAGTTTTCGAATTTAAGAAACCAAGGTCCACCTCCTCGAAAGCCCAACCAGTTTTCAGTACAAAAGCAATGTTTATTCTGTAAAAGAATGGGGCATACTGTTAACGAATGTCTCACTAAATCAAGACAAATGCAACAAAACCAAAACTTCGAACATACGACCTAGGCCATTTTAACAACAACCGACCAATTCCAGAATCGACCACAATTCCAACCTAATACTCAAAATTTCCAGCAGAACAGAAACTTTCCACAACCTCGTCCTTCGACAAGTGCACCATCCCAAAGTTCAGGTCAATATAAACCTAATCAAAACTTTTCCGCCATGGGTACGACCAATCCAACACTAACGTATACGAAAGTCAATACCAAAATACTGATTTCGAAAGTTACAACCAAGACTATTGCGATTCGACACAAACTGATTACGACTATTACTCAAAACCAGATAACGCAGAATGTGACGACTACGTTGAAAATGAACACGAGTTTTCCACCGTAAATTTTCTGAACCTCCCTTTCCAAACGGAACCCCCCGAAAATCACAGAAATTAGACCCAAATTCAAACACTAAATCTAGACCGTTTCGACCTGAATTTGAACTTCCCCGAACAGAGCTTTCAATAAGTTCGCTTCTGACCGTAAATTCTAAAAATCAATACTACATCACCGAGTCAGGAAATTACCAACCAGAAAATCTTCATAAACGAATCGACCCTCTTTCGTTTAAATGTAAATGTAAATGCACAAGGTTTACATCTGCAACCTTGACATAGAATTCGACGGCATTGACTTTCTCGAGCACTATAATTGCATTATTGACTTTGACAAAAAACAATTAATAACCAACTTTAAGACACTTCCGCTGTATAAAGTGACAGACAATACCATCAATGGTAGTCAATCAACACAGTGTTCCCCTTCCCATACATCCATTAATACAATTTCGATCGAACCCCGTACCGAACAAATTTTCAAACTAAGTTCACATTAGGAACACTGAAGCCCTTATAACCGGTATGGAAATTGGAAAAGTTCATCTCCCTAATGATGTGAATTCTCTCTCAAAAACTACTCCTTTGAACTATAACGAACCCGGCAGAGAAGAAGATATTGTTAAACAACTCCGTCTCGAACGACGAAGAGTCAGACTTAATCTTACAATTATGCATAGACTTTTCAGATATAGTCTACCTGGAAGGGGTTCACAAACGAAATCAAACATAGTATTGATACCAACAATGCGAAACCCGTTCATACAAAATCCTACCGTTGTCCCCAAGTTCACAAACAAGAAGTTAAGTCCCAAGTAGCAAAAATGCTCGATGAAGGCATAATAAGATCCTCTAATTCGCCTTGGACCTCTCCTCTGGAAAACTGAACTGGCGTGTTGTCGTAGACTACCGCAAACTTTACGAACTTACAGTCAGTGAAAAGTACCCTGTACCTAACATCTCAGACCTACTAGTTCAACTAGTACTTTACGACTTTTGACCTCGCCTCTGGTTTCCATCAAATAGAAATAGAACCAAAGGACATCGCAAAAACTGCATTCACTGTCGAGAACGGACATTTTGAGTTCGTCAGCATGCCCGTCGGATTGAAGAATGCTCCGTCTACCTTTTAAAGGGTGATGGATAATATTCTTATGGGAATTCAGAATGAAAGATGTCTGGTTTACATGGATGACATAATCATTTACTCACCTACAATACATGATCATCTATCACAACTGACAGACGTATTCAAAAGACTCAGAAATGCTAACCCTAAAATACAGCCTGACAAATGCGAATTTCTCCGAAATTAGGTCGCTTACTTAGGATATCTCATAACTAAAGACGGTGTGAAGCCCAATCCATCAAAGGTAGACTGTATTTTAAACTTTACACAACCGAAGAACCCTAAAGACATACAATCTTTCTTAGGGCTTGTTGGTTACTAACGCAGGTTCATTTCTAACTTTGCAAAGATCTCCAAACCACTGACAAAACTATTATAAACAGACCAACCGTTCAATTTTAACGAAGAGTGCGTAAAATCCTTCAATGAATTAAAACGAACATTGACTTCCACCCCTATACTCATTTACCCAAATTATTTGTACCGCCTACAGACGACAGCGCTTTTGCTATCGGCGCCGTATTATCTCAAGGGCCAATAGGTAAGGATTTACCGATTGGATATGCTTCTAGAACCCGTTGTAAAGCAGAAACCCGGTACTCTAGCATTGAGCGAGAGCTCTTAGCCATTGTCTGGGCCGTTAAGCATTTTCGTCCAATAATCTATGGCTATTTTCTATAAAAGACCGGTCGTAGACTTGCCCGATGGAGACTCAAACTAGAAGAATACGACTATGAAATTATTTACAAGCCTGGTAAAGTTAACAAGAACGCTGATGCTTTATCACAGATTAAAATTAACCATCTTGACGAATGTTTATCATTTCAGTCAAAATCGAAACTAACACCCTTCAAAGTCCTATCCCTGAATGACGAATCCGAAGACGACAGTCCCGAACAAAATGAAATATCTCTTGAAACTATGTCCGAAGAATTTAAAACCATTATAGAATGTTATAAAACTACTTCTTTAATTGACCACAGCAAAACTGAATTCTCCAACTGTCAACTACTAGACAAAACACATAAAAGCATTTTAATTTTCCCCCAATCATCCAATCTACAAGAATTTCATCACGACATTTTCGAAGAAGTCGCTGACTTCGAAACCTTTACAATTAATGTATTCGCCATCAAAACCGTAAGCAGAAGACAATATTTCATAATCCCACTTTCAAATTATCCTGATATTCTAAATGAAGTTCTTTTTGAATCAGTATACAAACATCAAGATATTTTATCTCCATCTAAAACATACTGTGTCGAAAACAATCTCGATCTTCCAATTTTAGAGATGCTCTCTTTCATTTTCGCTAAAAAGGAAATCAAATGGAAAATTTGCCAAAACGTTACAAGAACCCCCGCAAAAGACGAAATACCGCTGATCCTTGAACGATATCATAAAGGGAAAAATAACTTGCACCTCGGCATTAACGAGACCGTCCGCCGTATTAAGGAAATGTTCACCTGGCCAAGTTTCACAAAAGACATTGAAAATTTCGTTAAGAACTTCGAAATTTGTCAAAAAACTAAAGCGTGTCACAAAAACCTAGACAATCCCCACGTCATTACGGAAACGCCTAAAACACAGTTTGAGCGAATTAATATTGACATTCTAGAAATACCTAACAGGAACTATATCTTATCTGTAAGAGACGAATTGACAAAATACCCACAAGCTTATGCTTTGGCAGAAAAATCAGCCAAATCAGTTGTCAGTACAATGATGTTATACTTCCAACATTTTGGTACCCCATTGCGTATCCATTTTGACTATGGTAGGGAATTTGACAACGCCATATTCAAAGACTTGTGTAAAGTGTACGACATTAAACTAACTTATTCAAGCGTAGGACATCCCCAAACAAACGGCTCTGTAGAACGATTTCGTTCTACTTTGTTAGAAATGTTTCGAATCCATAAAGCCGAAAATCCAGATGAACATGCCCTAAATGTACTCTCGTATGCGGTTATTGCTTACTATAACTCGTCAAACAAAACTCATGGCTTTTCTCCTTATGAACTAGTTTTTGGAACTGATTAGTAAATATATACGACATTTGAACAATCCTATTTCCTATTACTACAAAGTAGCCCGCGAAAAAACTGACTTACAAAAGCAAAAGGCTAAAGAACGTTTTGATAAACACGTTTCCGACAAACTTCCTAAAATTCAAATTGGTGACAAAGTTTACGTCAAGGAATCCTAAATTAAAGACAAGCTTCATAACAAATTCAACGATCCATTCCAAATTTTAGACATTCACAATAAGTCAGTCACCATCTTAAATCTCAAAACCAACCAACCATTCTGAAAATTAACTTTCTTTTCAGGTTTCTACTGCTGTTCGGATCAGTAGTCTCAGAGTTCAACATCAAACCAATAAATAACAGCCTTGGTATTTACTATCACGACGAAACTAGAATAGTCATCTCCAACTATAAATGGACATTACTAGTTCATCGTAACTTGACGATACTTAAAGAAATCTTTGAAAACAACAACAGAATCCTCAAAACAATAGAAAACACTGTCGATTCCATCCCAGGTTTCAAATTTCATGAGACAAGTGCATTCCAAATTGATGTACAAACTCACATCAGTCTCTTATCCCAAATTTCAGATTGAATTAAAACTAAATTCACAGGAATATTCATGGACACTAGAAGATCCAAACGAGAACTAATCAACGGTGTAGGAACTATCTTTAAAGCTATCACTGGAAACCTTGACGCAGCCGATGGTGAATTCTTCACGGATAGTATTAACAAACTTAACCAGGGACAATTACAAGTAGAATCTCCTAAAAAATCAAATGAGCGTAACTACTTCTATTATCAAAATTTTCAATGAAACCATTCAGAAACTCCCAATTGACGAAGCAACCTTTAACAAAAACATTGACGCAATCAATTTGGCAATACATACTCTAAACGACAAAATAGCCCTTACCCAAGCAAAACAGGCATTTTTGGGAATATGCGAAAAATTAATGGCAAGCTATTTATTTCTAGAAGATAACCTCAACGATATTTTAAATTTCACACCGGATCATTTGATTTTTTCGCCAAAATCTCATTTGGAATTTTCAAAAGTTGAAATCTGTTTTCAGATTTCAAATTTTTAAAACGTCAGGTAAAATGTTCTTTTCTGAGCACAAACCGAGAAACGGATGTACACCGGATACAACTAATAAAATCACATCGTTCCATCAGTGAAGGACTACAATCTAACATATATATATATATATATATATATATATATATATATATATATATATATATATAGTTGTAAAGTCCGTAGATTCAATTTAAAATTATAAAACTAATATTCACTTTCCCTTTTCTAGATTTAAGCTGATTCAAATATGACAATAATATTTCCATATATGCTAGTCGTCGCGGTATAACTTCCTTTCCTTAGTTACTTTTCTGTTAATTTCTCGGTAGGTATTGAAGTAAACAATATCAAACCCGATATTTTTGTATTCGCAATAAAATGTTTCATCAGAAACTAAAATACTATACAGGGTGTTTCATTGCAAATTTTAAAATTGACATTACTTCCGATAAAACAGGAAGTTCAAAATTGTAAAAAAATTTGGAAACAAATAGGCAATCTAATGTAGTATCCACCTTCCAAATTTCATTTTGATATCTATAATAATTCCAGAGATACTTGTTAGTTCCACACATTTACCCATCACTGTCGAGAGCTTCTAATGGAAAAGGGACTACAATCGGAGTCAAGATAATCAGCTTAGTTGTTATCAACTTGCAAACTTGGTATTCTGTGAATATCAATTGATGAACAAGTTTAAATAAAAACCTGATTTATTCGAACCCCGAATACATGATAAATCTCCGTCAAATATTTAATACTCTTATCTTACCAAGAGACTAGAACAATTAAATAAAATATTGAAAAAAAGAGATTCGATTTAAATTCCAGACAGGTTGGCATAAAATTTTGATGTGAACAATATCTTATTACTTCCATGAAATATGAACAACAATCTCTACTGAGGGTACTGAATTTAGAAGGTGAACCCACAATGTGGGAGGAATATATTCAAGATAAACTGAAAATATCACAAGAAAAGATAAAAAGTTACCTTAAATAATAGACACAATAAGGTGACATATTAATAACAATTTAATTCATCAAAGCAGTTATTAAAGCAAAGTAAAAAACACTGTTCAAAGTTTTGTGATCATCTGACATCTGACAATTATCGTCAACATCTATCTACCAAATTCAAGGCTAACATCTAGCTGCAGATAGGGAGTAATAGGCATAGGATCCTAGTACTAGATATTGCGGATGATTTCTACTGGGTATTAACCTAAGTAGTCAACATCGGTTCATAATTTATTCAAAATAACATGCTCCGAATCTTAAATGAATTTGTATTGGATATGGCCGGCATCACCAACATATCTTCCGACAAAAGTGTACTGAAATCCTCAAAAAAGTCATCCGCCTAACTGAAGAAATTATTTATGAGCAGAACAAAATCCTAGACACTGCCTTGGATTGTTGGAGCTTGGACAGTTAGCTCATGAATAATTTGTTGTACGGGCTATTTTTAAAATCGGATTAGACATACTCTTTAGAGTACTGAATGTGCTATACTATCATACTGGAATCGCCATTTGAGACGAAATTGTTTATTTCAAACGAGTGTAGGCTATCATCATTTGTCAAGAATCTGCGAGGCAACAGCGAAGGAAACTGGTCCCAGTTTGTACTCTTTAGTTTAGAACACAATTTACTGACAGTTGGATACACCTTACATCAAAGAACAACAAAAAGTAAAAAAAAATATTTTAAATCATTTACAAATTTCTAATAGTTAAATGATTCTACTGGCTGTACGAACGTTATCCAACTCTGAACAGATACTAGATAGACTCAAAGCATAAACATACCATTAAAGCGACTACCAACAGGCAGTCGATAACAATATAGAATTTATATTACACAACGTCGTGATTAAACCTTTTTATCTATGGTCTGCTCCCGACACTTGTTCAGCTATATTAAAAACCCACCGGTTCTACGTAGATGTAGGAAATTAAACAACATAAGGGTGGTCATCAACTCTCTCCAATTAAACGATGCTTTTTGCACCTTAGCATGGTTCTCCACCCTGTAGTTGAAAAATGAATATTGGAAAGTTGGGCTTCATTAAAGTGACAAAAGTTGTTGCGATTCACAGAGAGGTTAATGGAATATGTACTGTGTGGGTTGGCATTAAGATAGTATTTTTATGTTTTCTTGGGAATAACTCCACAACTGAAATAAAAAACTGTATATTGATGTACATTAATGAATTCAATATAAAGTTTTTTATTTCAATTGTGGTGTTATTCCCAAGAAAACATAAAAATAATCAACAATATGCCACAAATAACATTTAGCAAACAATGAAAGTAGTATATATAAATTACATCTGGTTGATGACCCATGGCTCACACATTTGATGACCATCTGAAGAACTTCGGCCAAGTATTCTTCCCAATCAGAAATGTCAACTTAAAGTCAAATAATTGTTCGATGTTTTGGCAATAACTACTTCTTTCTTCTTCCGGGGTCCCATCATTTTCGAATCAGAAATCCGAATCAATGAAGGCAAGGTAGAAGCCATTCGTAATGCCAGAACAGTTTGGGTATTTGGTCTCGCAAACCTTTTAAAATTAGACATTTCGACAGCTGAGAGCTCCTTCTCCATGGATCTTACGGTAAGGAGTAGTATACTCACCCTTTCACGTACCCCACTTTGTATTTCGTTTTTCTCTTTTTCCGTTCGTTGCTACTTCAAATATCAGTTATTTGAATTTGTGCTTATATTTGAAGGCCGACTATTGAGTTTTTTCTAAATGAATTACATCTAGGTCGATATATTCTCCATCCACTGCCAAATTGTGTTTATTATTATTATTTGCTGAATGTGTAATTTTGTGTTGTAAACACAACCAAATATATAGACTTATAGTCTAATTATAAAAGGAAATCTTAAGAGACAAATGTAAACATAATTACAAGCAAATTTAAAAAAAAGAGTATATGCGTTAAAATAATTGTTCCTTCAGTGGCCATATTACTTATTACTCATATTCGTGGCTCATCCATGTTAATTAAATACTATTTTTTTAAATCTAATTAAAAATGCCTTACATGGGGTAATCAGAAGTCCAAAGAGGAACAATTACGTCTCTGTTCGAACACGATATGGCGCCAAGTGAAATCGCAAAAACGGTCGGAGTACACAAAGGGTTGTTTCAAAACCTATAAAGGGTTTCTGGAACTGATAAATAGGCCCACAATTTGTTGTGGAAGAAGTACTACAGAATGCCAGAACCGCTTCTTAGTTCAAACAGCACGAAGAAATCCTACACCATCCCATCTAGAGCTACAAAGGTAACTCTTTGCAGTCGCGAATAGTTCAGTAAAGAACGGTTAAGGGTTCGAAAGGTATCTCCACAAAACAAAATTGTCAGGCTCCATTGGTGTTTTGAAGATCAAAATTGAAGATTCGCGAAATGTGTTAATTAGATGATCAGCGATCAGTATGCTAAGAGGTCGTGGAGGACACGCTAGAGTTCGTGCTGCTCGATCATTGTATCATTAATAATGAGAAAAAAATCCTATTGGCAAACTGTAACAGGTCCGAGGTACATGGAAATAGTGCTACAACTTGTAATCAGCCTTTTGGATTCTTTCCTATTTATGCAAGGTAACTGATGCATTTCCATAGACAAGCAGAGCTGCGAGAAATTGTTTACACGAGGAAGATGTGACTGGTTTGGAATGGCCTGCTTCTTTCCCGGATGTTAATCCATTTGAACATTTGTGGCATGTGCTTAGAAGAAGGGTAAGAGCTCGTCAGAACAATGTAAACCAGCTTGTGTAAGTAATGTTTCCCAAGTAGAAATTCTTAAGGTTCTATATAAGTTTTGTTGTGTGTACATTATCGGAGTTTTCACGATGTTTAATTTTGAGACCTATTTTATTACTAAGTTCATTTGGTTGATATTGAAGTTTCTATGAATTTTAGTCATTTCAGACAATATAATCGGCAAAACATATATGCCCGAGATATTCCACTTTTTTTAAGAAAAATATATGTCTGACTCCTTGGTGACATGTTTTGAGCTGTATTCAGATATACTATTTTTGGCTTTAGCTTCCCTGTATATGTTGCCCATTGTTTCCATACATGACTTGCCTACATCGTGATCACCTAAGCCATTGATGCATTCGGTAATATGGTGTCGAGGCTTTATATTGGTCACCGTAAAATTGGGTAACGTATTTCAGTATTTTGTTTTTTCTGTTATTCGGATGTGTTCGTCTGTTAATACCATTACTTGACTTTGCTCAAATATAAGAGCTTTTTAGCGTTTCTGTTGCTTTCTTGGCTACCAATTGCAGATTGTACTAGTCTCGTTTTCTTCATGAAATTTGCAATGTATTTTCTTGTGGTCCTATAAGGTTCGGTATATGCTACACGGCAGTTGTCTGTTGTCTTTTCTATTCCTTTCTCCGTGCTACCTTTAGCTGGTAGCGACGCATTCCGATATACCGCAAGTTCTAATGATTTTGTTATACATTATTTATTCATGTAAAATACTACTTCGCTAGTTCTTCCATTAGAGGTGCCTTTGTGGTATACTATGCTACCAGAAACAGGTTTTATAACTTCTTCGGTTTTCTTCCAAAATTCACTTATACCAATGATGTCCCTTTAATATATAAGGGATATTTTTCTATCTCGACAATTCCAGAAATATTTAGTAGCGTTCGAGCCAGACCGGTTTCCTTGTTGAGTTCCATAAGTTAATTGATCATCTTTGTACAGGTTCTCTCTAGAGAAGGTGGGCATTTCTTATCTCAACTCAACATGCTGCCACCGACATCCTGCATGCTTGTTCTTCTAGACAGTCTATCCATCTAAGGAGGGTTTTCTCCATTTAATGTTTTAAGAAATATCTTGGGTAAAATTCGCAATAACTCCTGTGAACCACAGTTAGTTATTTCTGGCGCGCTCGATCTTCTATTTTTAATGATGCTTATATTATACACTGTTTTGAGTTATTTAAGATTCAGTCTATTTCATTAATCGTTACTAACTAGTAATGCCTTTATAAGAGTAATACTTTGTACTAGTTTTTTCAGATTTCGTTTTAGTTCCTATGTTTTTTGTATTTAAATTATTAATGATTTCGCTTCTTTCTCAAATTACCAAGATGTTGCTCAATGCTAGTGTCCAAGTATTACTTAGTTTGAGTCCTTTGTCTGCTCTTTTAAAATCCGGTTGTTTTGAATTACTATAGCTCTAGGTAGCACGTCTCTAGTAGACTAACGTTCTAGCTAAAACATATGTTTTCTCAAAAATATTATAGTAATGTTTTGTAAAGATAAAAGCTATTACTCTAGAGTATTTCGTCTCTACTTCTTAGCTGTTATTATTGTGTTGTTTCAGAGTTTTGTGGTTCCTATATACATCTCACCACATGTACACGGAATCTGGTATACTCGTCCTTTAGGGAACGGATCTCTTCAGTTTCTGGCAGTTCTCAGGCTCTGTTTTTTATTTCTAGTTGTTTTAAGAAAGTATCTTTACAAAATGTTTTTTGAGAAGTTTGCTAATGCCATCAGTTACATTATTCATCTGTTTCCTGGAGCGGAAAATACCGAAAAATTCCTTAATTATAATGTCACTCTAAATTTAGCGAAACTAACAATACCTCATAAGATGTATGAATTTGGATATTACCCACATAAGTATACGACAAACTTAAATTATCAGGATAATCCCTGAGGAAGGTTGTTGTATAGGCAGTCCGCGCCTAAAATAAGAGTAAGAAATTATACCGTAGTCACAGAAATGTGTTGATGTAAATTCTGTTCAAGTAGATCAGTTATCCAGCAGGTAGAGTTGTTAACTTCTCTTTCTGAGGCAATTTACGATAAGGGTTTGCAAATTATAAATAAAATAATATTAAAATATTAAAGTAGGAACTTTTTGAACATATTATGTCTGAAATGGAGATGATGTTCATTTGCGAATGATTGTTATATCATCTTCTATATTTCCCTGTAGGGATTTCATGCACTTCCAATAGTATTATATCCGTTAATTTGCTAAGTATTTTTATATGTAATAGGCTGTATTTCTTATAGGTCCAGATCTTAATGTTAACATTAAGTATTACTTACTATGAAAAAAGGCTCCATGACAGCTAAACTTTCACCATTAATACCAGCAAATCCGAATACTAAGAAATTAGTTGTATATACACAAAAAGAGATGTTACTTAATATTACTAAATATTTATTTTCAAATATATTTTTCAAGAAACCTAAAAAGAGAAAAACTCTGTACAAGGTAATGATAACCACTAATTGGCTACGCTTACCTCCAAATCCATGTGCCATTCCGAGAATTCCAATCGATGGACCAGAAACGAAAATCAATTTTACTATTGATCCTATTAAAGCTCTAGTGATCCTGCCTTCAAAGTCAACAATTGTTAGGTAAATCGCTACTGCTGGCAATCCCCAAGTTAAAACAATGAAGAGAAAGTTACTGAACTGAAATAATAAGTTTCTATAACTACTTGTGAGACTATCTGTGTTTCTAAAATGAGCGTTTTGTCTCGGTTTCATAAAATAATATTGTGTGACTTCTTCGAATCTGCTCTGCAGAACCTGTGGCTGACAATTTAACGAGGTTATTAAAAATTAAAAATCGAATTTACTGTGGAAAAGACGTCTTCGGAAAGTCAGAAATCAGCTTTTTTATCATACCTGAAAACTCCAAAAATTATTTATATATTAATTCATAACTTTAGGCTAGAAGTAGTGAGATAATGCCTATATAGAGAGCTTCCATGGAAACAAGCACAGGGAGGTTCCAAGTATAGTGTTCCATGGCACTGCTGTCACCCTTAACTCGTAGTGTAAATTTATACGCAAAAACTGTTCGTGATAACTGACATGAAGTCTCGAGAGTACAGAGCATCTTCGTAACACTTTCATAGAGTCTCAACACATGTTTCTAGTATATCTAATACGTCAAATATACATAATAGACAACAATGACGTATTACGGCTCCAGGGTAGCAAGCTATGTATTTGTCTCCTTGAAAACCTTGAATATAGTATTTAGTGTCAACATACTGGACGTTGTGTAACAAAGTCATAAATAATTTTCCGAGAAATCATTGCTTTGGTTGATAATTGTTTTAACCTAGTTTTCTCTATTGCCATCGAATAGGAATAATTTATATCTGGTTTGAAAGATATGTTTCTAAATTTATAATATAATTCATAAATTATCCTCTAGAACTAACTCTACAAGATCTAAATTTTTGTGAAAATGTATGGGCTAGCCGTTCTCGGCCTTGAAATAGACCTGCCAAACTTTTTAACCAAGCTGTAGGGTTTATGGACTGGTAGACTTAGCCCTGTAGACTTTGGAGCTAGATATGATTAGTTGTTAACAGTGAAAGTGTTATGAACTTGAGATTCTTGGAAACTTACTTCTGTTTTTCCTCTTTTCCTTGTTTTCTTACAATTTTCAATAATCATGCGATTGCGTCGAACAACAAATCTTTTTTGTTCACTTGAAAACTTAAAATATAAGATTCAAAATTATAAACTGTGAAGTTTTGCTATTGTGCTTCTTTTTATATTGCTCCTTGTCATATCGCAAGAATTTTCGTGATAATTATAATTAACGCTTATGTGTCTATCGTTGAGTATTCAGAGTTGGAGTAAGCGTCAGCATGATTCCTGTAGAATGTTTGACTTAGATATACATACGAAGGAAGTATCACAAATTGGGAACTATCATGGGAAATACTGCGGTTTTTTTTTCTATTGGCATATCTGTCAAATTAGGAATTAACCCATGTAGCGGTTTTACTGACACATCCAATGATATTAGTGAAAATAGCTAATCTTAGTGCCTATCGAGTGGTGCTTTTGTTGTGAATGTGAGAGAAACGGTTACTACATAATTCTTAATACCATAAATTATGAACTTTATCACATGTGAAGAAGTTATACTAGGTGTTACAGTTGTATTGATAACGAACATAGATGTCAATGTTATAAGTCTTTCTTGTCCCATACTCGGATAAAAAAGCATGCCATGTACACCAGCAGATCCTTTCTACATCGGCATAGAACACCCTCTTTTTCGATGTGGCAGTATGTTTGCATAAGGAATGTCATATACAGACCCCCACCTACACGAGTTGGAGGGTGAATATTACAGATTTCTTAATTTGTTGTCGTTTGAATTCTAGTTCCCTAAGACGCTAGATGTTTGAATGAGACGTACCTAGACGTTTCAATGTCAAACTCAACATATTTTAGGTATTAATAAAACCTAAGTATAAGAGCTAGATCAATGATAAATTTGCCAACTATATCATATTCTGAGAATTTGGGTTCTATACAATTATGCAGTCTGAAACTGGCAGGGTCTGAAACTACGACGGAATGCTCGAAGTAAAGGGAAGTACTGTCCTGTTTTTCCTTTCTCATTTTAAAGAGGACACTACCTTGCCTCCATATTAAATATATCTATGGAGAGACATGGATTATGTACCAAATATAAACCTCTAAGTATTATGAACTTATTTCGAAAAGGTAAAATTTGTTATATGATAATAAGGCCTTTAACCGGCATTGTAAGTAAGTAATATATCATTTTCCTGACGTCACTAGTAATTATTGTTAACCAAGATTCCTTAATTATTGTGGAAAAAAACCTCCTTCAATTTTAATAGCAGCAGTAGCGGAGGACAGACATGTAGTGTTAACTTAAAATTGGTAAAAGATGGCACACAGTGATGCAGCAATTGTAGTAAAATGGAATTCAAAAAACAAATTTTGATCACTGGTTATACTTAAATCTGCAGAAACTACAGTTGATTTTAGTGTATCAATATCGGTGTTTTCTGAAATGTGGGCATCTGTAGGTAATGAAATAGATCGACATATTTATCCCTACTTAACACATTTTAATAGATAACAAATACTACAGATAATTGATATAGAGATGTTGCAAAATTATTACAAAATTACTTACAACATTCCTTGTAATTGTGCAATAATTTTTTGTTTCGTGGTAAAGCGCTCCACATAGCATTCCCATAAGGCTAACTGATATTGTTGAATGTAGACCGGTATACAATAGCTTGAGTTCTGGACTTCTTAGATAAGTGATTGGATTGAGAGTGCTACAAAAACAAAAAAAATAAACTTTTGCTCGAAGATCAAATTATATTAATTTTAGAATAAAAAACAGTTAATTTAATAGAACATTAGGTGTCACTAATTCATTCTAAAGTTACGTCCATGCTAAAATGCTTATTTAAATAAATTATTTTAGTTAAAAGAAAAGGTACAGTGGATCATGAACATGAATTTTTGTAGACGCGAGTTATATTGGTCCATAATTATTACATTTGGTAAAACTACCTCACATAGGTTCCGAATCTGGAGCTGTTCCATGTCATTGATGTTAGAATGTCACGTTACAATTACCAGGATAACTTCATCTTTAGATGATTTTATTGAGAAATAACACTACATTGAGGAAAAAGGGTGTATATTCAAAAAATTCAAAGGTGTAAAAGTCTTATTCTGACTTTGTTGTCACTGGCATAAATCTAAATAAAATATAAATTTGAAATTGAAAGAGAATGTTTTGATAATTTTACATGGCATAACATATTTGAATTGTTGTTTTTTAGAAAGTTTTAGATAGTAGAGTAGAACATAAAATTCCAAAGACCACATGAAAAAAAACAGTGCATTCGCCAGAAAAAGAGTTCAATGAATTCGGGTGTTCAGAAATCCCATTAAAGGCATATGCGAAAACGTAGAAACACCCTATAGAGTATCCCTATATAAGGTTATTCCATTATTAATTCCATCTTTGAATATTTATATTATTTTAATTATCGATCTTCCAATAAATATTTTCACTGGATACGAAAATCCAAAATGTGTAAATGTCCTGGGGATTGATGTCATTTTCTCCCACAAAAAATAAATAAAAGTGGTCAAACTATACTTCTTCATTCGTCCACTTTTTATTAATATCAGCAATACTTAGCCCAGCAGCCGTTTCATTTTTTATCATTATCATCATTTAAATTATAAAGTTTTGACTTGATAGTAGTCTGTAACAAGTTATTATCTTAAATATTACCACCCAGCCGTAGTTTCTCAATTAAATCCATTTAGGTAACAAAATCACGAAACATTTTGACAACAACATTCGTGTGCCTTCACAGATAAAAGTAAAGAATGTCTAATTCGACTATATTTTCCACTGCTCCTAGTTCTTTGGTATTAAGGTGGTAGGAAATACAAAATATGTAGCTCCGATATCACAGTACCAAATTAGTATTACTCAAATCTCCAAACCCTTCCTGGAGAACATTTGTGAATTACGAGTATTCCACTACTCTTTATACTTTGTTTACTCTACTGAAAAAACACAAACAAACGACACCACGGAATTTGTGTGGAATATGCTTTCATGTAGCATTAGTCGAATTGGTAAAATCTCTTCAACTATTAGTAGCTTAAAGTACTTCTTTCTTTCTTGTAAAGTAGTGGTAATGTCGTAGAAACTCCAACTTATTCTTGGAGGGGTAGAAGTAAATCTGAATTATTTTAATATACCATCTTATACTAAGCTGAAGGATTATGTAAATACTTGGTCGGCAAATTTTTTTGTTCTGTATGTATTGCTCAACACGTTTTTAGTAAATTAGGAAAGCCACTAATCTTATAGCATTTTACAATATTACAAACATTGAGTTCTTCTTGGAGTTGTATTGTTTTGTCATATGTGGAGAGCCTGTTAGATATAGATACATGTTCTTTATGTTGGTCTGTAAATATAGGTAGCTATTAAAAAGTTTTAGCCGTCATCATTCTCCTTAGCTAGACGAGTTGGAAGATGGAATAAAGAATACTGTGGGTGTGTGAGGACCGGAGTTCGGATACGATTTCCTCTTCGTATAGGGTCTTGAAGCGATATAACCATCGCTTGCATAGATAAGCGTACACATCTGAAACGGGTCTGTTTCCCACCTCGGTCGTAGAAGTGTACCGCATACAATAATTAACAAAGGAAAAAATACAATTATTTAACCTCCTTGCATCACCAAACTAGTACTCATTAAACTTTTTTCTTGTATACAGAACACTTTGGTTCCGTTACAAATTCAAAATGCCCATTTTATGTTATTAATATGTGGTTTAAAACAGAGTGCGTATAAGGAGAGTGGCGCCAAGCCCAGAAGCACGGCCATTTTCTGCTAATTTTCTACCAATCAGAATCAACTTTAAAATCGGTAAAACGAAGCTTTGTATTTTATGCAACCCATTATACATCTCGATTGCTTAAAGAGAAAATTTTACGCATTTGGCTTAACGCAAAATATCATTCAAGAGATCTGTCATTGATATTAGAAGTTGATATTGAAATTCATTACATTCGAATTAAAAAAAATATGTAATTGTAAAATTCATCACACAAATTTTATCTTTAAGGAATACAATATTGATAATAGTTTTATTTAAAAATTTCTGAAACCGAATTGGAGTACATAGTGTTTAAAATTTACCCCACTATCATAAGTACGCAACAGCAAATCTCAATACTTTGTAATTTGCAGTTTGTCAACTAAAATCAGGTTGATGCTGCAATTGACCTATTTTCTTGTGATAATTATTGAATACTGTTGGAATCATTTTATAATTCAGGTGCTTTCTATTTTTACGGATTAAATTTAATAAAATTCAATTAAGAATAACAAATGCTGAAATTATGTAGATAACGTCAGATTTACTCTTCTTATACGCACTCTGGTTTCAAAGAAAATCATACACTTTGTACAAAAAATTTATTCACATACAATTTAATATGTCTCCTACCTTGGACCAGCTTTCATTGCAATGTCCAGGTCAAAACTGTAAATAACACATCCGTAGATACCCATAGATATTAAGAAAATACCACTCATAAATTTCCATTTATTGATTTGAAATCTGGATATTAAGTAATATATCAGAATGACAATAATATATGCTTGAAAATCACTTGATAGGTACCAGCTTGGGAGCACACACTAAAACAAAAATCACTCACAGTTGTTGATAATGAAAAAATTATGATTTTACAATATAATATGCGTAATGAATACTCGTTTAAAACTGTCCCTGAGTTAATTTTTGACCAAAGAGATTTCAACTTGATAAATGTTGCATCTATCATATCGATAGAAAGCAACTCTACTGAGTACGAGTGTAACAGCAACTCCTGAGTATATATTTTGGCTACTTCAGAATGACAATTTTATGCCGATCAAGAAACCGAGGAAAAAAGGAATTCCTACCTTGAAAATGTTCAATAAATCAAAACAACAATTAATTTGCTCTGTTTAGGTAATAAAATAAATTAAAAAAAAAACAAAAACCGACTCAAAAGAAATTGAACTAAAAAGCATGAATTAATTTATGATACAACAATTAAATACTTTTTATGTAGTCGGTGCCAATCGATCGAAAATACTTTGGGAAGTACATTGATGAGTTGTACTTCGCAACTTCGCTGTTAAATTGGCACCAACTTCAGAAAAGTATTAAATTGTTGTATCATAAATTATTTCGTGCTTTTTAGTTAATTTTTATTTAAAGTCGGTTTTTGTTTTTTTAAATTTATTTATCTAACAATTTTTTGTGATGCAATGGCTTAATTGGATGCAGTTTTCAAATCTAATTAACTTTTTCGATAAAGTATTTTACTTTCATTTATTAGCTTGACCAACCTCATTTACTGTTGCATAGTTGCATAGAATAACTAGTTTTGTAGATATGTATATGTTTTAAGAAAATTTTTTATTTATTTCTAACTTAGGTGGATCCACCATATTGTATAATTGTAATTCTGCTTCACCCTATAGTGTAACCATCCTGTATATGTTACTGTTTATTTGTCACCCAATAAAACATTTTTTATTTATCTAACTATAGTTCTACTCCAACCTATATAAAAATTATTTCTGATAACTAGCTATCGCCCAGTGGTCGAAATTCCACCAATTGTGTCAATAATCATCGAAATTCAAGTTTTTTTCAGATATAATTAACAGAACTTTATTTGTGTTCAAATTCGTAAGTCTTAATTTAATATGACAAATATCTGTGCACCCCCTGCATAACTGTAATTCTACTGCACCCTCTAGTCCAAGAAGCATGTTAATTCAACCGCTAATGGGCTTCCCTATATACGTATTTTTCCAAACTATCCTGTAAAGTTATAATTGCACTCTAGACTATGTTTTAAACACTCTATGATATGCACATGCTTATGTGCCACCCATGAAACATTTGATTTCTAACATATCTGGAATCATCCTGAAGGCCTCATATTGCATATTATATATATATATATATATATATATATATATATATATAAATTTTTATTCCTATAAAAGGTTTAAAATGTAATGCTAGAAAAATATCAAATACTGATTAATTTTTTATAAGATCCTACACATTTAGACTAAAGTTAGCATAGCCACATTCTATATCTCCAGAACAAACAGCGCTACCGGGGTGATCTTGGCGGCTTATTTTATTGCTAATTAATTGCTATCGAATGGCCCTAGAGCAAATAAGCAAAAAGTACCCCTTCATCCCCTACTGAATTTCTCACCCCCGACAATTAAGAAAAAATTTGATTTCAATATTTTGTATTGTATAAAATCAGTAGACTCTTAATTGTTAATTAATTGCTGAAGTTTTACCCTCATTACGATCTCATTCCTCCAACCCCTTCCGATAAACTGTGACTATGCCAACTTTCGACTAAAGTTAACATAGCCACATCTATATCTCTGGAACAAACAGCGCTACCGGGTTGACCTTGGGGGCGTATTTTATTGCTGATTAATTGCTATCGAATATTATCAGGGCGAATACCCAAAAATTACCCCTTCATCCGCTAGTGAAATTCTTACCCCCTGACAATTAACCAAAATATTTATTTCAATGTTTTTTCTTTTTTTAAAATCAGTACACTTTTAATTGCTAATTAATGACTGAAGTTCTACGCTGGTTACGATTTCATTCCTCCAACCCCTTCAGAGAAACTGTGGCTATACTTTCGACTAAAGATAGCATAGCTATATCTATATCTCCGAAACGAACAGCGCTACCGGGTTAATCTTGGGGGCGCATTTTAGTGCTAAATAATTGATAACAAAGGACAACAGAGTAAATATCCCGAAACTACATCTTCATCCCCTAGTGAATTTTTCACTCCTTAAAAATTAACAGAAATATTTATTTCAATATTTTCGTTGTCAAAATCAATTGAATTTTTATTGCTAATTAATTGCTGGAGTTGTACCTCCGTTACGATTTTATTGCTTCAACCCCTTCCGAGAAACTATGGCTGTGCCAGCTTTGGGTTAAAGTTAGCATAGTGATAGCTATACCTTAGTATTGAACAGCGCTCTTGGGAGCATAATTTATTGTTAATTAATTGCTTTCAAATGGCACCAGAGTAAATACCCAAAAGTAATATTTTACCTTCTACTGAATTTCTTACCTCTTGGTAAATTTAGAAAAAATATTTCAATGTTTTTCGTTAAAATCAGTATACTGTTGCTAATTAATTACTAAAGGTTGTTAGGTGACATAAATTGTCAAACATAAAAATTTTTCATATAGTTTCATTATTGTCTTTGACAACATTGCCCTTTTATATTCTTTTGGGTGAAAATGAGTTTCTTAGCCGGTTTCCTATAGATTGAATTGAAATTTGATATTACGACAAGAAAAATGAATCTGGTTTTAAATAATTTTGTTATAACAGATGTTGGAAATAGTTCATCCACTCCAAGGCAGTGGTATAATCGTGCTTCAAATTCATTGCACACGTTGGAAAAAACTCGGGAGTAAGTGGGCCACATTCTTTTTGGATAGAATGTCTCAAATCATCCACTGAATCTGGAAGAGTAGCGTACACGCGGGTCTTTAAATGACCCCAAAGAAACAATCCAGGGTTCATGTCTGGCGACCTTGCTGGCCACTCGAGGTTACCGCGTCTTCCAATCCATTTATCAGGAAATCGAGTATGCAGAAACTTTCCAACTGGCAAGCCATAATGTCGTAGGACACCGTCGTGCTGTAAAATAAGTTCGTGTTCTGCTAGACGATCATCTGCCTCCCATAACTTCAGTTATTCTTGGATCTACAGCGATTGCAAGTTAGTCTAAATACTTGTCTCCATTTAAAGTGCCATCTTTGAAAAAATAATGAACACTTAGGATTCCTGCCGACACATTTAGCTTTAGAAGTCGGCGAGTATGAGGCTCTCTAAATAAGTGTGGATTAATGTTACTCCAGTATCCAGTTATGACGATTTATTCCACAATCTAAATAACAGGAGGCTTCGTCAGAGAAGTATAAAAAATTCGGATTGTTGTTTATATAACCGAACAATGTTTCACAGAAGTATATTCTTGTCAAATCACTTAATTCTTGGACGGGGGTGATTTTGTAGGGACAGAACTTATTACGTTCGTATACTTCTAATGTTAAGGCAATTTATCTTAAAGATTTTTTCGGTTCTATTAGAACATGTCGTAATAGTGGCTTCTTGACTAGCATTTTCTATTAACCACGGATTCCGTTGCTTTGAAGTAGCCCCACAGTCCAGTAATGTATTTATTTCTATGGGGAGAAACTAACACATTTACTATATCAAAGCAGCAAGGTCGCCAAATATGAACCCCCTGAATTTTTTCTTTGGGTTCATTTAAAGATCCGCGTGCGTGCTACTCCTCCAGATTTAGTGGATAATATGAGACGTGGTATCCAAAAAGAATGTGGCCGACTTAGTCCAGAGTTTTTTCCATTGTGCCCAATGAATCTGAGGCATAATTATAGCCTTGCAGTGGACAGAATATTTCCAATATCTGTTATAATAAAACGATTTAAAATATATTGTCAGATTCATTTTCTTTGTCGTAATATCAAAAAGTCTTTAAAATTATAAGTGAATTATCTATTTTAATTATTATTCGTTAATAACATTAGAGAAAAGAAAATATCTAGTTTTAACTCGAAAATTCCTTAAATGTTGATGGAATATCAAAAATACTCTTTTTAAAGAGGTTTTAAAAAGAGGTGTCTGTAAAGGTAGGGTTCCATTTAAAAAAAGTAGTAGGTAGCGCTGGGGTGATAAGAATGCAATTTGAATAATGGTTAGTATGGTCAAATGTGTTACACTTCGTAAATCTTTTGACGTGTTTTTGAGATTTTCAAAATAATTTTGAGAAATATTCCAGGTGACTCGTTTTAGTTGGGACATCGGGTACATATTTCAGAACAGTTCACAAGTCCCAGTCAGTTTTTTAAGCTCAAGTTTTTCCGAGGAGACATGAAATTTCTAATCCGTTCTTCACCTGCCGCAAGTCTTATTATCCCTACCTAAAGATTTGACCATGAAATAAAATTTAGCAACAATATATTATTAAAAATAAGTATTTTTCATCTTTAGACATATTTTTGTCATCTTTAGAAATGATTAACAAAATAATGAGTATATTGGGCAATATACCTTTTGACTTCTTTTCGTTGGGACACCCTATACATATACATCAAAATTTGTCTTGACCACACGAAAATATATTCAAACATTTAAAGTTGTAAGGCTCTTTTTTGAGTTTCTTCCGTGTTTTGATTGTTTTAGTTAAGTCATGATACGATATTTTATATAAAGATAAGCATACTATGATGCCAGACAAAACTATTTAAATTTAAGGTAAAATTTTGTATACTAATTTCTTTTTATGTATTTTGTGTTATATAATAAATGATTCTTGTGCTTATAGGTGACCTGATAAGTGAGAAAGAACGTACAAAACTTCCCAAACTTTGACAATAAATTAATAAATGCACCGAATTCAATCTAATTTGTATTATTTTCTACTTCAACTTCGATCGTTCTGGGAATTATATTTTACATTCAGTCCTTGTTGCTATTAATAACTCCAATTTAAAAGTCAATAGAATTTCAACCCAGTCTATAGAAATCCGCCTATGGACCTTTTTTAATTAATTAATTTTCACTCAAAAGAATATAAATTACCCCGTAGTCAATGACAATAAAGAAACTATATAAAAATGCACAAAGCATACTGATTTTAAAGAAACACAATGAAATAATAACTCTTCATAATTTTCGAATTTTCGAATTCAGTGGGGCATGAATGGGCAATTTTTGGTTATTTTCTCTAGTGCCATTTAATAGCAATTAATTAACAATTTAATATGCCCAAAAGATCACCCCGGTAGCGCTGTTCGTTCCGGAGTTTCTCTGAAAGTGTTGGACGAATGAAATTGTAGTAAGGGTAAAACTTCAGCAATTAATTAGCAATTAAAAGTCTACTGATTTTGTTCAACACAAAATATTGAATTTTCAGGTTATTTCACTATGCTAACTTTAGTCTAAAGTTAGCATAGCCACTGTTTCTCCGGAAGGGTGGGAGCAATAAATTTAATTTTTGCGTAATAAATTAGCAATAAATTCTGGAGTAGGTCCCATTTGGGCGTTATGAAATGGCTCTCTGCTATCTTAACATACGTTAGATATTCTCTGTTCATATTGAGTCGATTGTTATTTCAGTCTAACTTCCCAAAGATACTTTTAGCGCCGCTTAGAACAGATTTGGTGATATTGCACCAACTTAGTGGGAAACTCAGAGCCTTCGTATATTCTAAGACGGCCTTCGGATCGATGGTGTAGAACACTTGTCAACTTGATTTAAATAAAGGTCATAGTAGGTGGTATTTGATATTCCTTGGTTCGACTGATACCTTCCCTAAGATGCTGAAGTCAATACGGAATCCGGCTTGCTCTCATGGTTGATCGGAATATAGAGTACTTTGTATTCTGTTCTGTATGTTCTTAGTGAAAACCTTGTACGCTAACAGTAGAAGATTTATCGGTCTGCAGTTTCGAATTACTTGTTTACTTTTCTTATGGATTAATATGCGTCTTGTTCTTACTCAGCTTGTATATATTTTTGCGAGGTGTTTCCAAGATTTTCAGTTCAGCCGATAGTCCATCGTTGCCAGCTGTCTTGCCTTGATTAGTGTTTCCACTTTTTCCGCGAGAACTTCTGGCATTTCCTTTTTCGACATTTGTATTTCTAAAGTTTCGGGGCTTTGTATAGGTATTTGTAGAATTTGGTGACGTGCTTCATTACTTTATTATTTTCAGTTATTAAGGTATTTTCGGCTGTTAAAGATATTGTTTGCCATATTCCGATTGTAAGTGTTCTCTTAGCTTTCTTATAGCTTTTTCGATTTTCAATTGCAGATCTTTTTTATGATTGATTGTCTTGCACAGTTCGGTATAATCTACACATTGGATATCTGTTGTCCTTTTCATTTCTCGTCTTTTCTGTAACAACGGCTTTGTTTCCGACATAAGTTTCTTGGGGTGTTTTCGTTGTTGTATTATCCAATTTCATCCGGGAAGGTCAGAAGTTAATTCATTAGCTGTGTGTCAGCTTCTTATTCTTGCATCTTCTCGACAATGACTCAAGTTACAAACTATCATCCAGAGACTAGACCACTGACCTAGAGAAAACTACGAAATTCAAAATGAAAAATTCATTAATAGAAAAAGAAATACTGAAAAAAAACTGGTTCCCAGGGAAAAGTCAAGTCGGTGCCCAAAGCTCTACGGTTTGGTCAATATCCATAAAGATGGAGTCCCACTTCGACCTATAGTGCTTGCTATTAGTGCCTTCAACTCGCCAGTATACAACTTGAAAAAATATCTAGCCAGTGGCCTACAACCTATTGTGAGAAAGCAGACTCTTGCATTAAAAACTCGGAATATTTCACGCGTATTCTCAACAGTCTTTTCATAGAACTAGAAGATATCATAGCCAGTTTCGGTGTTAAGTCCTTATATCCAAGCCTACCGGTAGAAGAAGCACTTCAACAAATATCTGAGAATGAAGACAATTCAATTCATAATAGACTTATCACGGCACTGCCTTACAAGTGCCTATTTTATAATTGACAACGGCATATATAAGCGAACCGACGGAGAAGCTATGGCGTCTCCATTATCACCAGCGGTAGCTAATCTCTTTATGACCTATTTCGAGGAAAAAGCTTTACAGACAGCAAACCTGAAACCAAAGTTATGGATACGATACGTCGATGACGTATGTTTCATATGGCCTTTCAGCAAA
Source organism: Octodonta nipae (assembly GCA_034190945.1). NCBI lineage: Eukaryota > Metazoa > Arthropoda > Insecta > Coleoptera > Chrysomelidae > Octodonta > Octodonta nipae. The sequence continues at coordinate 89,055,103 of CM067221.1, forward strand.
GAAGAACTGCTGAAGTTTCTAGAGCAACTATACTCGAAACATCCCAGGATTCACTTAGATCTTAAAAAAAACAGATCTTTGAAAGCCGACTCACACGAACAGACACCTAAATTACAAATCCCATCACCATCCTTCTCAAATACAGGAAGTTGCCAACACACTCGTTTCCAGATTAATACGACTGACAGTAATACAATATACCGTAACACATGAATTAAAACACCAAACGGCCGCCATATGACAAAACGGATTACACCTAGGGTCAAAACCAAACGACGCCCTTACTAGAAAACTAATAGCAGTCTTACGGTACATCAAAGCAACAATGGATATAATTGACCGAAATCTTCGAAGGCATGACATAAAGATAGCACCAGACTGTATAAACAAGTCTAAGAAATCCTAAACCAAAAGCTCAACTAGAAAACCAACGGGTATGTACTATAACTTGCGGAATGTGTGACAAAGTATACTTCAGTCAAACGAGAATTTCACCAACTTTAGAAGAACATTAATTAGCGTTCAAAAATAAACAAATGACACATCGGCCTTGTTCCAACATCAACAGTAATTGGGCCACAAAATCAATTCCGATAGTTGCCAACGAATTGCGCAAACAACTCATTACAAAACAAGACTAATACGAGAAGCTATTGAAATGGAGAAAAGTGGACAACTAAACAAGATATAAGAAGCCCTACACCTCTCCAGTACATGGAAGACAGTTATTCAACAACGAACTAATACAGATTTAGCTATTCAAAATACAAAATATATATATGGTATTCCATCTCTAACGAGTCACCTTGAATATCTTGGTTTTTTTCAAAACTATTGCAATAAGAAAAAACAGGTCGATTTTTGTGTCGAGGGGGAAGTATTTTGAGGTGAGTTAGCGCTAGCGCGCATTTAAAATAGACAGGCCAATTCAATGAGCTTGAGATTTGAGATAGGGAAAATAGGTGTTGTCGTATATCATTTGAAAGCCATTTTTACGGACTATACCGTCAGAATAAAATTTTTTATTGCAATTTCTGTACATGTAATAATAAAAGAGTATTAAAAAAACGAATTTACTTTACAATGCAATGCCTCTAAAGCAACTGTTCATGGTGTCTTCCATTGACTTCCATACGATAGTACAACCTTGACTGAAAGCCGTCTCTGACATGGTTCAGCATAGTCGATGTTATCTGACGACACTCTGCCATAATTCGTTGGCGTAGTTCGTCCAAATTCTCAGGGTGAATCATAAAAGTTTTGGATTTAACATATCCCCACAAAAAAAAATTTAAAGGGTTCAGATCAGGTGATCGGGCAGGCCATTCTATAGAACCTCTTCTTCCAATCCAGCGACCAGGGTATTCCAAATCGAGGTATTGAGGCACTGGTGCGGCGTAGTGAGGAGGAGCTCCATCTTGTTGGAAATGCAATTACTCTTCATGTAGTAGAGGATCATTTTCTAATTTTGCTATTATCACTACTTTAATTTCATTTTCCAATATATTGTGATAAATTTCACCATTTAAATTACCAGGAATAAACAGGGCTTCAATTAGATGATTTCCCAAAATCCCTGCCCGAACGTTTAGTTTTATCGGATGTTGACTATGAGCTTCGCGTAATAAATGAGGATTTGTATCGCTCCAAAACTCTTCGATCCCAATCATCCTGATTCAATTCATGAAGTAATTTAATTTTGTACGAATGGAATTTGTACTTATACGAAATTCTAAAAACGTTAGTTTTGCTAATACCGGAAGCTGCAGAGATTTGCTGGACAGACTGCGTGTTTGGTATAAGTTGTACATGACCCAATGTAGCCACAGCTACCCCTTCATCAATTACAGTTGCAATGAGACCTATTTTTAATACGCTTTTATAAGGTTTATGTAACGGAAACTTTCAATGTAATTTGTACCAACTTAAAGAAGTCCAATTAAGTTGAAAATTGGCACACGTGTCAAGGGCCTATGACAATACAATTCTTTAACTTGAATTTTCTCGTTTGTTGTCTTGTTGTCACTGTTCTTGACTAAATACAAATTAGCCTATTAACTACTGCCATCTAGTTGGCAGTAGTAGAACTGCAATAAAAGGTTAAGCAAACATGAAGTAAACTTTTTAATTATAAATATATCGTTGAGACTAAAAATAATTATAGTTTAAAAAAACTAAAAAATACGCTTTAATAGCAAACTGAACTAAAAAGCGGATAATAATTTTTAATTATAAGCAGTTTATATTACAGCAGAAGAAAGTAAAAAGCCTGCATTTCACTATATTTACATAACTCTCCTTTTATAAATAGTTGCCAATAGAATATTGTATAACTTAATATTTCAAGCACCACGCTTTTTACTTTCTACTGCTGTAATATAACTGTTCCTAATTATAAATTATTTTCTGCTTTTCAGTTCGGTTTACTATTAAAGCGCATTTTTTAGTTTTTTAAAACTATAATTATTTTATTCATTATTGAGCCCGTCACAATAAATTTTATAATCAACTCCAATACGTATTTATGACGAACGTTATATTCGGGATGCAATTGAAATAGCGAACAAGTCTCACAGTCTAAAAGCATTCAATGAAATCCAGAATTGTTGGAAAATTCATTTAAACACCATACCGGCCCGGACCCGTCCTATAACAACTCAACCGGAAATAACCAATCGGCAAGCGGTAGGCATGGCCACTGAGCGCCAAGGGCCAATCACATGCAACTGTTCACGGTGCCAACCGATAGGCGCCGAGCCGCGACTATAAAACAGCGTGCGCTCCTGAAAAATCTTAGTATTCGAGTAACTAGAAGCGAAAACAGAAGGCTATGAGAATTATGTGAACCGACCTAAATATGGCAGATGTGACTCTGCCGATACGTCGTCATTTTAACATCTATCCCTACAGGAATTAGTTATCAACTACGCGGTTGAATTCCCGGAAACCACCAAACACATTTAGTGCTCGCGAAAACTTAAAAACAAATATAGTGAATCTCTAGGGGGAGAATACTTTTCATTTGTGTAAAACATTTGATAAATTTCGAGCGAAAGGAAGATTTTGTGCGATTTAGATTTTTTACAACGATGCCGCGATGAAGGAGTTATTCCGAAAAACATGATGGTACAGTTCTGGAAGAACAATAGAAAAACACAGAATATCTTATGGAAAGCAAGTTGTGCCCTACTTATGGAAGCCATATATGATGTCAGAAGGGATTTGGATGCTCTTAAACTCTTAGATATCCACCTACAAGTAAGCCGTACACTCCACCCGATAATATGGATAAATTCGATGAAAATAACGGTCACAGTCTAACCTCACGGCAATTGGAAACGAATAAAACCGTTTATAACTTATCTTCGGTCCAATTGAACTCTACCTCGAAAATTATTGAGATTTTAACTAGTGTAGTTTAAGGTGTACTAATATGTAAGTACTTTTGTATAGTAGATATTTATACTGCATGTTGATAGTTACTTATGAGTTAGTTTCTTGTATTTTTTTCTTAGAAATTGAAATAATTGTGAAACATCTAAATAACAGTAAAGGATTTTGGAAACTAACTAAAGTTTAAAAACATCATATTTAATATTACACATAGTTCCGTCCGTGCCAACTTGTTTTCAAATATATATATATATATATATATATATATATATATTATAATTGACTGTTATTTATTACAAAATTTTTAAATAAATCGAAATAGTATTTTATATCTCAGGTTCTTTTTCGCTTGGATTCAAATCTTCAAATGTTAAATAAATAATAACATTTTATACTTATCTTATTTATCTAACAAGTATCTAATTCTCCTCAGGTTCACTTACACTTTTTAAAATTTTAAAATTATATTTGCACTTTAATTTTTTATTTTAAAATTTTAAATTACCAATAACCAAATTTCCAAGTTTTCAATTAGGTTCCAATTTATTTAAAATTTTCCACAATACAATACTTTCAAAACAAAATAAATTTCTTGTCACTTAAATATTCTTAAATTTCTATTAAATTGTGTTTCAAAAATATTTTGATCATTCAATCACAGATATTTATTATTCTAAAATTGTAAAACCTTTATTATTATCACTGATTGACTACCATTTTTTATAATTTGCTTATTAAACAATGTTTCAAAAACTCACTGTTGTTGTTTTCTTATTCTTTTCTTCTAGTTGTTGACCTTAATTGAAATTCCAAAATTTTGAATACTTTACTGGTACAATTTATCACTCAATTGAATTTCTCGTGCTGGTTTGCAATTGGTTTTCTCCAAATACTTTTGATTTCTAATTTTTTTTATAAGATCAATACCATCTTCTTATTCTCGACCATTTATAAAAAAATATTTTTTTAATTCGCCTTTCCAAATAAATTTAAATTAAAATTTTCAGGTTACTCTTCTATTTCTGACATGGAACACTAAATTTGTTTTATATCATATGACATTAACTTCGTTGTCATGGAAACTGAATTTATGAGAACGATAATTTTTCGAACCTATCTGCCCCACGCTTGAAGACCAAAGAGGATTTGTCAATGTAAGATTTCCTATTTATATGAATTTATTTTGCCACCTGCTATTTCCATTTCCGCTTCTAATTATTTTATTAATTTCCAACTGTTTTCCTTTTAAATCATATCCAAAAATCTAAACAAACTTCAACTTAAATTTCAATACCTTTTACTCTCCTAAATTTTATTCAAATCATTTAATTCATATTTTCAAAAACATTGAGTTGACATTTGCCACCTGTTGCCACCAGTCATTTAACAGGTACTTTAAAAAAATTGGATTTTATTAAAATTTAGACTTTATATCTTTTGAACTATTTACTTTTTATAAACTATGCTCTACGTTCCATCTATTATGATAAATTTCTTTACTGTTCCATCAATTCTGAAGACTTAAAACGGTTTTTATAATTTTGACATTTCAAACCTCTATTTACTAAAAATTTATGTATTTAAAACTTAATTTTGATCTAAAATATGTTATATTCAGTGTTCTCATGGCCTAATATGTGATCTATACATGTTCTACAAAATCCACTGTGATTTTACAAGTGAATTTAACCTTTTTGATGTTTGACCTAATTATGAGTCCCTGCATATATTTCTTTATGTAAGTATTAAACTTTTATTAAAATCTGCATAATATAATATCTAACTTTATATGCCACATTTTATCCTTTCAACAATTTGCTTTTGAAACATTTTTTTACATGGTTTGTATTTTTAGGTTATCTATATTTATAATATGATTCCTGCAATTTCATTTTTTTGTTATATATGTATGCATTTTATTTACATTATCCCAATTATTTAACTATTCTATTTGCTAAAGTTTTTATATTATTTCATGTTTGTTTAAATCCATTACAATATGTATATAATTTTGGATGAAGTTTTTGGGCAGCATACAAAAAATTTCTGAATCACTCTGGTAAAAAAAATTCCATGCAAATGTTTCTTAGTTGATAGTTTGCGAATTATTAATCTGAATATGAAACAGTACAATAATAGCTGTTCTTAATCCCGGAAAATGTCATAAGAAGTGATAAATTTGAATTTGTTTATCACTGATAAGTTAATATTAAGTAAATATTGAAAATTATTCTATACAAACTTACCATATCTTGGAAAAACATGTAATTGTTTATCATTAAAGTAGTCTGCCACCATGATTTTTTGCACGCATTTGCACTAAGTGACCACATTCTCAATCCCATGTATCCCACAAATCTTCGGTAAAGGAACGACTGGTGTATGCATATGACAGCCACAGTAGCTGGCATAATTCTGTTAAAATAACGATTTACTAATTATTAGAATACACCCACACACTCATATATATGTATGTATTTACTATTATTTTCGAATAATTATCCGCGTCGTTTATAGTTGCGTCTAGAGTCTTTGCTAAAATGATCATGTTTAGGGAGTCTTACCCGCCCTGTCAGGTACATTGCATTACTTTTGTACCAAGAATATCAAGAGGTTTGAGCATATTGATTTGAGAACAATGTGAAGAACCTGATGAGAGCAGAAGTGACTCTTTAGAAAAGCCGCCTCATTAGCAACGACTCCAGGAGCAAATAGTTATCAAAAACTCATATGAATACTTGGACACTAAAATATACATTTACTATGGTATGAATATGTAGACTTTGGGAATCTCGTGAATTATTTTGTTTTTCTTTTGTTAAAAACATTTTCATTGACATTTCAATTACAACTCATATATATATATACACATCTATATATATTCAAAGTTGTATCATCCTAATTGTACTTCCACAATCATTTGAATTGCTCTCTACGATATTTAACTCAAAATGAATTTATCGACAAGGATTTCATTCTTGAAGAATGCTTTAAAAATCCATTAGTCGCAAGTTGAACATACCAAGCAAGATGTCCTGAGAGTCAGGGAAATCCAAGGGAAGACTTTTTAAAAAATCCTATGAAAAGGTTACTACAGGTAATCTGGTAGTGTTTGCTCCTCTCAAAAGCATTCACTCAAAAAGACAAAATAATCAATTGTAAATGGAAATGAGAACTAGAAGATCAAAAACATTTTATAAAAATAAGACATAATACAAAAAGCATAAATCATTTTGCATTTCTTGGTTTTTGAAGACACTGTAAGAAACACATTACCTTGTATCGAATGAATGGAAATGAATGAGTTATCAGATAAGGTGATAAAAAAAAATCAAATTATCCATGATTAAACTTTTCAAATATATATGGCACAATGAAAAGAGTTTGTTATTGTTTATCTGGCACTTGGGAACATGGACAGTGCTCAATAGTCTCCTCCAATTAAAAGCTCCTATGATATTAGACAACTTTACTATTCACCTTTTTCTAAATATCAACGTATTTATTTGACAAAATATCTAATAAGGTGTATTTTGTGTACAATGTTTCACGAATAAAGTCTTAGTTATATTGACAGAGGTATCCAAATGTGCAATAATGTTCCATTTAAAAATGTAATGTTAATATGAGTCTTCACCCTTCCCTGGAGGCAAATTTCGAAACATAATTTTCTACGAAAATGACTGATATGATAAATGGAATTAAACAGCAAATCCCCTGAAAGTTTCAAAACTCTAGATGTTAGCAACTTACCTGAAATACCTTTTCAGAATTAATTTAAAGCCATCTATCGTGGAGAACGTTCCATTTTTCTTTATGATATTGTTTATCTGATTGGTCAAGAGAAAGGCAGAAATCAACAAGAATATGTGTACTATTAGGAAAACATAATTACCCATTATTAACGAAATTGTTGATTTTAAAAGCTGAAACGCAATATTTGATTGAATTTTTAAATTTGAAGCCAGGCTTTATTAAGATTAGACACATATACGTGAAGCGCCAATTTTATATTTTCTATGTTTTTATAACTAGTCCAGTGATCCACTAAATAAACTTTAACTAAGCTATGGACCATAGTCATATTTATAAAATTTAACAGTTATTCAATTGAGATTAACAATATTTTAATACTAATTTTTATCATTCTCGTAATCGAAATCAATATTTCTTATCTCTTTCAACTTTTGATTCGTCATTTAGGGGGATTTCTCTGCTCAGAACTATTTCTAAAAACCAGATAAGTAATTGTGAATAAAAGTGTAGTAAAGGTAATCAGTATAGAGATGGGTAGGTCCGCACATAATTCGGAGTTGGATCCGGATATGCATCCGGTTCCAAAGATGTACATCCAAGACCCGTGTCCGTAGGGCCCATATGGGTCCGGTTGTCTAACTGTGATTACCGGAGTCGGACTGCAAGCGAATTGTAATACTGCTAGCAAGACATTATGGCGCTGAATTCACGTTTTTTACTCTTTGTATAATAAAATTACGAGAAAACGATAATGATTTATCAAAAATAACATTTACAAATAAAAATAGCCATATTTGACAACTAAAACGATAAAAATATATAACCACGTACCAACAATACTTCTATATGCTCAAACTATAGGTAATACCGTTCTCCTGACTCTGATCCGCAGTTCCGCTATCATTGATTCAGTACCGCTCATGGCATGTTTCGATGCCGCTCCCGCGTATAATATCAACAAGTGGTTCCGCCGATCGGTAACGATGTACATCCTTCATTCACACAGGTCCGAGGATTCGTGTCATTCCGAACCTACACACATCTAAAACTATATTCAGTACCGCTCATTGCATGCGTTTCTTGCCACTCCGACAGGTCCGCGGGTTTCTGTCCGAATTGTTGTCGGATGTACATTCATCAGTAACACTAGCGATGCAGGTCCGGACATGCGTGTCCATCCGGACCTGCCCATCTCTAAATCATAGAAATTGCCAACAGAATGGTTCCCTACTTATATAATGGGAATTAGAGTGTAGTAGTGGCAAAGTAGAAATTGCCAGTATGATTAATTGCCTACTATATTGTTACGCAATTTACCTAAGCCAGCCCTGGTTTCATCCAATACGTCAATCGCTGAGAGGACCAAAAAAAAATCTCGAATTAGCTCGACAGCTGTAAAATTGAGACTGGATTCTACGAGAGGATTCGATGCTGATTTTAAAAGGAGCGGCCCATCATCGCAGCAGTTAGTTATTATTTAGATATTCGCTGTTGTGAATTTTTGATATAAATGTTAAAAGTTTCTAGAAAGTGAGAGTGAATATTAGTTTTACAATTTTAATTGAACCCACGGAGTTTATAACAAATTTGGAGATCAGAAATAAAGGATTCAGTGAAGTTAAAATCATAAATTAATTTATGGCCCAAACTCGAAGCATGACAGTATTAGAAGAAACTACCAAAAAAATATTTAAACAGGTTACGGATGGACTAGACGAAAAAATAACTCAGATTCTAGAAAAACGTGACAAAAACGAGAACATCATGAAGAAATCCAGAAAAGGTTAGTGAAACCTTTTGATGAAAAACATAAAATTGAATTAGAGAACCTACTAACTAATATAGATGAGAAACAACAAAATCTTGTTTCCACGATGGAATAAATACAACAAAATTTATTGTAAGGATTATTCGAAGTGGAAGTGGAAACAGCAATTAAAAAATTGCAACAAGATTTGCAGAGCGGAAAGTACCAGAACACCGTGAGTATCAAAGATTCCGTTAGCAAACCACCCACATTTGATGGCAGTTCATCTTGGCCCATGTATAAACGGCAATTTGAAGCCGTGGTTACATTTAATGGATGGGATAACCAAGAAAAATCTACGTCTCTTGTAATTTCCTTAAGAAGTCCGGCCGTAGAACTCCTCCATGGCATTCCAGTCGATGAACAAGGCAATTTCGACAAGATTATCGCCATCCTGGACCAGAGATACGAGAATCAATCTCTGAGCCAAGTATACCAGGTACAATTACGTGAAAAAATGTAAAAATCCGGAGAGAGCCTCCAAGAATTACACGGTTAGTACACTTGTCTTACCCAGACCTGTAAGAGGAAACGAAAGACCAGTTGGCTACACAGAGTTTCATAAACGACATCAGAGATGTGGAAGTGCAAAGAAATTTAAGACTGAGTGGCGTCAAGAAGAGTAATGAAGCTCTACTTCGGGCTTTAGAAGTAGAGGGTAGGGTAGAGGGTCCGGGCAGTTTCCTTCAAGCAGGAAGAGCCAGAGTCACCATTTCAAGCACTATTGGCTGGTATGAACAAACTATTAGAACAGTCACAGAGAAGTAATGCCAGAAGAGCAGGTTACCGTTGTGGACGGACAGAGCACTTTCAACGTGATTGTCAAGTGAGGCTAGCTGAACGATCACCGACCATGGACAATCAACAGAACAGCCACATGTCCAGGGACCGTCAGCCAATCAGCATAAGGGGGCGAATGCTGACTGACCCTCCACCAGTCCACAAATCACTATCTATCCGGGGATTTTGCCGAGATAGCAGCTGCCTAGACATCAGGGGCACCATCAATGGCCGAGCAATTACCATCACCATCGACACCGGTGCCCCTGTGTCCATCGCCAAGTCCAGGGTCTTTACTCTAAGGAAGTTAGTATTTTCAATTGGAAAAAAATCTCACAGATATTTGTGACTTTTCATGAAGAATGTATATAGAACAACAGAGAAAAACTTTTCGTAACAAATTTTTATTCCTTAATTAATTATACGTAATGTTTAAAGTTACAAAAATCGTAATTTTAGCAGTTTTTGTAACTTTTCAGCAACTGAATGAAAAGTAGGGTCGATACCAAGTTTGTTTTATATGTAATTTCAATAGCGACTAAATGATATGTTCATATAGCCGATTGGATAATTATTTATTTTCTTATTTGGAAAAAACTGTAAAAATACGAAATTTTCAAACGTCCATAACTATTGTACAAGATACGTTCAAACGGTGAAACTGGGCAAAATCTTTCACTTTTATGAGTTTAATAACTGGTAAGAATCTCAAATTTACAGCTCAGAAGGTTTTCATGCAAATCTGATTTTTTTCCAGGGCTTTTGATTTTGCGTGAAGTTTACAATGATCCCATTTTGAGCTAAATTAATATTTTAACCATCTAAAAGCAACATACTAATTATTGGTTCTTTGAGTACCTCTCTCATAAATTAATTTTATTTTAGTTTTATTTTATTGCATATAAATTCAGTTTGAAAGCCTGCATTTTTTTATTAGGAATTAAATAAAATGTACTGGTGGGAGAAGCACCTTCCCCTCATTCTACTACTGCGTTCGAAGTGACATTTATTTCAAATCGCTTTTATTCTTTCCCTAATACAAATGCCATGCCAACTGTCAAACTATTTGCTGATAGCCCAGGGACGAGAAACGATGGACTATCATAATTTGTTCATTGAAATGTTACATTTCTATTTGATATAACTTTTTTTATAATCATTTTACAGAAACATTACATCGTACCATTTTTATAGATGATGGTTTAAGGAATAATTTGCATTAATAACTTTTTAAATTTATCTATTACTTAACTAAGTTCACATAGTTCATAACTATACTTTAATATTAATGATTTGCCATAATTATATTTTGATTTTCTATTTTCTGACTCATTATTACCTTTCTCAAGTTTTTTCCTTTTAAAATTGTCTAATAAATTAATTGTGATACTGCAATCGACTTTGATTCAAAACTCTGAGAATTAAAGTCAGGAAAACAATTACGAGGTTAAATCATACATGAACGGAAATTTTTCTATACATTTATTGAATAGCATTATACAGAAATGATTGATTTAAGCAGTTTTTAGTATACCATCCAACGTGATCTACACACTTTTTCCACCGAGAGTTAGGAGTTTCAGTATTCTCTGTTCGTAGATTGTTTGAGGGCGCATGTGCTCCTCGACTTCTTCATATATTCCAAATCGTTTTCGACCCGGTGATTCTTTCAGAGGCAAATCAGAGCTATAAGGAGGGTGGGTGGCTTCTCAGCCCATATCTTGCAATGTATTCCATGTTTTTTGTTTCAAATATGCGGCTTTTGCCAACCGTAACAACTGGCAGTAGTAATCCACATTCACTGAACGTTGGGCACATAGAAAATCAACCAGTAAATTTCCTTAGAGTCAGAAAAGAAATCGTGGCAAGAACTTTTCCAAATGAGATGCGAGTTTTGCATTTTATTCTTTTTTCGTCACTTTAGACGATGCGCTTCAACTCGGAATCCAATCAAAAACCTCGGAATCCATCAAGCACAAATTTCTGTGAAACCAAGTTGATCAATGATAACTGATTGAACACTTCCATAGCTGACGCCTAATTCTGAGGAAATTCAGCGGTTAATCGGCGCTCACGTTCAATAAATTGTCGAACAGTATTGGTATTGTCAGCTGTAAGGTTTGTCTTTGCGTCGATCATGGTTTTTATTCTCACACACTCTTAAATTTTCTCACCCACATATACACACGATTCTGAGACAGTGTACTAACTATCCCCAAACTGAGTTAGAATTTCTGAGGCTTTAACGCTTTTACTGGTTTAAAACTTTATGATAATCTGTTGTACAACAGACGAATGTAATTCTTGCTTAGTCATGGCTGTACTCTGTACTGACCATACATCATGCAATAAGTATTAAGAACAAAGCTAAGCATACGCGCGTACCCGGCTGGTTCCCCAGTGTCCATGAACCAAACAACTATACTTGATTTACCCTCGCATATAATGTAATTTGCTTGGAAAAAGCATTTTAAATGTCATGTCAATTCGATGACATGCTATTTTTATTCTACCGTGAGGGGAAATCAGGATCCGCCTCTACTAATATTTATGTGTTGCCGAATACAAAAATCCAGAATTTCAAATTAAATTTACAGACAATACAACAAACCCAAAAGAATATTAATATAGGATGAGTTGTACCGAAAGATTTGATAATTAACATGTTTCATTCGGATTTATTAAAAAGCAATTTGATGCAGAACGGGAGCGTTGTAAACATCACAAAAAATAAAGAGCACTGGATAAAAAATTACATTTGTGAGAAAACCTTCAAAGACATGAAGTTAAAATTTCAAACACTTATTTTAGATAAACAAATGAACTTTTTTGCCAAGTTATATCTTCATAAATTTTTTTTAGATAAGAGTTACGAGTGATTAAAAATGCGCCTTTTCACATTTTTGTCAATAATTCATTTATTAATTAACCAATCGTTTCGATCAACATCTCATTTAGTAGTTTATTTTTTGCTATTTTAAACATCTAGTATAATTAAATAAGAAGTATCGACTTCCATAAATATTGTAGCGAAATTTCCAGCCAAAACTCCCGGTTGAACGGAACAGATTATAGAAAGCAATCCTGGGAGCTGCGTTAGATTGGTGGAGCCCGTACACTCAGCTCATGACTACTTAATTGGACGGGCTATAGTTAAAACCGGACGAGAAATGCCAATTAGAGTCCTGAATTTGTCCAACAATATCAGAATTGCCAATGCGATGAAGGGTCCCAGACATCGGTGAAGGAGACAGGGCCCCGTTAAGAGTTCCTACGACAGTTTGCTGACCATTTAACACACCTGACACCAGAGAACCAGAAGAAAGCCAAGCAATTTATCACAAAGCACTGGCAAATTTTAAACAGTCAAGATGGAATCACCGGTCGCACCAACATCATCCAGCATCGAATAGGTACCGGAAAGGTTCAACCTATCAGAATACCACCTAGACGACTACCATTGGGGCAACAACAGGCAGTCGAGAAAAACATCGAGTCCATGTCCAGAGTGGAGTTATTGAGCCATCCATCAGCCCATGGTCCGCGCCCGTCATGCTAATTAAAAAGAACCACCTGATTTTGCGTGGATTACCGAAAGCTGAATGACGTCACCAAGAAAGACAGCTATCCACTACCCCTCATTGAAGACACCCTGACCACACTAGCAGCCTCCCTTTGGTTCTCCACACTAGACCTAAAGAGTTGATATTGGCAGGTTGGTCTACACGAAAACGACAGAGAGATGACAGCGTTCTCCACTAGTAAAGGGCTGTTTTAGTTCACGGTCATGCCCTTTGGGTTATGTAATGCTCCCGCTACATTTGAGAGGCTAATGGAGTATGTACTGAGCGGGTTAACATGGAAGACTTGCTTAGTATACCTCGACTACATTCTGGTCATGGATCAGACATTCGACGACCATCTGAACAACCTGGGCGAAGTATTTTCCAGAATTAATAACGCCAACCTGAAACTCAACCCGAAGAAGTGTTCCGAGGACAAGATAGAAGCCATCCGTGATTGGCCAGTTCCAAGAGACAAGCATGAACTCCTTCTTGGGTCTCTGTTCCTACTGCAGGTGAATCTTTGGTTGACTTGCCACCATTGCAGCGCCTCTACATCGACAGTCTACTGAGAAAGAAACCTTCCGTTGGAATCAGGATTGAGAAACATCGTTCAGACGACTGTAGGCAGCACTATGTTCCAGCTTAATCCTAGCCTTTCCTGCACAGTCCGGCAAGTTCATTTTAGACACTGACGCCAGCAACACAGGTTTGGGGGCCATCCCATCCCAGGTGCAAGATGGTGATCGAGTACTACAGCCGTGGATTCTCGAAACAGGAAAGAGATTATTGCGTCACCAGAAAAGAACTTCTTGCAATCATAACGGCTGTAGACCATTTCCACAAATACCTCTATGGTCGTCATTTCTTAATCTGAACTGGCCAGGTGGATGGAGAAATTACAGCAATACGATTTCAAGGGGGAATACCGTGCCGGCCGTTTACACAATAGTGTCGATGCCCCATCTAGAAGACCCTGTAGAGCAGAATGCGGACATTGTCTGAAGAAGGAACAGCGAGAGGATATCTCCATCCGACAGATCCGAGTGCAGGTCAATGAAGACTGGACAACGGTACAGTGCATCCAGGACCAAATGGCTGATCCAGACATCGAACCAATGTTGTCAATCAAAACGAGAGGGTCACCCAGGCCACGATGGGACGAGGTAGCTAGATGGGACTCTCTAAGAGTAGAGAATGGAATATTCAAGCGATTTTGGGAAAGCACTGATGGCCGAGAAACCAAGTCCCAACTGGTAGTTCCTAAGAAAATGATACCATCCATCCTGACCGAATTACATGATGGGATTACCGGCGGACCATCTGAGCATGAACAAAACCCTAGACAAAGTTCGCCAGCGATACAACTGGGTGAATTACTTCGAAGAGATCAGAGCTTGGTGCCGCAAATGTGACACCTGTGCAGCCAGTAAGGGCCGGAAGACCCGGACCAAGGGCAGAGTGCAGTACAATGTGCGCGCCTCATTTGAGAGAATTGCTATCGATCTCGCCTGTACATTTCTCGAGTCTGAGAGGGGAACAAATACATTTTGGTCGCAATGGATTACTTCAGTAAATGGCCTGAGGCATATGCGATTCTAAACCAAGGGGCAACCACTGTAGCGACGGTGCTAGTAGAACAGCTATTCGGCAATTTTGGCGTCTCGATGGAACTACATTCAGACCAGGGGCGTAAATTCGAATCGAATGTATTCCAGAAGTCCTGCACGAAGTTGGGGATTAGGAAAACGAGAACAATACCATTGCACCCACAGTCAGACGAAATGGTGGAAAGATTCAACAGAACTTTGGAACAACACCTGTCCAAGGTCGTCAGCAATAACCAGCGTGATTGGGATGAGCATATTCACCTATTCCTGTTGGCATATCGCTCAGCCGTACATAATAGTACAGGCCTGACTCCAGCCAGGGTCCTATTCGGAAAAGAGCTGCGATTACCCTGCGATTTGGCTTTTGGCTCCCCCGAAGAACTTTCCCTAGACATCAACGATTATGCCGACCACCTCCGACATACATGCTGACATTACACGAATTAGCCCGAACGCAATGACCGGATGAAGACGCGATACGCCCTCAAGGCCAAGGAAGTCGGGTTCCAAGAGAGGGACAAAGTCTGGCTGTAGAACCCCCAACGGAGCAAGGGTAAATCTCTAAAGCTTACACCCGCCTGGGATGGTTCATACGAGGTGGTCAAGAGGCTTAATAACGTCGTCTACCGTATCCGCCGAAACCCCAGCTTTAAGGTGAAGGTGGTTCATTTAGATCGACTCGCTCCCTACCATGGAGAGGATGTTTCTGACCGGGAGGATCAGAATTATAGGGGGGATAGTGTTACAATACTTACCTAAGCCGGCCCTCGTTTCATTCGAGTACATCAATAATGTATTTCGTGTTGTTATTTAGAATCAGCTGTTGTGCATTTTTGTTGTAAATAAAAGTTTCTAGATAGTGAGAGTGAGCATTAGTTTTACAATTTTAATTGAACCCACGGAGTTTATAACGATATCTCTCAAATGATTGACATACATTAGGTGTATTGATTTGTCAACTAGTTTTCCTGTAATAAGCTGTTTTAATCTAAGATAACTGATCTGTGTGGTGTCTTGTTTCGATTCCTTCTTATTCGAACCAAGTCACTTGACGTTTTTTGCAATTTTCGATTGCTTGAATAATTGACTTTGATTTTTCGTCTTGACACTCAACCGACAGCATCTTTTGACGCGATATTTGTCTCAATAGAGGTGTCACAATTTCTGCATTATTCAACAACATGCGGTCATTTTCTTTTATTTTTATTTCTCTAGTGTGTTCTTCTTTAAGTGTTATCTTTGTCTTTTTCTAGTTAATTTTGGGAATATCATTATAAGTTAGTACATGGATTCACTGTTGTTTTCGGGGTCTAGTGGAGTTTCGTCCGAACGTATCATCTGCAAAAGACCTCTTCAGCTCCGAGGGCGAAGGTGATACCTCTTTGTATGTTATAAGCGAACAGGAACGACGAGTGGCGGAGCGCTGGTGTTTATGCCAACCGGTGGGATCAGAGTCTGTCCTGATTCACCATACGGAGGTGAGTGGGCGGATACTGAGGGCCTAGTAGAGGGTTTTGGTATTGCCCGTCGCAGTGCTTCAACGAAATTATTCTTTAATTTTAAGCCACATTTCGGTGGGTACCCGCTGTAGAGTGAAATTATAGTGGAATGTAGTTGAGAGAACTTCGGTGGGTTGGTATTGTGTAATGTGTTTTCCTCAGTGTTAAACATTCTCAGTAACAGCAGATATTTTAGTTCAATGTTACCTAGCACAAAAGAAATGGCCTTATCAATAAAAATCGTCTTATAGATAATCCACTTCTGGCAATGTAGTAACACTTTCTTCAATAAAGCCTTGTCAAACTTTACTCCTGACCCCAGAGAATCATATGGAAACAATCCGATGAGGTGTTTCAATTACTAAAGAAGAGGAGCCAGAACCGGAACCAGCAGATCTTCGGTCAATAGAAAAGTGCCAGCAATAGATGAAAGACTCCAGTTGTCAACGAAAGGTCACAAACCTTCAAAAATTAAACAATCGCAGGAGCTATCAAATGATGAAGTCTATTTAGAAGAAATCACTATGAGAAAAATAATACGAACTTGGAGAACTTCCAAAAAGGGCAGCCAGCAACCAGATCAAAGCTATCGTTCACATGTGACCTATACCTGAACAATATACAGAAATGTACAAACTTAGAAGCTAATCAGTAGATAGCCAAGCAAATCAACACGTGTAACAACCAAAGGTCAGAAAACAAAATTAGAACTAGGCATTATTAATAAAACAGAAGTTGAATAATTTCCGAAAACCTCAACTAAGGAGTTAAAAATGTTAAAAATATATACTCACTCCCATCAAACTGAAAGAACCACTGAGGTATTTTAAGTAACTGCCGTACTCATATAGGCATCCCAAGTATCACTCCAAAATCTGAATTAGTGCCAGCTTAGGACAACAAAAATTAACTTATTTTCGGAGAAATCTTAATGGATGGCTGTTAATCAAATATCCGCAGCAGAAATTGTCGATGAAGAATATGTTGAATTAGTATATCCAAATAACACTGCAGTGAGAAATGAAGTTGGCGAAAATAGCAAGAGAAACCAGGATTTCTGATTTTTTTCAACCAACAACTACTTAAATCAGTGTTTTTGAACCCATGGAAGTAACACTTCTAAACAGTCCGAAAATATACATAGATGCAACAGCCCTCATGCCAAAAACCAAAGCAAAGATAATAACAATACTGAAAATCTTTTTTTGTAATACGCTTAGTAATATGATCGAAACGTCAAACTGTCTTTTCTAAGACAACTAAACCATACACACAAGCATTCCGAGACCTTCAATGATATATATATATATATATATATATATATATATATATATATATATATATACAATATAAATAGATTCTTTTCCAAAAAATAGAATATAAAACTATTTACGTCAATATTGAAGTAATGAAATCTTTCAACTTAATTTCCATAGTTGCAAATTGCTGCTAAACATATTTGTTTATTCACGTACGTGCTATCATAAAAGTAAAAAATTCAACAATATTAATAATGAATACTTACTTCTTCTAGATATGCCACATTAGAAAAAAATGCACTATTTGAAATATAGGCTGCATGTGCAAAAATTACTGAATTCATCCCAATTATTCTATAAGATTGAATTGATTTTAACCTGTCAAAATCTTCGTCGCCATTAGTTTTAATAATTTTTGCCCAGTTTCTCTTCAATGAAAATATTTGTGTTTTTTCCGCTAAAATTGAAAAGTTTATAATATCTATACTTAATTTTAAGCGTCTTACATAGAAACTTTGCCATTTGTAGGAACTGGACCTCCAACAAAGTACTGAATATAACCAAGATTGGAAGACAAATAATAATCGATCTGAAAAATTAGTTAATTAGCACATTAGATCCTCGTTCTATGTCTCGGAATAATTACAGAAATATCTTAATACTAAACCGAAATACTTGAGCGTTTTGTTTCTAATATGAAAATTCAGCAATATTGTTTGTCATACAATGTAATTGGACCGGAGATGTTATGATGTACATATAGGATTTTCGGCGAAACGGATGAAGGTTCCCGACTAGAAACATTGAATATTATATATTTTGTCTTGCGTACAAAAGCTTGAGACCTCGGAGAGGGTATACAATGTATTGTTGTTTTATTTTGCTCACTAAAGGTTAGCATTTAGGTAATAAATACACTTATGGAAATTATATGTCTACGTTTACCATTATGTATACATTGAATTATATCTTACCTTTATAGTGAACACAACCAATTTTTACATGGAATATAATTTTCTTTATTTCCACATCAAAAATTCACACTAATAAAATACTAGTTTTCTTAGACTAAGAGAAATGAATCAAATACTGTCAGCTGTTCTACAACTGTCCGGCTCCTCCAACCCGATCAGAATTGCCTGCTCCATGATAGGGAGCCAGTAGATCCAAATGAATCACCTCCATCTAGCTAGACCCTCGGATTCCGGCGAATGCAATAGATCAAATCCATACAACGTACGACCTTGTCTCTTTAATGCATAAAGAACATCCCTAGCTGTGACTGTTTTCCTCTTGGCATTTTCAGTGCATGTGACAGCACCTCTTATAACATTTTCAACACTTTAAGCACACCTCTAATTTCTCATATATCAATCCTGATTTATGTTTAAAACCACCAGTTCTTGTTAAACGTCTTAAATGTCTTATGGTCTTGGTTTCGTTATACCTTGGATATTATCACGCAGGACCTTAAGAAGACGTTTTGCGCCGCCTTTTCCTAAACATTTTCCACCTTTGTCTCTTCCTGTCATTTTGAAATAATACAAACGTGTACACTTCGTCTTTAGTAGAGTAAGCTTTGGAGACGTGCCCTCACAGCTCTGGGAGTTTTATAGCGAGACCTTATCTCTTTCTTGAAACAAGACTGAATTTGTCTTGAGATCTTGGCAAGTCTTCATTCAACAGCTAATTGCCAACATCTGGGTCCGGGCCAGTTTGTGCGTGACTAGTATGCTTTATTGGAGTTGGTCGACATAATCATTATCTTCAGGAAACTGTTGTTTTGGTGGGACAAAGACTAAATCACATGGTAGTGTAATATTTTTATCTTCACACTTGAGTTCTGTTCAGTTCTTGAATTTATTTAACAGGTAGTCTTAATTCTCATCCAATGCTAAAACAGGCCGGGGTCTGACCCGAGGACTCGTGCACAGACGAACGATATGCCATTAGAAACAAGTGCAGATACTGGTCCCAGTCTCTTTGATGGTCAGAGACTACCTTGGACAAATGGCCATTAATGGTTCTATTCATCCGTTCTACCATTCCATCGGCCTGCGGGTCTAATGCTGTCGTCCGTGTTTTATTGATCTTCAAGAGCTTGCAGACGTCTTGGAAAAGTGTAGGCTCGAAATTTCTACCTTGGTCTGAGTGCAACTCCAAGGGAACACCAAAACGACTGATCCATTCCTTGACAATGGCATCAGCAACGGTCAAGGCTTCTTGATTCGGCAAGGCATACGCCTCGGCCCATTTACTAAAATAGTTCATATCCACCACAATGTATTTAATTCCAGAGTCGGATTCAGGAAATGGAACTGCAACATCAATAGTTACTCTTTCGAATGGACTGCCCACGTTATATTGCTTCATGGGAGCTTTTGGTCGCTTCTCAGGCCCATTAATTGCTGCACAAACCGTACATTTCCGGCACCACTCCTTAACGTCTATTAGGCAGTTTACCCAATAGAAGCGTTCAATCAACTTTCCCAGGGTTTTCGTTACTCCCAGATGTCCTCCAGTTGTACTATCATGTAGTTCTCGTAAAACCTCTGGTCTCCTATTTCTAGGAATTACAATCTGTTTTCTGTCATTTCCCTCCTCTGGAGATTCCAGGACGCGCTTGAGAAGTCCATTTTTCAGGATGAGGGAGTTTCACTGAGCCCGGTACGACTTTATGGTTTGTTAGTATCGGGAAATCCGTTGCCACGTAAGTTTGCGGTCTTCTTCCTTCCACCGGATAACTTCTTTTAGTTCTGGATCTAATGTTTGGTCTTTCTGAATCTAATTTTTGGTCTTTTACAGAGAACAGCCCCTTTTTCTTCAGCTCGCTGACAATGTTTGTTGTCATCAAGGCATGGTCTCCTCGACAGGGCATCAGCATTCTTATGGCTTGTTCCTGCGCGATGTTCAGTCTCTGCTGTAATTTGACGTTGCTGTGCCTGTTATTGATTTATGACAATAAAAAATATCCCCGACTTGACCATACAATGTATCACTCCCTCTAAAGCACGATAAGAGTGCCTTTAGGGGAAAATTTACTAAACCCCAGATATCCTGGATATCAAAAGGGTGTAGCCCTTGCCAGGTTTTCAGGCCCGTGGTTGGAGTCGTGGGGGCAGTTTTCCCATAAATTTCCTGACCGTCCTGGCTGTCCCTAATAGGACGGCTTTTTGCATTTGTTTGTAAATATGTTCCTCCAGACCGAGTCTTTATTTGAAATTCCAAATCTCTATATTTGGTTATTTTCTCAGCCTGCTTGATATTTATATTATTGTTGTTAGGAATTGCTATGTAAATTAAAGTTGTTTTCCGAGAGACTTTATCTACCAAAACTATATCTCGTCTATTGAGAGCAACAGTCCGATCGGTCAGTATCGTGCGGTCCCAGTAAAGTTTGCAGTTGTTATTTTCTAAAACAGATTCTGGTTTGTATTTATAGTATGGTACTGACTGTGATAATTCAAGTTTCAGTGCTAATTCCTGGTGAAGTATTTTTGCCACAGCATCGTGTCGTTCTTTGTATTCAGTTGCAGCGAACGCTTGACAAACTCCTGTGATATGCTGGATAGATTCAGATGTCTGGCAACCGTACCTGCATCTGTGGTTTTTAATAGAAAGGTCTTTAACGATGTACTTTAGATAGTTCTTAGTTGGAATTACTTGATCTTGGATTGCCAATATAAAGCCTTCCGTTTCAGGAAACATATGACCAGAGATCAGCCAGTAGTTCGACGCTGCACTGTCGACATAATTTTGGTTGACGTCATTTATATGTCTTCCATGAAGGGGCTTCTCTTTCTATTTCAGCAGTTTCTGATCTGTGGTCGGGTGGTGTAATTGGACATGTTGTGGTGTCAGTCGCTACTACTAGCAACCATCAACTTTAAGTCGTCCATGTATAACAAATGGTTTATCTTTAATACTTGTACGTTGTTGTGTTTGAGACTGAACCCAAAATTAGTCGAGTTCAGTTTATTTGAGAGAGGGTTCATGGCAAGGCAGAACCACAGGGGGCTAAGACAGTCACCCCAGTAAGACAGTATACCCCTTCTGATTGGAATGGGGTCAATTTGTATCGAACAGTTGGCTTCATTAAGTGAGATTTTGCTTTGCCAGGAGGATATGGCATATTCTAAAAAGTTAATAATACAGTTATTCACTTTATAGAGTTTCAGTACCTTAATGAGCCAATCATGTGGAACTGAATCAAATGCTTTTTTGTAGTCCACAAATGCCATGTAGAGGTTCCGTCGCTTGGCGTGGGCCTGATTGCAGACAACAGAATCAATTATCAGTTGTTCTTTGCAGCCCATCGAATTTTTCGCGCAACCCTTTTGTTGTTGAGTAATTATGTTGTTCAGCTCACAATGTTTGAAAATGCGATGATTAATGCACGATGTTATGAGTTTCTATAAGGTTGGAAGGCAAGTGATGAGATGCAATGTTTTTTCCATCACACTGGGAGTTCGTACTCGGTACTCGGTCAGTCTTCCAATGTCTTTCCGAAGAGAATTAATTTTCCTTTCTATCCTTCTTTGCCAAGATGGTATTCGAGGTATTTGTCTAAATTGAGGAGGGTCTTGCTTTGGTCTTATTGCCACCCCAATTGTTCTGCAGATGGTGTATTTTCCTCGCGACGTGGTCGGGTTAGAATAACACCACGGTATCCACCGCCTGTCGTATGAGGCGACTAAAGGGGCAGCTATCCGCAGATGGATTATTATACCGACTTGACCATACAATGTATGGTATCACACTCCCTCTAAGGCACGCTATGAGTGGACATGGGGAATTTTTTCAAGGAAATGAATTAATACACGAATTTTATTCCAGTCCTGTTACATAGGTACAGTTCGTGTCATGTACCTTTAATGCCAGCTCAATCTATGTGGAGACTGAATGCAAGTATCGTGCCTTTGTTTGTTAGATTCCATACCGACAAGTCAGATTCCGGTGATATGCTGGATAGATTCAGATGTTTGGCAAAAGTACCTGCATCTGTCGTTGTTAATAGAACAATGTACTTTAGGTAGTTCTTAGTTGGAATTACTTGATCTTGGATTGCCAATATAAAGCCTTCCGTTTCAGGAAACATATGACCAGAGATCAACCAGTAGTTCGACGCTGCACTGTCGACATAATCTTGGTTGATGTCATTTATATGTCTTCCATGAAGGGGCTTCTCTTTCCATTTCAGCAGTTTCTGATCTGTGGTCTGCATGTTGGTCAGTCGCACATCAACCAGACAGACTCTGTGTATCAGAATATTCTGCGAAAATGACTAACTAGTTTGTTATCAATCCTGCAAAGTTGTACGTTTTCCATTGATTATTTTTGTCAGTCTTGCACGCTGATCACCTTTTGTTGTTGTCGTCTTAGTTTAATAGATATGTTGTTCAGCTCATCAATGCCCTTGCTTGAAATGCGATGGATGTCACTTAATGCACATGATGTTATGAGTTTGTATAATGGTTTATGTACGAAGACTGAACCCAAAATTAGTCGAGTTCAAGTGATTGGAATATCGATTGTACTTTGTTGCTGTGCCTGGACATGGCATATTTTAAAAAGTTAATAATACAATTATTCATGAGTTTCAGTACCTTTCATGTGGAACTAAGAAGTGTAGGGATTTCGCCGTTGGCGTGGGCTTGATGTAATTATCAGTTGCAACCCATTGAATTTTTCGCGTAGTAATTATGTGTTCAGGAACATGCTGATTAATGCATCTGATGTCGGTACGCTGGGTGTGCACATAGGTTATCCTTTGGTAAGTATGTAGCACCATGCGTAAGGAAACTAGGCATCTTGTGTACGTGGGTAATTACGTCATTTATAAGGGCTGTTAGTGTTTCGTGGGTTGCGTACAGTTTCTTAACTAGTAATTTTGTACACCATCTGGTCCTGGTGGTTTCCAGTTATGGAGGTGCTTCATTATGTTGGATGTGTCTTCCGTTGTAAATGGTTGGTGTTGCAGGGCATCACAGTTATGAAATGCAGCCTCCTCCTCATTAATCTAACCGACTAACTGGCTCTGGAGTTATAGGAGATTGTTGTGGAAAGCTGTGTTTTCCAGAATTCCTCGATGTCTTTTTTACTGGGGTAACTAGGGGCTTCATTATTATTGATTTTGTTAAGTTTTCTGTAAAACCCTTTTTCTGATTGTCGGAAAAGTGTGTTGTCTAGTTTCCGTTGGTTACTGGTTTTATACCTTCTCAATCGGCTTGTGTAGACGGAGAGCTTTTGTCGTAGACTGTCCAGGCACTGCTGAGATGTGATGTTTTCTCCATCCCACTGGGAGTGTATTCGGCTATTGTCCATGATAGTATTGACAAGCCTTTCTATTCTGTTGTTCCTGACTCCTCGTCTTTCCGAAGAGAATTGATTTTCCTTTCAAGTAGTTTTGCCAAGGTGGTATTCGAGGTGTTTGTCTAAATTGGGGAGGTTCTTGCTTTGGTCTTACTGCGACCCCAATTTTTCTGCAGATGGAAGTTCCAGCACAGTAGATAATTGTGTAGCGACTCTAACGTATTAGCTCCTAAAACATAGTTTGGCAAGATAAATTTGTTCATAGCCTGCAAGACGATACCCAATTTCTTAGAAGATTTTAGTTTGGGAAGAGCTGGTTTAAGCAGTGGATCTGTTCCACTATACTCTATAAGAGCTCCTTCCATTTCTGCTTGGATCTTCTCAAGCAGGTCAGCGTTGGTTGGCTGTTCTTGTTGTAGTTCTTGAGTCTCGTCCACTCTTTGTGCCAAAGTTGTTTCAGGCTCTGGATCGATTGTATTTCGACCAAATGTTCGCGCTCCACTTCGCTATTTATTCTGTCCAGTTGTTCAGGCGAAATAAGGCCCTTTCTCAAGATGACACGATATTGATCTGCGACTCTCTGTTCAGTAACTTGAAGCTCTGGGTACTCACGACAGAACCCTTGATGGAGTATTTGGCGATATCCAGTCTTGTCCTGGCCAAGGTTCGTAATTCTGTAAAACGTGCGCATTATAAATTCATCCATTTCATGCGCTGTCTTTTCAGTCCCGCTTGAGTGAGCGCTGGCTGTTCATCCTGCGCAACACTTTCTACGAGTGGAGCTCTCGTTCTCATTTGACTCCGTTGGGGATGGTCACGTTGTTGTGACTGTATTGGTTGTGGTTCTTCTGGTTCTTGGGCTGTAGCTCTTTGGACGCCAGGGGCCCGCCTCCTCAGCACCCTGCCACCGACATCTCGCATGCTGTCATGTCCAGCGCCGGCTTCAGACATGCCCTGGCGATCCCCAGGCAGCGGCTCTTTTCCGAGGCATCTACTCCGTAGCTCCATTTTCATGGGTGGTGTCACCAATTGACCCTGGTGACCCAGGCAACTCGGACCCGTGGGGTTGTCATTTCCCAGATGAAATGATTTAAACCAGAACATCCCGTGCGGGTTGTGGAGAAGGAAGGAAAGCTAGGTAGTAGGTCAGCGGACAGCTGCCAATTTAGTCGCCTCATACGACAGGCGGTGGATACCATGGTGCTATTCTAACCCGGTTATTATTATCCCGACTTGACCATACGATGTATGGTATCACACTCCCTCTAAGGCACGTGATGAGTGCCTTTAGGGGAAAATTCACTAAACCCCAGATATCCTAGATATCAAAAGGGTTTCGCTCTGTGGGAGCCCTTGCCAGGTTTTCAGGCCCGTGGTTGGAGTCGTGGCGGCAGTTTCCCATGAATTTACGGACCGTCCGGGCTGTCCCTAACAAGACGGCTTTTTGCATTTGTTTGTAAAGTAGTAAAGACTACTCCTGTAGTTGACATAACAATTGGTACTGTTCGAGTGTTGTTCATGTCCCATTGTCTCTGTATTTGAAATTCTAAATTCCTGTATTTGGCTATTTTTTCAGCCTGCTTAATATTCATATTGTTGTTGTTAGGGATTGCTATGTCAATTAAGGTTGTTTTTCTAGAGACTTTATCCACCAAAATTATATCTGGTCTATTGTGAGCAACAGTCCGATCGGTCAATATCGTCCGGTCCCAGTACAGTTTGTAGTTGTTATTTTCTAAAATAGATTCTGGTTTGTATATATAGTAAGGTGTTCTTAGCGACTGTGATAGCTCGAGTTTCAGCGCTAGTTCCTGGTGCAGTATTTTTGCCACAGCATCGTGTCGTTCTTTGTATTCAGTTGCAGCGAACGCTTGGCAACCTCCTGTGATATGCTGGATAGATTCAGATGTTTGGCAACCATATCTGCATCTGTCGTTGTTGATTTCAGGGAACTTATGACCAGAGATCAACCAGTAGTTCGACGCTGCACTGTCGACATAATCTTGGTTGACGTCATTTATATGTCTTCCATGAAGGGGCTTCTCTTTCCATTTCATCAGTTTCTGATCTGTGGTCTGGTGGTGTAATTGGACATGTTGTTGTGTCAGTCGCAGTGGTGTTGAGTCATCAACCTGGCACATGACTATGTAGATCAGAAAATTCTGCGAGTTTCTGGAAATGACTACGCAAAATAGAAATTTGTTGATCTAATAGCTTACTTAGATCTGTCAATCCTCTTCCTCCTTCATACCGTGGCAAAGTTGTACGTTCGACAGAGCTCTTTGGATGGTGATTTTGAGCTTTTGTTAATAAAACTCGAACTTTTCGTTGTAATTGTTCAATGTCAGTCTTGCACCAATTAACTATACCGAAAGAGTAACTGAGCACTGAACACGCATAGGTGTCAATAGCCTGAAACAGATTTTTACTGTTTAGTTTGGTTTTCAACAGTCGTCTTAGCTGTGTTTTCCAGAATTCCTCGATGTGTGTTTTACTGGGGTAACTAGGGGCTTCATTATTATTGTTGTTGTTAAGTTTTCTATAAAACCCTTTTTCTGATTGTCGGAAGAGTGTGTTGTCTAGTTTCCGTTGGTTACTGGTTTTGTACCTTCTCAATCGACTTGTGTAGACGGAGAGCTTTTGTCGTAGACTATCCAGACACTGCTGAGATGTGATGTTTTCTCCATTCCACTGGGAGTGTATTCGGTTATTGTACATGATAGTCTTGACAAGCCTTTCTATTCTGTTGTTCCTAACTCCTCGTTGGTACTCGGTCAGTCTTCCAACGTATTTCCGAAGAGAATTGATTTTCCCTTCAAGTCTTCTTTGCCAAGGTGGTATTCGAGGGGTTTGTCTAAATTGGGGAGGGTCTTGCTTTGGTCTTACTGCGACCCCAATTATTCTGCAGATGGCAGTTGCAACACAGTAGATGATTGTGTGTAGCGACTCTAACGTATTAGCACCTAAAACATAGGTTGGCAAGATAAATTTGTTCATAGCCTGCAAGACGATACCCAGTTTCTTAGATGATCTTAGTTTGGGAAGAGCTGGTCTAGTCAGTGGATCTGTTCCATTATACTCTCTAAGAGCTCCTTCCATTCCTGCTTGGATCTTCTCAAGCAGGTCAGCGTTGGTTGGCTGTTCTTGCTGTAGTTCTTGAGTCTCGTCCGCTCTTTGTGCCAAAGGTGTTTCCGGCTCTGGATCGATTGTATTTCGACCAAATAGTTCGCGCTCCACTTCGCTCTTTATTGTGTCCAGTTGTTCAGGCGAAATAAGGCCATTTCTCAAGATGACACGATATTGATATGCGACTCTCTGTTCAGTAACTTGAAGCTCTGGGTACTCACGACAGAACTCTTGATAGAGTATTTGGCGATATCCAGTCTTGTCCTGGCCAAGGTTCGTGATTCTGTAAATCGTGCGCATTATAAATTCATTCATGGCGCCAGTCCATTTCATGCGCTGTCTTTTCAGTCCCGCTTGAGTGAGCGCTGGCTGTTGATCCTGCGTAACACTTTCTGCGGGTGGAGTTCTCGTTCTCGTTTGACTCCGTTGGTGATGGTCACGTTGTTGTTGTGACTGTGTTGGTGAGTGTTCTTGTGGTTCTTCTGGTTCTTGGGCTGTAGCTCTTTGGACGGCAGGGGCCCGCCTCCTCAGCACCCTGCCACCGACGTCCCGCATGCTGTCATGTCCAGCGCCGGCTCCAGACATACCCTGGCGATCCCCAGGCAGCGGCTTTTTTCCGAGGCATCTATTTCTTAGCTCCATTTTCATGGGTGTTGTCACCAATTGACACTGGTGACCCAGGTAACTCGGACCCGTGGGGTTGTCACTTCCCAGATGAAATGATTTAAACCAAACCATCCCGTGCGGGTTGTGGAGAAGGAAGGAAAGCTAGGTAGTAGGTCAGCGGACAGCTGCCCCTTTAGTCGCCTCATACGACAGGCGGTGGATACCGTGGTGCTATTCTAACCCGGCCACCACACGGGAAATTATTATCCGACTTGACCATACAATGTATGGCATCACACTCCCTCTAAGGCACACCTAGTGTGCCCTTAGGGGAAAATTCACTAAACCCCAGATGTGCTACATATCAAAAGGGTTTAGCTCTGTGGGAGCCCTTGCCAGGTATCAGGCCCGTGGTTGGCGTCGTGGCTGCAGTTCCCATGAATTTTCTAACCGTCCGGGCTGTTCCTAACAGGACGGCTTTTTGCATCAGTGGTAAAGGTGTTCGTTCAGACCGAGGTATTTCAAGTTGTTTAATAGATGTTTTGGGACTTCTATCCTGTTGTTGACATAACAATTGGTACTGTTCGAGTGTTGTTTATGTCCCATTGTCTCTGTATTTGAAATTCTAAATCCTGTATTTGGCTATTTTTTCAGCCTGCTTAATATTTATATTGTTGTTGTTAGGATTGCTATGTCAATTAAGGTTGTTTTCTAGAGACTTTATCTACCAAAAATATATCTGGTCTATTGTGGAGCAACAGTCCGATCGGTCAATATCGTCCGGTCCCAGTACAGTTTTTAGTTGTTATTTTCTAAAATAGATTCTGGTTTGTATATATAGTAGGGTGTGTTCTTACCGACTGTGATAGCTCGAGTTTTCAGCGCTAGTTCCTGGTGCAGTATTTTTGCCACAGCATCGTGTCGTTCTTTGTATTCAGTAGCAGCGAACGCTTGGCAACCTCCTGTGATATGCTGTAGATTCAGATGTTTGGCAACATATCTGCATCTGTCGTTGTTGATAAAGGGTCTTTGACGATGTACTTTAGATAGTTCTTAGTTGGAATTACTTGATCTTGGATTGCCAATATAAAGCCTTCCGTTTTCAGGAAACATATGACCAGAGATCAACCAGTAGTTCGACGCTGAACTGTCGACATAATCTTGGTTGACGTCATTTATATGCCTTCCATGAAGGGGCTTCTCTTTCCATTTCAGCAGTTTCTGATCAGTTGTCTGGTGGTATACTTGAACTTGTTGTTCTGTCAGTCGCAGAGGTGTTGAGTCATCAACTGACATATGACTCTGTGTAGATTAGAAAATTCTGCGAGTTTCTGGAAATGGTTACGCAAATTGGAAATTTGTTGAGCACGTAACTTGCCTATATCTGCCAATCCTCTTCCTCCTTCATACCGTGGCACGTTGTACGTTCGAGTCTTTGGATTGTTCATGTCGTACTTTCCGTTGTAGTTGTTCAATGTCCGTCTTGCACCATTTAACTATCCGAATGAGTAACTGAGTACTGAGCACGCGTAAGTGTTAATAGCCTGAAACAGATTTTTACTGTTAAGCTTAGTTTTCAACAGTCATCTTACCCTTCTATAAAACTCTGCTGTTAGGACCTTTTTCATGGTCAAGTGATCAATACAATGAGCCTGCTTTATTCCAAGGTATTTGTAAGTATGGCCTTCCTCCATGGATTATTTTTGTAGTCTTCTGGAATAAAGTTTATTATTATCCCGACTTGACCATACAATGTATGGCATCACACTCCCTCTAAGGCACTCTATGAGTGCCTTTAGGGGAAAATTCACTAAACCCCAGATATCCTAGATATCAAAAGGGTTTAGCTCTGTGGGAGCCCTTGCCAGGTTTTCAGGCCCGTGGTTGGAGTCGGGGCGGCAGTTTCCCATGAATTTTCTGACCGTCCGGGCTGTCCCTAACAAGACTGCTTTTTGCATTTGTTTGTAAGATGTTCGTCCAGACCGAGGTATTTTAAATTGTCTAATAGATTGTTTTGGGACTAGTCCTGTTGTTGACATAACAATTGGTACAGTTCGAGTGTTGTTCATGTTCCACTGAGTCTTTATTTGAAATTCCAAATTCTATATTTGGTATTTTCTCAGCCTGCTTGATATTGATATTATTGTTGTTGGGAATTGCTATGTCAATTAAAGTTGTTTTCCGAGAAACTTTATCTACCAAAACTATATCTGGTCTATTGTGAGCAACAGTGACCGATCGGTCAATATCGTCCGGTCCCAGTACAGTTTGTAGTTGTTATTTTCTAAAATAGATTCTGGTTTGTATATATAGTAAGGTGTTCTTAGCGACTGTGATAGCTCGATTAATGTTTCAGCGCTAGTTCCTGGTGCAGTATTTTTGCCACAGCATCGTGTCGTTCTTTGTATTCAGTTGCAGCGAACGCTTGGCAACCTCCTGTGATATGCTGGATAGATTCAGATGTTTGGCAACCATATCTGCATCTATCGTTGTTAATGGAAGGGTCGTTGGTTGATTTCAGGCCTTCCGTTTCAAACATATGACCAGAGATCAACCAGTAGTTCGACGCTGCACTGTCGACATAATCTTGGTTGACGTCATTTATATGTCTTCCATGAAGGGGCTTCTCTTTCCATTTCAGCAGTTTCTGATCTGTGGTCTGGTGGTGTAATTGGACATGTTGTTGTGTCAGTCGCAGTGGTGTTGAGTCATCAACCTGGCACATGACTATGTAGATCAGAAAATTCTGCGAGTTTCTGGAAATGACTACGCAAAATAGAAATTTGTTGATCTAATAGCTTACTTAGATCTGTCAATCCTCTTCCTCCTTCATACCGTGGCAAAGTTGTACGTTCGACAGAGCTCTTTGGATGGTGATTTTGAGCTTTTGTTAATAAAACTCGAACTTTTCGTTGTAATTGTTCAATGTCAGTCTTGCACCAATTAACTATACCGAAAGAGTAACTGAGCACTGAACACGCATAGGTGTCAATAGCCTGAAACAGATTTTTACTGTTTAGTTTGGTTTTCAACAGTCGTCTTACCCTTCTATAAAACTCTGCTGTGTTTTCCAGAATTCCTCGATGTGTGTTTTACTCTCCCATTTCGAAGGGGTAACTAGGGTCTAGGCCAAATTTCATTATTATTGTTGTTGTTAAGTTTTCTATAAACGTTGTTGTGTTGGAGACTGACCCTTTTTCAGTCTGATAAGAGAGTCTGTCGGAAGATCGAACAGTTGTGTGAGATTTTGTTGCCAGGTCTAGTTTCCGTTGGTTACTGGTTTTGTACCTTCGTCGTTGGGCGTGGGCTTGATTGCCAGACAATCGACTTGTGTTGTTGAGACGGAGAGCTTTTATGGTTTTGTATAAGGTTGGAAGGCTGGAAGTCGGCTACTTTGTAGACTATCCCTTTGGTAGAGATACACCATGCTAAGGAGATGTGATGTTTTCTCCATTCCACTGGGAGTGTATTCGGTTATTGTACATGATAGTCTTGACAAGCCTTTCTATTCTGTTAGTGTCCTGACTCCTCGTGGGTTGGTACTCGGTCAGTCTTCCAACGTCTTATCCGAAGTAATTGATTTTACACCTTCAAGTCTTCTTTGCCAAGGTGGTATTCGAGGGTTTTCTAAATTGGGGAGGGTTTGCTTTGGTCTTACTGCGACCCCAATTATTCTGCAGATGGCAGTTGCAACACAGTAGATGATTGTGTGTAGCGACTCTAACGTATTAGCACCTAAAACATAGGTTGGCAGATAAATTTGTTCATAGCCTGCAAACGATACCCAGTTTCTTAGATGATCTTAGTTTTGGGAAGAGCTGGTCTAGTCAGTGGATCTGTTCCATTATACTCTCTAAGAGCTCCTTCCATTCCTGCTTGGATCTTCTCAAGCGGTCAGCGTTGGTTGGCTGTTCTTGCTGTAGTTCTTGAGTCTCGTCCGCTCTTTGTGCCAAGGTGTTTCCGGCTCTGGATCGATTGTATTTCGACCAAATAGTTCGCGCTCCACTTCGCTCTTTATTGTGTCCAGTTGTTCAGGCGAAATAAGGCCATTTCTCAAGATGACACGATATTGATCTGCGACTCTCTGTTCAGTAACTTGAAGCTCTGGTACTCACGACAGAACTCTTGATAGAGTATTTGGCGATATCCAGTCTTGTCCTGGCCAAGGTTCGTGATTCTGTAAAACGTGCGCATTATAAATTCATTCATGGCGCCAGTCCATTTCATGCGCTGTCTTTTCAGTCCCGCTTGAGTGAGCGCTGGCTGTTGATCCTGCGCAACACTTTCTGCGGGTGGAGTTCTCGTTCTCGTTTGACTCCGTTGGTGATGGTCACGTTGTGTTGTGACTGTGTTGGTGAGTGTTCTTGTGGTTCTTGGGCTGTAGCTCTTTGACGGCAGGGGCCCGCCTCCTCAGCACCCTGCCACCGACGTCCCGCATGCTGTCATGTCCAGCGCCGGCTCCAGACATACCCTGGCGATCCCCAGGCAGCGGCTTTTTTTTCCAAGGCATCTATTTCTTAGCTCCATTTTCATGGGTGTTGTCACCAATTGACCCTGGTGACCCAGGTAACTCGGACCCGTGGGGTTGTCACTTCCCAGATGAAATGATTTAAACCAAACCATCCCGTGCGGGTTGTGGAGAAGGAAGGAAAGCTAGGTAGTAGGTCAGCGGACAGCTGCCCCTTTAGTCGCCTCATACGACAGGCGGTGGATACCGTGGTGCTATTCTAACCCGGCCACCACACGGGAAATTATTATCCGACTTGACCATACAATGTATGGTATCACACTCCCTCTAAGGCACACCTAGTGTGCCCTTAGGGGAAAATTCACTAAACCCCAGATATGCTACATATCAAAAGGGTTTAGCTCTGTGGGAGCCCTTGCCAGGTTATCAGGCCCGTGGTTGGCGTCGTGGCTGCAGTTCCCCATGAATTTTCTAACCGTCCGGGCTGTTCCTAACAGGACGGCTTTTTGCATCAGTTGGTAAAGGTGTTCGTTCAGACCGAGGTATTTCAAGTTGTTTAATAGATGTTTTGGGACTACTCCTGTTGTTGACATAACAATTGGTACTGTTCGAGTGTTGTTCATGTCCACATTGAGTCTCTGTATTTGAAATTCTAAATCCCTGTATTTGGCTATTTTTTCAGCCTGCTTAATATTTATATTGTTGTTGTTAGGGAATTGCTATGTCAATTAAGTTGTTTTCTAGAGAAACTTTATCTACCAAAACTATATCTGGTCTATTGTGAGCAACAGTCCGATCGGTCAATATCGTCCGGTCCCAGTACAGTTTGTAGTTGTTATTTTCTAAAATAGATTCTGGTTTATATTTATAGTAGGGTGGTAATCTTACCGACTGTGATAGCTTCGATGTTTCAGCGCTAGTTCCTGGTGCAAGTATTTTTGCCACAGCATCGTGTCGTTCTTTGTATTCAGTAGCAGCGAACGCTTGGCAACCTCCTGTGATATGCTGGATAGATTCAGATGTTTGGCAACCATATCTGCATCTGTCGTTGTTGATATGGAAGGGTCTTTGAACGATGTACTTTAGATAGTTCTTAGTTGGAATTACTTGATCTTGGATTGCCAATATAAAGCCTTCCGTTTCAGGAAACATATGACCAGAGATCAACCAGTAGTTCGACGCTGAACTTGTCGACATAATCTTGGTTGACGTCATTTATATGCCTTCCATGAAGGGGCTTCTCTTTCCATTTCAGCAGTTTTTGATCAGTTGGTCTGGTGGTATACTTGAACTTGTTGTTGTGTCAGTCGCAGAGGTGTTGAGTCATCAACCTGACATATGACTCTGTGTAGATCAGAAAATTCTGCGAGTTTCTGGAAATGGTTACGCAAATTGGAAATTTGTTGAGCTACGTAGTTTACTTAGCCTATATCTGCCAATCCTCTTCCTCCTTCATACCGTGGCAACGTTATACGTTCGACGGAGCTCTTTGGATGGTGATTTTGAGCTTTTGTTAGTAGAACTCGTACTTTCCGTTGTAGTTGTTCAATGTCCGTCTTGCACCATTTAACTATTCCGAATGAGTAACTGAGTACTGAGCACGCGTAAGTGTTAATAGCCTGAAACAGATTTTTACTGTTAAGCTTAGTTTTCAACAGTCATCTTACCCTTCTATAAAACTCTGCTGTTAGGACCTTTTTCATGGTCAAGTGATCAATACAATGAGCCTGCTTTATTCCAAGGTATTTGTAAGTATGACCTTCCTAGATTCAATTGAGGTGCATGTGGCCCTGCTGTATTTTGCCTTTAACTTATTAATTTCGGCATTTGTCTAGGCCAAATTTCATATGGATGTCACTAGAGAACCCTTCTACTATTTTAAGCATCGCAGCTGTTGTTTTGTAGCGCCATCAACTTTAAGTCGTCCATGTATAACAAATGGTTTATCTTAATGTTGTACGTTGTTGTGTTTGAGACTGAACCCAAATTAGTTGAGTTCAGTTTGTTTGAGAGAGGTTCGTTCATGAATAAGAGAGTCTCCCTGGAATATACCCCTCTGATTGGAATAGGGTCTGTTTGTATCGAACAGTTGGCTTCATTCAGTGAGATTTTGGTTTGCCAGGTGGCCATGGCATGTTCTAAAAAGTTAATAATACAATTATTCACTTTATAGAGTTTCAGCACCTTAATGAGCCAATCCAAAGGCCTTTTTGTAGTCCACATATGCTAAATCCACCTGGAAACTTGCACATCCTTTGTCTTTGTTGAAAATGCGATGATAATGCATGATGTTATGAGTTTGTATAAGGTTGGAAGGCAAAGTGATTGGTCGGTACTTTGCTGGGTCCTGTGCACATAGGTCGTCCTTTGGTGCGTAGAGGTACTTATAGAAATGGCTCCGAGTTATAGGAGATGTTGTGCGAAAGCCAGAATTCCTCGATGGTCTGTTTTACTGGGGTAATAGGGGCTTTCATTATATTGTTGTTGTTAAGTTTTCATAAACCCTTTTTCTGATTGTCGGAAGAGTGTGTTGTCTAGTTTCCGTTGGTTACTTGGTTTGTACCTTCTCAATCGACTGTGTAGACGGAGAGCTTTTGTCGTAGGCTTCCAGACATTGCTGAGATGTGATGTTTTCTTATTTTTTCTTATTATTATTATATATTATTATATCATAGTCGCGAGTCGAATTCTTGCAACCGCTAAATCCACCTGCTTGTCTTTGAAGAGTTTATAGAAATGTTTATCAACTTTACCACAGCTAAGAGTTCCCTGCGAGTAACGCAGTAATTCCGTTCAGGCTTGCTCAAGGTCTTGCTAAAATAACCAATGCTTTCTCCTGATCGTCTTGGATCTGTGAAAGTACCGCACCAATTCCAACATTGCTTGCGTCGGTATCCAAAACGAGTTCCCATCAGGCAAAGGATAACTTAAAATGGGGACACTGGTCAATGCTCTTTTCAGTGTCTCGAATGATCGCTGATATTACTCGTGTTCCACTGGTACTGCACCTTCCCCTCTGTGAGTCTATTAAGTGGCTTGGCGATGTTGGCAAATCCGGCTACATATCGACGATAGTACATGCGTATCCCAAGGAAACTTCTTAACTGGTGGATATCTTTAGGTATCGGCCATTCCTGGACGGCTTTGATTTTCTGTTTGTCCACAGCTACTCCCTGTGCGGAAACTACATGTCCAATATACTGCACCTCTTCTTGAAACAGCTGACACTTCTGCGTGCTTAACTTTAGTCCGGAACTTCGAAGTCGCTGAAATACCTCCTCCAGGTTCCTCACGTGATCTTTAAAAGATTTTCCAATCACGATATTGTCGTCAAGATGAACCAGGCACGTTTTCCATGAAAGCCCTTTTAAGACTGTTTCCATCAATCTTTCAAACGTTGCTGGAGCATTACACAGTCCGAACGGCATCACCGTGATTGATAGGGTGGAAAACATCTTAGATCCAGCCAACGTATCTAGGGTATCGTCTATTATTGGAAGGGGATAGCTGTCTTTCTTTGTAGCGTGGTTTAATTGCCGATAGTCCACACAAAATCGGGTCGAACCATCTTTCTTTTTAACCAAGACAACTGGAGAAGCCCAAGGGCTAATGGATGGTTCCTCCATCTCGCGGACTATCCTGTCGGCTTTTTCTCTTTTAGCTAGGGGTAGTCTTCTCGCAGACTGTCGAATAGGTTGAGCGTCCCCAGTATTAATTTTATGTTTCGCCAGATCAGTTCGTCCTCTTTTGCCGTTCCCTACATTCGAAGATATCCTGGTAGTTTCTAAAGATGTCCCTCAATTTTGCTTTCTGGTTTGGTTTCAAATTCTTAGATGAATCGGTGATGAGTCAGTTCCTCAGATAGTTTACGTGGTAGTATTTCTGCATTCTGTGTGCTTCTGACTACAGAGGAAACTGTTGAACAATGGCCCAAAGTTGTTCCTTTCTTTAGCACAACCTAGTAATCATTCAGGTTCATTACTCTTACTGGCACAGTTTCCCTGGCACGAAACAGAGTCTTCCCCAGTGCGACTCCTCTGCCTACATTTCCGTCGTTAAGTTCGGGATCAAACATCACTACTGTTCCATCTTTAGCTTTTCCATCTATGGAAACATCTATAATCATTTCAGCTCTTTCCGGAACATTAACATCCTCTGCTAAGATGGCTCGAAGCATTATGTCATCTTTTCTATGAAGCACCACTTCTTCGTCATTTACTCGCAGAATTCCCTCTTTGAAGTTTAAATGGAATCCCTTGGAGCTCATGACATCCATTCCAATGATTACTTTGTCTTCGATATCTGCCACTAATGCCCGATGTAGGAAGCTTGTGTTTCCGAAAGTCATTTCAACCTCTATTTCACCATAGACTTTTGCTGCTTTTCCTGTCGCTGTTCGCAGTTGCCATTTTGTTGGTTTTATCATCGTCTCTAAAACGATGTTGGGCCTTATAACTGTTTTTCTTGCACCTGTATCCAGCAGCATTGCCCATTGTTGGGGCTTGTTGGCTACAAGTCGACGATGGCCCCTTCACATCGACCCTCTTTAGTTTTCCGACGAGGAAGTTGGGCGTCCGTTGCTCTCGTTGCAACGACTCCTAATGTGTCCTGCTTTATCACATTTCCAACATCTTAGTTGTCTTTTCTCGGTAAGGACTTTCTCTATTATCTTTCTTACAGAGGCTTCATCGTTTCCGCCATCTTCGGATTCTCCATCAACGATTCGGACTCTCGCTGACCTCTGCAGGTTTTTTGTTCGCATCCTAGAATTCTAGAGCTCGAGCAAGTGCATCCACTAATTGAGTCGGTCGGGCTAGTGTTAAAGCTTGTCTGGCTTCGTTGTCCCGCAGTCCATCCAAAAACGCTTGTACTGCTAACCTTTCTATCACATTTTCCGGGGTGGCTGGATAGGCAACGCGAACCAGACGGGCAATATCAGCTTCAAACTCTTGTAGGGATTCATTTGATTTCTGGTGCCGATTTTTCAATTGGGAGTAATAGACATGCTCCAAATGTGTCTGACCATACCTCAAGTCTGAATGTTTGACCAGTTGATTGTAGTCTTCTTGCTCAGAGGTATTCAATGTTTGCAAAATATCTGTAGCGTCCCCTCTTAAGGCGAGTGTTAGTGCTATTGCCTTCACCTCTGCCGACCATCCGTTTAACTTTGCTGTTAGTCCATGACGATTTTCGATCAAATTGGGGAGGTTTCATTTTTTGTCTTGTCTCCTCGAGGCCAATTTTTGAATCCACTATTTCAGGACTTTTTCTGCTTTTGGTTTTTGATTGTGTTTCTCCTCTTTGCAATGTCACTACCTGTTCTTTTATCTTGCTGATCTCAACTTCCATGATCTGTTTTAGCTTTTCTATCCGAGCTTCATTCTCGTCTATTTGCTCTTCCTGCATTTCTGAATTTTTCTCTACCATGCATTTCAAATTTTCTTGTAGGGATTTAGGATTTTCCAGTAATTGGGCCTCTAAGGATTCTGTCAAGGTTTTAGAATTTTCTTGTAGTTTACCTTCTAGGGTTTTCGAGTTTTCTTGTAATGTTTGTAGTTTATCTTCTAGGGCATCTTTCAAGTTTTTAGAATTTTCTTCCATTTGTTTTAATAACATGCTCATGTCCACAGTACCAGAAATCTCAAAAAAATCAGTATCGGGATCGTTACCTTCATCTATTAGAGCATCTCGTAGCCGTTGTACTAATTCACTTTTCTTTCCACTAATTTCTAAATCTTTTTCCTCAAGTTCTTTTTTTTAAGTCCGTCACTTTCAATTGGTCCAAACTCACGTTTTTAAACATTGTCAGTCTATTTATTTTCCACTTCTAAAGTTCCACAAATACACCCCACACCTGACACCACTGTCATGATTTTATCTTCACACTCGGGTTCTGTTCAGTTCTTGAATTTATTTAAAAACACAGTCCAATTCACTCTAATTTATTTCCACTACTTTAACACAATTTATATTCACAAAAAACTATTTACATTTTATCTTAACTATACAATACGACCGTCGAAAACAGACTCCTATCGCCAGCTGTTCATATTTATATATTTCTCTTGGAATTGTCTGGTAAGTCCACGAACCATCGGGAAACTCTTTCATGTTCTGGGAGCTTTAAGGGAATTCCCAGTAACGGCAGCGTTCGGCCCGTTGAGAGACAAAACATTTCGCATTCCCAGAAGTATCGGAATAACGTCCGTTCCAGGAATTGGTTGATGGCCGATTGCACCAGCTGTCGGATGAATTCTCGTAATAGTAGTTTTAGCTCCTTTCTCCTTTCCGAAGAGTAGTCTGGCTGGAGTCAGTTCGGTGCTGTTGTAAAGGGCAGAACGATAGAACAACAGAAATAAGCTCGTCCCAAGCACGATGGTTGTTGCTGACGACTTTGGATAGATATTGCACCAAGAGCCTGTTGATTGAATTGGGTAGGGCTTATACCTCAGGCCATTTACGAAAATAATCCATGGCGACCAGGATGTACTTGCTATCACTCTCATACTCGGGGAATAGACCAGCGATATCTATAGCTGTTCTTTGCAATGTATTCTCTCTTTTGTCCTTGTTTGGGCTCTTAGTGCACAGGTATCATACTTATTAATATTACCCAAACGGTTATTTGTCCAATATCCTGTCTTTTTTCTGGCGCTTTCAACCTACCACTCTATAGGTATGTATGGAGAATCAACGGGACTCTGCTAGTGTGGTCAGAATGTTATCACTTTGGGGGGAGTGCATAGCTGTCTTTCTTGGTCACGTTTTGACCGCAATTTCCTATAATCCTCAGTTGCCAGTTGTTGCCCGAATGGTCGTTGCCTATGAGGTATTCTTATTTATTGCGCTTTTCCAGTATCTATTCTGGGCTGGATGTTGTTTGTACGACCGGTAGTACCATTTTGAAACTTGAAACTTTGGTAGTGAATTTAGATAAGTTGCTTGGCCGTCTGCTGTTCGGTTGGAGTATAGTGTGTCAAATGGTGGGTATATTGTTTGTTAAACAGTTTATTGGGACCTGCCTCCTTCGCCGAGGCCTAGTAAGCTTCTTCATAATTAATGATGATTTTGAACATATCAGGACATTAATTGGTATTTCTCGCCCAATAAAGTAGGGTTTCTTTTTTG
This sequence comes from Octodonta nipae, assembly GCA_034190945.1. NCBI lineage: Eukaryota > Metazoa > Arthropoda > Insecta > Coleoptera > Chrysomelidae > Octodonta > Octodonta nipae. The sequence goes on from CM067221.1 coordinate 89,094,410, forward strand.
TAGCACATGAATAATTTGTTCTGTCATTTTTGTTGAGGAATAAGGTTGAACCCGCTGAGCTGTTGGCGGACTGTGTCAATTCAAGTTCCTCATTTAGGAATCGAAATACATTATATCTCGGGTCAAACATGAACAGTATAGTGGCACTACTTTTGCCTGGCCCTGTAGAGTTATGTAGTTGCCGGTGACTTATTTTAATTATCACGTTTGAAATGTATTTTTTGTTTAGAAAATTGTACTATCGAATAATTTAATATTCAGCGGGAATTTTTATTAGTTGCGATAAATAACTAAATATAAAGTGTGATTAATAAAACTTACCATGGCGTATTCTTATCTGCAGTTTTCTCACAAGTTGGATAATCTAAAATTTACTTGGACGCATCTATATTAATGATATCTCTTATACGAGTTTAAATTTCTATAATTAAAAATTTAAAGTTTTAGCGCGTACATATATTTTTTATATAGGATGATATATATTCATGAAACCTTTTAATTTTCCCAGTAGAATAGTTTTGTCTGTATTGGGTTTTGCAATTATCTGTTTATATACCAATTCGTGATGTAGTTAATAGTGAAGACTCGGTTATTAGAACAAATCAGTCTCTATGCAAATAAATATAAAACCGGGAGAGTAATGATTAATCGAAGCGAAAATTTAATTGATCAGTACAAACATATTAACATTATACTATACATCAGACTGTTTGAACTTCTTAGAGTTTTATTAGGGTTCAACAAAAAATCAACGTAAAACTTACAAAACAAAATAATCCAAATATGAGTATTCAGCTTTGCGATGTAAACAATTTATTAGTTTTCCAGAAGATGTAAGGTTATAGCTTGAGAGATTTGTGTTAACTGTATGTTGTATTAGACGATTCCTGGAACCAACATCATTCAAGTATTCGTGGTGTAAAGGCAAACAAATGCCTCTGTGAATTTTACTCATATCCCAGAGAAAATTGTTTTTGTTAACCTCCTAAAATCAAAAAGTAGTATGTATATAAAGTAATATATATATATATATATATATATATATATATATATATGAAGAAATATTTATCCTGAAATACATCCGTTCGTTACATTGATTCATCTTTGAATCTTGCAGACGTTTCGCCAAGGTCTCACTTGGCATTCTCAATGCGTAGTTACGGTGAACTGAGAGGTGATCTGTCGAGCTGTTTATTTATATATCTCCGTCGGAGGTCGTATCGAGTCTGATTGGTCGGTATTGACTCCGCCCCCTTCGCTGCCGTGTCGGGTGTTTTGGTCGTTGAATTTTTCGTAGCTAATTGTGTTTTATTTTGATGTTTTGATATAATTGTCTTCCATGTGTTAGAGAGGTGCAGGGCGTCGTCTCTTTTATTTAGTTGTCCAGTTTTCTCAATTTCAATAGCTTCTCGTATTAGCCTGGTTTTGTAGTGAGGAGTTTGTGAAATCTGTTTACAACTATTGAAATTGATTTTTATGGCCCGATTGTTGCTGGTGTTGGAACAGGGCCGATGTCGTTTGTTTATTTTTGATAGCTAATTTTATTATTATTATTATCTCCGACGGAGATATATAAAATAAACAGCTCAGACAGATCACCTCTCAGTTCACCGTAACTACGCATTGAGAATGCCAAGTGAGACCTTGGCGAAACGTCTGCAGGATTCAAAGATGAATCAATGGTGAAATCTCCTTCAAATTGAAAATATGTAGTGTTTAAGCAAAGTTCGGTTAGTTCCATAATTGTGTCAATGTTTAGTTTTGTTTTGTTGTGTAAGGTAATATCTTGTTGTAATTTATTTTTTATAATTTGTAATGATTTATCAACAGGTACATTTGTAAAAAGACTAACTATGTCGAAACTTACTAGTATATCATTTCTGTTGATAATAATGCTTTATAATTTTGTTAAAAAATCATTAGTGTTTTTTAAATTGTTTGGATTATTTTCGTAAGGTTTAATTATATTTAGTAAAAACTTTGATATGTTTTGTAATGGTGAATTTATTGAACTTACAATGGGTCTCATTGGTATTGTGTCTTTATGTATTTTTGGAACGCCATATAAATGTGGAGGTTTACTATAGTGTAATATATTCATGACATATTTTGAAGAAAGATTCGTAGGCAAATATAAAAATAAACCAAAAGTGTGGTGGAGATACGTTGATGACATTTTTGTGGTTTGGGAGTATGGTGCTGAAGAACTGCACTCATTCCTAGATTACATCAATAGTCAAGAACCCACAATAGAATGTACAATGGAGATGGAAAATTTGCATAAACTTGCTTATCTTGATGTACTTATAGATAGAACAAACAACACAATAAGTACAAGTACTTATCGAAAACCTACAAATACTAATAGATATTTGAATTTTCACTCCAACAATCCTTTAAATGTAAAGAAAGGTGTTGTAAAGTGTTTATATGATAGAGCAAAAAACATATCTTCATCCACCCAAATCTTTAACAAAGAAGTCAATATTATCAAAGAACATCTACTTCAAAACGAATATCTCCAAGACTTTATAAATAAAACTATAAATCGGTTAGAAAGAAATTCGCAACAACAAACCAGCACAAATAACCATCACACTAATACCAGCCAAACACAAACAGACAAACAAATTATGAACATAATTCCATATATCCCAGGTGTATCGGAAAAAATTAAGCGGTTAGGAAATAAATACAGCGTTAAAACTGTTTTTAAAACAAATAATACCTTGCGCTCTCTCCTCACACATACCAAACCGTTTAACGCAACCCAGAGTTCTAAAAATTGTGTGTACAGTGTTTTGTGTGACTGTGGCCATTCTTATACCGGTGAAACTTCAAGACCTTTAGAAGTAAGGAAAAAAGAACATCAATATAACATTTGCAGAAGACATGTGGACAAATCAAATTTGGCCAATCATGTATTAACGAGCACCGGCAGCCATAGGATAGACTGGGATAAAACAAAGATTTTGTTGAAAGAAGAAAATTTAAAAAAGAGAAAACTTAAAAAAGCCAGCTGTATGATGATAAACAATACTGAAATCGGAGCACCTTCAGCCGACCTTCATTTGGACTGGAAGAATTTACTGCTAACAGAACAAAAAACGGTAACCTCAGAGTCAAGTGATCGCCAAACGACAAATTGTCAGTGTCAAATTTTTTGACAAACAACAAATTCAAAATCAAAGCGAAAATTTTTTAGAAAAGAAAAAAACCTCGAAAACAACACTAAACGATTGACAACGACTCCAGACTCGGAGTTGAAACGTCTCCATACACAGATAAGTATTACACAATATACAATACATTACTTATATACAGGAATACTGGTTGATCATTTTATAGACACCTCTTTCTCTCAGAAAAACTCTGAGGAAGAATCTCTGTACAGACAGCCAGTAATCCGGGCAATTTTACGAAATTGCCTTACTACACTTTATTCTACATATACAATTTTTAAATACTTATCTGTTACAGGAAAAAATTTGGAGGAGAGAAAACCCAATGAATAGACAAAATGATTTCCTTAGTATAGCCTATTTGAAGAAAAGTAATATTAATTTTTGGGATGCGCCACTGCGTATCACTTCTCATAAAAAAAATTAATACCTTATTTTATTAAGAATTAATGTTGTTAGGTAGTAAATGTGTTAGTTTCTTTCCATAGGCATAAATACATTACTGATCTGTGGACGAATTCAACGCAACTGAATCCGTGGTTAAGAAGAAGCGCAAGTCAAGAAGAATCGATGACCCTGAAGTGTCAGTAGTAGGACATGTGATAAAACCGAAGAAATTTTTAAGACAAACTGCGTTAATATTAGAAGTTCCACGAAGTAGTGTTCACAGAATTTTGAAACGTAATAAATTCCATCCTTAGACGATTTTGAAAAGAATATAATTCTGTGAAACATTGTCCTGTCATGCAAACAACAATCCCAATTTTTAATTTTTCAAAGATAACACTTTAAATGGTGATACGTATTAATACTAACTTGCAAACGCTGTAGATCCAAGAATAACAGAAGTCTTGGAGGCAGATGATCGTCTAGCCGAATACGAACTTGTTTTTCAGCACGATGGTGCCTCAGCACATTAGGACTTACCAGTTAGAGAGTTTCTGGATAATCAATTTCCTGATGGACGGATTGGAAGTCGAGGTTTCCTTGAGTGGCCAACAAGGTTGCCAGTTATGAACCCCCTTGACTTTTTCTTTGGGGTCATTTAAAGACCCTCGTGTTTGCTACTACTCCATAATCAGTGGATGATCTGATACATCGTACCCAAAAAGTATGTGGCCGACTTAGTCCAGAGTTTTTTTCCAATGTTCGCAATGAATTTGAGGCACAATTATACCACTGCCTTGCTGTGGATGGAATATTTCCAACATCTGTTATAATATAATGATTTAAAATCTATTGTCAGATCTGTTTTCCTTGTCGCAATATCAAAAAATATAAGTGAATTATCTATTTTAATTATTATCCGTCAATAATATCCATACGTTTAATTCCTTTTTAAACAGTCTTTAAAATAAAGTGTCACTTACTGTAGGGTTCCAAATAACAATTTTTGAGTAGAGCTGACATGACGAGTGTGCAATTTAATTAACGGTTAGTATGGCCAAATATGTAAATCATTAATGTTTTAACGTGTTTTTGCGATTTTAAAAATAATAAGTATATTAGAAAATATTCCAGGTGGATCGTTTTCGTTGGGACACCCTGTATATATTACAATTTGTCTTGATCAGTGGAAAATATATTCACACATTTAAAGCTGTAAGACTCGTTTTGGAATTTCCAATAGTTTTGCTCGTTTTAGTTAAATGATGATATGATATTTTATATATAAAGATAAGCATACTATGAGATCCTTTTAGACAAACCTATTTAAATTTAAGGTAAATATTGTTATAAACTCCATGGGTTCAATTAATTAAAATGTAAAAACTAATATTCACTACCACTTTCTAGAACTCTTATTTACATCAAATATACACGACAGCTGATTTGAATATCACAATAATAATACAACGTAAGCTCTTCGCCATCTCTAACTAACTCCTGCGATGATGGGCCGCTCCTTTTAAAATCAGCATCGAATTCTCTCGTGTTAATTTTATAGTTGTCGAGTTATTTCGAGATTAATTTTTTTGTCCTCTCAGCGATTGATGTATGGGAATGGTACCAGGGCCGGCTTAGGTAAATTTCGTAACAATATATTTATATTAATTTATTTGCATTAATTTTGTGTTATATAATAAATGCTTTTCTTCTTATATGACTTGATAAGGGATATACAAAGAATAAAACTTCCCAAATTTTGACAATAAGTTAACAATTGCACCCAATTAAAGCTGATTTGTATTATTTTTACCTTCGACTTCCATCGTTCTTGGAATTTTAGTTTAGTTGCAATCTTTGTTACTATTATTACCTATAACATCAAGGTGAAAACGCGTTTAAAACGTCAATAGAGTTTTAGTGTAATCTATAGGAAACCGGCTAAGAAATTAATTTTCATTTTCACTCTAAAAAAATTGTAATATATAAGATTTTAATGTTTCATTAATTAATTTGCAACAGTATACTGATTTAACGAAAAACATTGAAATATTTTATCTTAATTTACCAAGGTCTGAGAAATTCATTAGGGGTTAAAATGGTAGTTTTTGGGTGTTTGGTCTGGTGCCATTTGAAAGCAATTGATTAAAATAAAATACGCCCCCAAGAGCAACCTGATGGCGCTGTTTATTATGGAGGTATAGATGTGACTATGCTATCTTTAGTCTAAAGTTGGCATAGCCACAGTTTCTCGGAAGGGGTTGGACGAATGAAATCGTAATGAGGGTAGAACTTCAGCAATTAATGAGCAATTAAAAATCTACTAATTTTAACAAAAAACATTGAAATAAATATTTTTATTACTTGTCAGGGGGTTCGAAATTCAATGTCTAAATGCTTCTTGGGAAATAACACCACAGTTTAAAGAAAATTGCTGTATATTCCAAACGTTTTGGGGTCTCGATCAGACCCCGTTGTCAATGGCTAAGGAACTACGTATTAAAAAGGCACAATTCTAAGATGTAAATTAAAATATTTGACAATGTGTATTATTTGATTTTTAACGTAACTAAGAGAATTTTATTTGTAATATACAGGGAAGCACAGAAATTTAGAAAGATCATATAATCATAAAGTTCCTTTCACATTGGAAGAATTTGAAAGGGAGATCTTCAGAATTTTATTTGGCGCTCCTAGGTGAGACTTTGTTATAAGATGCATTCGCCAAAAATGCGACCAAAGAACTTTGTTGATTCAGTGATCCCATTAAAATCATAAGGGAAAACCTAGGAAAAACCTTATGAACTATCCCGATATTGGGTTGTTCACAATTGATATAATTCCATTAGCAATTTCTTCCTTAATCATCGGCAACCAGGAACGACTGAATTCTACGGAGGTAGTAGCGATACAATCGTTTTCATTTAACAAAATTAAAGCAGACTCTTTTAGTTTTATTTTGGTGTTGTGTTCTTCTTTGTGTAATATAACTGAATTTTGAAATTGTATTTTATGACTAAGGTCCCAAGCATGTTCACAAAGTTTGGATTTATCAAATTGTCGTTTTTTTATGTTTTATTCAGTAAGGGATAAAGGGGTATATTTTGGTTATTTGCTGTAGAGCCATTCGATTGCAATTAATTTGCAATAAAATACGCCCCCAAGGTCCCCCCGGTAGGGCTGTTTGATCCGGGGATATAGTTGTGGCTATGCTATTTTTATTCTAAAGTTAGCATAGCCACTGTCTCGCAAGTGGGTGGGTTCAATAAATTTAATTTTTGTGTAATAAATTAGCAATAAATTCTGGGGTAGGCTATGCTAGCTTAAAACACATTATTTTTGGCAATAGCTGAATGCTGCATCCAATTAAGCCTTTATATCCCTAATCTATCTATCTAAGATATCTTAGATACAACTTAAAAAAAAACCGACATCGAAAACTGCAAAAGTAAATTAACTAAAAATAAACAACAATATTTTTCTGTAACAGTTAAATAGTTTTCCTGAAATCGATGCCAAGTTAAAGTGAAAATAATTTGGAAAATAGATTTATGAGTTTTGCTTTGCAACTTTGCTGTTCAAGTTGGCAAGTACTGCAGAAAAATTATTTAATAATTGCACAAATATATTTTTTCAATTTAGTTCATTTACTTTTGTGTTTTTTGAGTGTTTTCTTTTGTTATATAAGTGTCACGACTGGATGTATTGTTAAATGTTGAGAAAAACATGCAAACACCTACAAGAGAAATTGTTGGTAATAATCATGTGAGTAAATCTGTATTGGAAAGTTTGGAAAATGAGAAATTGTCATCTGCCTTTCTATACAGAATTTCGTAATAGGGGCTACTTGGTGGCCTAATTCAATCCCGAAAACTTTTATATGAAACTTTTCTCGAAATATGGATCTAATCGAAAAACTAGCATAAACACAAAGTGTTTTCCACTTTGCTATTTTATTGAAATCCACGGTAAAACTTAGGTCCTCCTATTTAAAAGAAGACATCGGGTCTAAAAAAATTCATGTCCATACCGGAAGTCGTAATACAAGGCATTTGATGGCTCATTTAAAACATTTTATGTGAAATTTTTTTCGAAGAAATGTTTAAGGAGTACTATAGAATTCAGAATTTATAAAAATTGAATATACATAATATACAATTCAATAAATGTAATCTTGGTAACAATGCTATTAGTTATTTATTAGAATATTTAAATTAAATTATTGGGTGGGTCATTTTAATCTATGCACCCGAATTGCGTCGTTTCTAAGCATGGAATATAAAAAATGTTTATACAAACATTTTATGGAATTAATTTTGAATTTGATTTTAATTTTCAAGGTCATTCAAAGGTCAGATCTTTTTTTATGGTCTTGTTATTAACATTGTATTCGTGAAGACAGAAAAATGGGTCGTGAACTCTAAACTCCGTTTTTAAAGAAAATACTTTTATTTGAAATACAAATTTTTGAATTTCTGACCCGACAATCTCAAAGAGTTACAACTAACTAACTATTATAATGCAAAATAATAAAATGCCATGAAATGACCTGTAACTGCATCTGCAATCCGCCGGGTCAATGATCTTCGTGTGGCGATGTAATTCTGTATGCTAGCATAGGCGACGGTTGATATAATTCCTCCCCCAGAAAATTCGAGTCCCGAGTTAGTGAGGGAGGCGAACTTCGGATAGTTCGATACCTTGCTGGGTATGACGGTTACTTTTCTGACATCTTTGGAGAATTTTTGTATAAATGAAATACATTGATATTATCACCAGTAGCCCGTAGACTATGATCGTCCACATACTGGGGGTGTGTGATATCCAGTTATGTGACAAATGGGGTTGATTATTTAACACTTGTGTTCGTATTTCTTGGAGTTCATCCAAATCGATTTCTTCTAAGTGAATGGTTGGGTTTGCGAAGGAGGCTGTTTCACTTGTAGCTTCTAATTCAGGAAACAATATTGGCTGATTAAAGCTTATCGATTTGTTATTGCTGAAAACTTCTTTATCGGTGAACACTTGACAGCCGGTTGGGATGTCGATTAAATAAGTTCCAATAATATTTTGGACTTCTTCTTGTTGCTGACAATGGAGCTTAATTTTTTCTATCACTGGTATTAGGCCAATCCATTGGTTTGATTGGGTTAGACGTTTGAACATTGGTTTTGTGATAGTGATTGATACTGATTGACAAATGGAGGCATTTTTCATTTCTAGTAACTGAATTTCGCAGGGGTTTTCTTTCTTCATTTCTTGATGGTCCAGTTGGCCGCACAAATAGAATTGTGAAGAAACAAACTTATAAGGCTCGTTTATATATGCATAGTACAACTGTGTTTTTGTCAAATATTTCTTTGTTGGTATAACGGCTCTAAACTGGTTCTCCTTTCTAATTGAGATTGAAAATAAGTCATAATATTCAAATTCAAAAGTGTGCCTTATTGGAACTTGCAAAATATAGATCACTTTGTTTTTATTTATATAATCGTGAACCATTATGATTTCTTCGTATAACAAAATATTGTTTAAACTGATCTCAATAGTAAATTGTTCCTTTTTCAAATATTTTTCCAAAAGTTTTGATTCGTGAAAAAGATGTGTAGTTGTCATTATACTAGGGTGCATGACTCCAAGTTTTGCAAAAGTTATTGAATTTTCAACGTCTTGTAGAATAGAATTAATGACCTCGTATAGATTAATAATTTGGTTCATAACGTCTTTAATGAACTAGAATGTTCTCTATAAGTTGAGCCTATCACAATTTTTGAAATTTGATCCATTTTTGATTCGAGAAGCTTTTCATTATGCAATATTTTTCGAACAATATTATTAAATTTGTCAATAAGTGAATTCGAAAGTGAACTTTGTTTTTGGATAGTTTGTGCAATTAACTTGTCATATCTTTCGCCATCGGTGGAATCCAAGTTGCCACTAATTGATTTGAAAATGGAACCTAAAGCATTTATAAGTCCTCTTTTGATACAATTGGGGTGTGGTAAAATTTCTGATATTTTATTCTCCACTTTTTCTTCCGTTAAAGTGAGGATTTTCAAATAATTTGATGAGTCATTAAAGTAGTCAGAATTTTTGTTGATGTAAAGTTTAAGATTTTCGGATTGTGGTTTTAGTTTGATTGTAATCAAGTCAGAATTTATTTTGAGTAAAGTAGCTTCGATTGCTCTTTGTGGTCGTTAACGTAGTCGTTCACTAAAATTTTTTCGATGTCTATATCAAAAAGGTCATTATTACTAATGTTTCCACTAATCACCTCAATAGGATTTCGTTTTGTTATTGAATGAATTGAGTGATTATTTGCAAGAATTGCATACAATCATTTTCATCTTCATGGAGGTTTTGTAAAACCTTTTGTATTGAGAAGGTGTCCGATTAGGGTGGAATGTAGGCGTTCGATCATTCCGTTTAATTGGGGCTGGTTTGGTGAGCAAATGTGAACTTGTATTTTGTGAAGTGAGAGAAGTTCTGCAACAACCGAATTTTTTAATTCTGTGCCGTTGTCTAACACAATTTGTTTGGGTATTCCATGGTGAGAAAAGAATTATCTGAGATTATTTGCAATTTCTGTCCCTGTGAGGCAATTTACAGGATATGCTTGCGCATATTTAGAGAAGCTATTGTTACGGGAATTCATCCGACAGCTGGTGCAATCGGCCATCAACTAATTCATGGAAGGGACATTATTCCGATAAATTCTGGGAACCTGAAATGTTTGTCTCTCAACAGGCGAACCGCTGCCGTTACTGGGAATTCCCTTAAAGCTTCCAGAACATGAAAGAGTTTCCCGATGGTTCGTGGACTTACCAGACAATTACAAGATAAATATATAAATAAGAAGAGTTGGCGATAGGAGGCATTCTGTTTTCGACGTTCGTATAGAATACTTAAGTAGATATAAATTGTAAATAGTTGTGTAAAAGTAGTGGAAATAAATTAGAGTGAGTTGGACTGTGTTTTTAAATAAATCAAAGAACTGAACTGAACCCGACTGTGAAAATAAAAACATTACATTGGTTACAGGTGTGCGGTGTATTTGTGGAACTTTAGAAGTAAAAAATAAATAGACGGACAATGTTTAAAACAGTGTATTTGGACCAATTGAAAGTGACTGACTTAAAAAAATAACTTAAAGAACGGGATTTAGAAATTAGTGGGGAAGAAAAGTGAATTAATACAACGGCTGCGAGATGCCCTAATAAATGAAGGTAACGATCCCGATACTTATTTGTTTGAAGTTTCTGGTAATGGAGACATGAGAATGCTATTAAAACAAATGGAAAATTTAAAACACACCTTATAAGATAAATTGCTAGAAAATTCTATGACACTAGAGGACAAATTGGAAGAAAATTCTAAAACCCCAGAAGATAAATGGCTAGAAAATTCTATAAACTTGAAAGAGGCTTTAGAAGATAAATTAGCAGAAAGTTCTAAAACCCTGGAAGAAAAATTACTGGAAAACTCTAAATCCTTAGAAGAAAATTTGAAAAGCATGGTACAGAAAAATGCTGGAAGAGAAAATATTCGAGAATGAGGCTCGGGTGGAAGAGTTAAAGCAAACAATGGTCGAAGAGTCAGTCCAAAATGAAACACGAATAGAAGAGCTAAAACATATAATGGAGGGTGAGATCAGCAAAATAAAAGAACAGGTGGATGCAGTCACTATACAAAGGGGAGAAACTCAATGAAAAACCGTAAGCAGAAACAGTCCAGAAGTAGTGGATTCAAAAATTAGCCTCGAAGGAGCAAGACACAAAAATGAAAACTCCACAATTTGATGGGAAATCGTCATGGACTAATTATAGGCGCCAATTCGAGGCTGCAGCAAAGTTAAGCGGATGGTCGGCAGAGGAAAAGGCAATAGCATTAACCCTAGCCTTAAGAGGAGATGCTACAGATATCTTACAAACGTTGAATACCTCGGAGCAAGAAGACTACGAACAACTGGTCAACAAACTGAGGTATGGGCAAACCCATTTGGAGCACGTTTATCACTTCCAACTGAAAAATCGCCACCAGAAATCTAATGAATCTCTACAAGAGTTTGAAGCCGATATTGCCCGTCTGGTTCGCCTTGCCTATCCAGCCGCACCGGAAAATGTGATAAAAAGGTTAGCAGTACAAGCGTTTTTGAATGGACTGCGGGACAACGAAACCAGAAAAGCTTTAACACTAGCTCGACCGACTCAATTAGTGGATGCACTTGCTCGAGCGCTAGAATTCGAGGCTGCGAAAAATACTTGCATAGGTCAAGCCAGAGTCCGAATCATGGACGGAGAATCGGAAGATGGCGGAAAAGATGAAGCTTCTGTAAGAACGATAATAGAGAAAGTCCTTACCGAGAAAAGACAACTGAGATATTGGAAGTGTGGTAAGGTAGGACACATAAGTAGTCGTTGCAAGGAGAGCAACGGAAGCCCGACTTCCTCGTCGGAAAACTAAAGAAAGTCGATGGGAAGGTGCCATCGTCGACCTGTAGCCCCAACTACCAACGCATATGTCGCTTCACTATGCAACCACGTTAACAGTGTCTTTGTAGATAGCTTTATTAATCAGAAGCAATGTGCAATGCTGCTGGATACAACATCGTTTTAGACACGATGATAAAACCAACCAAATGGCAACTACGAACAGCGACAGGAGAAGCAGCGACAGTCCATGGTGAAATAGACGTTGAAATAACCTTGGGGAACACAACTTTCCTACATCGGGCATTAGTGGCAGACATCGAAGACGAAGTAATCATTAAAATGGATGTCATGAGCTCCAAGGGATTCCAGTTAAACTTCAAAGATGGAATTCTGCCAGTAAATGAAGAAGTCGTGCTTCATGGAAAACAAGACATACTGCTGCGAGCCATCTTAGCAGAGGATGTCAATGTTCCGGAAAGAGCTGAAATCATTATAGATGCTTGCTTAGATGGGAAAGCTAAAACTGGAACAGTATTGATGTTTGATCCCGAACTTAACGACGGTAATGTAGGCAGAGGAGTCGCACTGGGGAAGACTCTGTTTCGGGTCAAGGAGATTGTGCCAGTAAGAGTAATGAACCTGAATCATTACTCGGTTGTGCTAAAGAAAGGAATAACTTTGGGCCATTGTTCAACGGTTTCCTCTGTAGTCAGAAGCACACAGCTTGCAGAACTACCACCAGGTAAACTATCTGAGGAACTGGAACGACTCATCACCAATTCATCTAAGAATTTGAAACCAAACCAGAAAGAAATTGAGAGACATCGTTAGAAACTACTAGGATATCTTCGATGTAGGAAATGGCAAAAGAGGACGAACTGATCTGGTGAAACATAAAATTAATACTGGGGACGCTCAACCTATTCGACAGTCGGCCAGAAGACTACCCCTAGCTAAAAGAGGAAGAAGCCGACAGGATAGTCCGCGAGATGGAGGAAGAAGGTGTTATTGAACCATCCAATAGCCCTTGGGCTTCTCCAGTTGTCTTGGTTAAAAAGAAAGATGGTTCGACCCGATTTTGCGTGGACTATCGGCAATTAAATCACGCTACAAAGAAAGACAGCTATGCTCTTCCAAGAATAGACGATACCCTAGATACGTTGGCTGGATCGAAGATGTTTTCAACCCTGGACTTGAAGAGCGGTTATTGGCAGGTGGAACTTGCTAAAGAAGACCGAGAAAAGACTGCTTTTACCATCGGCTCAGGACTTTACCAATTCACGGTAATGCCGTTTGGGTTGTGTAATGCTCCAGCGATGTTTGAAAGATTGACGGAAACAGTGTTAAAAGGGCTTTCATGAAAAACATGCTTGGTGTATCTTGATGACATTATCGTGGTTGGAAGATCATTTGAAGACCAAGTCAGGAACCTGTAGGGGGTGTTTGGGCGACATCGAAGTTCCGGAATATAGTTAAGCCCGAAGAAGTGTCAGCTGTTCCAAGAATAGGAGCAATATCTTGGACATGTGGTTTCTGCAGAAGGAGTAGCTGTTGATAAACAGAAAGTCAAAGCTGTCTAGGAATGACCGATACCTAAAGATTATCCACCAGTTAAGAAGTTTTCTGGGGTTATGCACGTACTATCTTCGGTATGTAGCCGGAATTGCCAACATTGCCAAGCCACTTACTAGACTCACAGAAGGGAAGGTGCAGTACCAGTGGGACGAGGAATGCCAACGATCATTCGAGACACTGAAAAGAGCATTGACGAGTGCCCCCGTCTGAAGTTATCCATTGCCAGGTGGGAACTTCGTTTTGGATACCGACGCAAGCAATGTCGGAATTGGTGCGGTGCTTTCGCAGATCCAAGACGGTCAAGCGAAAGTCATCGGCTATTTCAGCAAGACCTTGAGCAAGCCTGAACGGAATTACTGCGTTACTCGCAGGGAACTCTTGGCTGTGGTAAAGGGGGTAGAACATTTCTACAAGTACCTCTATGGTAAAAGATTCCTTCTGAGGACTGATCATGAAGCACTGAAGTGGCTCCTGCAGTTTAAAAACCCCGAAGGACAAGTGGCCAGATGGATTGAGCGGTTGCAAGAATTCGACTTCCAGACTGAACATAGAGCTGGAACAAGCCATGAGAATGCTGATGCCCTATCGAGGAGACCATGCCCTGATGGTTGCAAACATTGTCAACGAGCAGAAGAAAAAGGGGATGTTCTCTGTAGAACTACCGCCATCGATGACCATTGGCAATCTGCGGAGATCCAAGAAGACCAGAAATTAGATCCAGGTTTGAAAGAAGTTATCCGGTGGAAGGAAGAAAACCTACATGGCAGGAGATTTCCCGATACTCACCAACCATAAAGTCGTACTGGGCTCAGTGGAACTCCCTCATCCTGGAAAATGGACTTCTCAAGCGCGTCCTTGAAACCCCAGAGGATGGCAAGGACAGAAAGTAGATTGTAGTCCCTAAAAATAGGAGACCAGAGGTTTTGCGAGAAGTACATGACGGTACAACCGGAGGACATCTGGGAGTAACGAAAACCCTGGGGAAGTAGAGAACGCTTCTATTGGGTAAACTACCAAGTGGATGTCAAGGACTGGTGCCGGAAATGTACTGTTTGTGCAGCAAGTAATGGGCCTCAGAAGCGTCCAAAAGCTCCCATGAAGCAATATAACGTTAGCAGTCCATTCGAAAGAGTAGCCATTGATGTTGCCGGTCCATTTCCTGAATCCGACTCTGGAAATAAATACATTGTGGTAGTGATGGACTATTTTAGTAAATGGGCCGAAGCGTATGCCTTGCTGAATCAAGCAGCCTTGACCGTTGCTGATGTCCTTGTCAAGGAATGGATCAGTCATTTTGGTGTTCCCTTGGAGTTGCACTCAGACCAAGGTAGAAATTTCGAGTCTACTCTTTTCCAAGATGTCTGCAAACTTCTGAAGATCAATAAAATACGGACGACAGCATTACACCCTCAATCAGATGGGATGGCAGAACGGATGAATACGACTATTAACCGCCATTTGTCCAAAGTAGTCTCCGACCACCAAATAGACTGGGACCAGTACCTTCACTTGTTTCTAATGGCATATCATTTGTCTGTGCACGAGTCCACCGGTCAGACCCCGGCCAGTATTATCATGGGACGAGAATTAAGACTACAATGCGATTTGAAGTTTGGATGTCCCCCAGGAGAAGAGACTCCAGGTGAAGACTATGTCAGCCAGCTACGTCAAAAGATGTACGACATCCATGAATGAGTCCGGTTAAACATCGAGAATGCCAGTGCCCGAATGAAGGAAGCCTACGACATCAAAGCCGAGAACGGAGAATTCCAAGTTGATGATCTTGTTTGGTTGTATAACCCGCAACGTCGTCGTGGATATTCGCCCAAGCTACAGAGATCTGGGGAGGGGCCGTACCAAATTGTGAAGAAAATCAACGATGTCTACAGAATAAAGAAGCTACCTCGGGGAAAACCAAATGTTAGCCCCTTATGCCGGAAGTCATGACAGCGAAGAAGACCAAGCCCAAGTCCGCAGCATCCAACCACCCGATGACCTTCGAACAGTTTATGGCACTGTACTCTAATGGGCAGAAAGTGCAGCACGACGTGACCACAGAGGAACCCCGAGACCTGTTTGAGGTGCCCATAGGATATGCCCTGGCTCATTGTGTGGCTCGAGATCTCCGGATGTCCAGAGGAATAGCCAAGGTGTTTGCCAAAAAGTACGGCCAGTTCCAGAAGCTACGGGAGCAAGATCCAGCGATAGGGAAGGTCCTTCATCTCGAAGATAAACAACCACTGGGTACCAGAGACATCTTTTATTTGGTAACTAAATCATTCTCGCAGGACTGACTGAATTGGAAGGTGGTGAGAAGTATGATGGGAACAATCTTTCAATTCAGTGGCGTCGACATCCTGGTGTGCTGTCTCAGTACTCGCAGCCCAGATTCTAAGACCGTTGACTGTTAGTTCCACCAAACTTCCCGTTGTCGAAATGGAGAGCCCTGCAAATATCGTCATACCAGGAATGATTCTGGGACATTCCGGGACGAAATGGTCTTAAGGAGGTGGCAATGTTACGAGAATTCATCCGACAGCTGGTGCAATCGGCCATCAATTAATTCATGGAAGGGACATTATTCCGATAAATTCTGGGAAGCCGAAATGTTTGTCTCTCAACAGGCGGACCGTTGCCGTTACTGGGAATTCCCTTAAAGCTTACAGAACATGAAAGATTTTCCCGATGGTTAGTGGACGTACCAGACAATTCCAACATAAATATATAAATGAGAAGAGCTGGCGATAGGAGGCATTCTGTTTTCGACGTTCGTATTGAATACTTAAGTAGTAATTGTAAATAATTGTGTAAAAGTAATGGAAATAAATTAGAGTGAGTTGGACTGTGTTTTTAAATAAATCAAAGAACTGAACCGAACCCGACTGTGAAAATAAAAACATTACACTATCTATAATGATAAGAAATTTTGTATTTTCGAAAGTGAATGTATCTAGATGTATTATTTCGAATGGTTTGATTGCGGTAGGAATGACATTCATTTTCATGTTTACAGGGTGTCTTTCGTATTTGGACTGTTGACAAAATTTCACAGTCATTTATTTATATAAGTTTGAATAGAATTTAATTCTTTGTTTCATCGATACAACGATGGTTTGATTTACCTTCGTGATAAGCTTCAATAAGATTTTTATTGTCATGTTTGTTCGTGATATCAAGAAGTTTTTTGTTACAGTTTTTCAATTTCAATTTGGACATTCGGAAGATTCTTTGGAGAATTAATGATTTTCGAAAAAGAGATGATACTGAATTTTTTTGGGAAACAACATTTTTAACGAAATTAATTATGTCCTTTTCAAAATTATTTCTGGAAATCTGAACATTGATTCGCCGCTTTCGTTCGAAAATTGTAGTTGTTTTTAGATGTGCTGGAGAATGTAAGACAGAATGAATAACTATTTGATTTTGTCCATAATTCACAGCGTAATTAACAGTGGGGATACCAACTGTGGGGTTTGCATTTTTATTAGAGTGAGCAGTAGTTTTTTCAGAATTGTCTTCATTATTTCTAGCATTTTGCCGAGTAAAATTGTAGTTGTTTTTGATGTGCTGGAGAATGTAAGACAGAATGAATAACTATTTGATTTTGTCCATAATTCACAGCGTAATTAACAGTGGGGATACCAACTGTGGGGTTTGCATTTGTATTAGAGTGAGCAGTAGTTTTTTCAGAATTGTCTTCATTATTTCTAGCATTTTGCCGAGTATAAGTTGTTGTTACCAGTTTGTACAAGCATAAAAATGTTATTGTCTTCTATTGATTTGTTATCAGAAAATCTGTCAAGTTTTTTATGTTTTCTACTTATTCGGTTTCTACTTTTTTTACTTGATTTTAAGATTCCTTGTGTACTTTTTGCGTTTACTTTTATTTTGGTTGCCGAATTTGAATTAGCCTGATTTTCAAATTCGTTTATAAAATTTTTGTGATCAAACTTTTGAGTGTTTTTCGATTTTAAATTACTTATATTTTGTTTAGGTATTTTGTTAGAGCTAGAATTTAGTTTATGAAATTTTTTCTGAACAAAAATTTCGGTATTGCTAAAATGTTTAGAATTTGGGCTAATAGTAAACGAGTTCATATTATTTTCTACTTTATGAAAAAGAAGTTTGATTTTTGCATATGGGGTTATCAGATATCCTTTGTTGAAGTCAAGTATAGGCTGAAGTCGTATCAAATCTTTTAAGCCTATAAGACCATCAAATATCTCATGAAACTTAAAGAGATAGAATTTTAAGGACTTAGGTGTTGGTAATTGAAAAATCTTTGAAGCGGGAATCAGTGCACTATACTGATGTGTTGATTTATGAAAAACTGTAGACACTGTAAATGGTTCAGTAACAATAAGATTTGGGAAAAATTTATAGCCAATTTCAGGATCGAGAAAAGATCTTGATGATCCAGAATCAATTAAAAGTTTAAAATTTTGCTCGGGAAAAATAATATATGATAATTGATTCGAACTAATTTGATTGAAAGAAATTTCTTGTGGAATTTCCTTATCGTTTTCAACTTCAGAGATTTCGATACTAGAGTTTTCTTTTGGTTGTACAGTATTTTCATCGTAATAGTATTGATAGTCGTTTTCATTTATGAATTTGTCGTCAGTTTCAGTATTATTAATTTCTTCAAAAATCAAATGATTTCGGCTGTTGTGATAGTTTGTTACATTACCTTGTGGAAATCTTTGGGTATTTTGATTTTGGTAGAAAGTTGTTGGCAATGATGTTTTTTGATTCGATGAGTTCTAAACAGAAATTCCACTCATTGGAGTAGGTCTTGGAAAATTTCTATGATGAAAGTTTGGTTTGAAAACATTTTGGTTGCTTAGTTGTTGAAAGTTTTGTCTTGGTTGTATTTGAACAGGCTGTGAAGGAAATGAATTTTGTGTGCGGTAGTTTTAATTGAAATTATAGTTCCTTGGTAAAGAAGGGTTATTCAGAAAATGATTTTAGTTATGAAATGGTGCTTGAATCATCTGTGGAGGTTTTGGTAAATTTTTAGACATAATTGTTTGAAAATAGTGGGCATTATCTTCTGCAATTACGAATTATAAGGCTTGACTCAAAGAATCAGGTTTCATGCAACGTACTGTTGTACCAAGGGGTTCACGCAATACTGACAAAAATGTTTTTAATGCTAGATTTTGATAGAGTTTTAACTGTTTGGCTTGATCTGTGACTTCATGGTAATTTACATAGCTACACAACAAATTTAAAATATTAAGACATCTATCATAAAATTGCTGAGGTTTTTCGTTAGGAAGTTGTTTCATTAAAACAAGATCTCTATTTAAGCAACTTTCATCCCTTTGATCCGCAAAAATTCGTGTCAATACTAATTTTAAATTATTCCAACTGGACACATCCTGAATATTAATCACTAGTCTAGCATTACCTCTCAATTTTGAAATTAATGAATTCAACAAATATACATTATGAAAGCTTTCTGGATTTGCATGACCATAAAAAGTTGTTAAAATGGATTCACAAATACTTAAATAACTTTCAAGTTCGTTTGGGTTTCCGTCGAATTCGGGTACGCAATTTAAATAGTCAGCAACAGGTCTAGCCATTTCTATTTTATTACTAAGATTAATTTCTACAATTACTTTTTCATCTAAATTCCTATCTAAATCTATTTATTCGTCATTATTTAAATTATTTTGAGAAGTTTCAGGAAAATTATAGCTTAAATTAGAATCTGAGTCAGTTGTAGGGCCGTCTTTAATAGGTAAACAAAATTTTCTGTCTGAAGTGATATTAATACATTTCGTGTGACCTTTAGACGGTAATTTCAAGGCCAAAAGCTTTAAATAGCTTGCAAGGCTATTTTCCATATTTTTTCCACTAAATAACAATGACACAGGTACCTGAGTGATAATTATCGCATCCCACTAATAGAAAAAAATTTCAAATAAAGTTTCTTGTTTTCTGTTAAAATCATTTAATATATAATAATTATTGCCCATTTCGTGTATTGCGTTTAGAGCTTGCCGTAATAAGGTATTCACCATGGCGTAAATGAAAAGAATCTCTGTACACTTGTACCGAAAATATTGGTAAAATTTAAAAAAAAAATAGTTTAACATATTTCTTCCATCAAGGTTATATTCGGCTTACTTGATTTCTTTACAGATGTTGCCTTTAGTATATAACTTTCACTACTGTAGTTCGTCTTATTTATTTGCCTAAAATATGGCTGACTATGCGCCTAATGAGATTTATGATATTGCAATATAGTCCGTGGGTTCAATTTAAAATTATACAACTAATATTCACATTCACTTTTCTAGAAACTTTTATTTACATTAAAACAGCTGATTACAATAACAATCCCATATACGCTAGTCGTCGCGGTATAACTGAACTGGCGATCGTGGCGTGCTTCCTTTATAACACCAGCGTCGAATTCTCTAGTAAAAATCATCATCACTCCTTTCGCTGCCGAGTCTTTTCGCGAATCGTTTTTTTTTATCTTAAAGCGTTTGTTGTCGTAGTGAAATGAAATAGGGTCGGCGTTGGGTAAATTTCGTAGCACTGCCCCCCCTTTAATTCTGATCGTCCCGATCAGAAACATCCCTTCCATGGTATGGAGCGAGTCGAACTAAATGAACCACCTTTAATTTAGCCTTGGGGTTTCGACGGATCCGGTAGACGACGTCATTAAGCCTCTTGACCACCTCATATGGACCATCCCAGGCGGGTGTAAGCTTTGGGGATTTACCCTTGCTCCGTTGGGGGTTGTACAGCCAGACTTTGTCCCTCTCCTGGAACCCGACTGAATTGGCCTTGAGGTCGTATCGCGTCTTTATCCGGTCATTGGTGGCCAACATCTGCGTTCGGCCTAATTCGTGTATTGCCAGCATGTTATGTCGGAGCTGATCGGCATAATCGTCGATGTCTTGGGGAGGTTCTTCGGGGGAGCCAAATGCCAAGTCGCATGGTAATCGCAGCTCCTTTCCGAATAGGACCCTGGCTGGGGTCAGGCCTGTACTATTATGTACAGCAGAGCGATATGACAACAGATAAAGCGGAATATGCTCATCACAATCACGCTGGTTATTGCTGACGACCTTGGATAGGTGTTGTTCCAAGGTCCTGTTGAATCTTTCCACCATTCCGTCTGACTGTGGGTGTAATGGTGTTGTTCTCGTTTTCCTGATCCCCAACATCGTGCAGACCTTCTGGAATACATTAGATTCGAAGTTACGCCCCTGGTCTGAATGTATTTCCATCGGGACGCCAAACCTGCTGAATAGTTGTCTTACTAGCACCGTCGCTACCGAGGTTGCCTTTTGGTTGGGTATCGCATATGCCTCAGGCTATTTGCTGAAGTAATCCATTGCGACCAGAATATATTTTTTCCCCTCTCAGACTCGGGAAACGGACCGGCGACATCGATGGCAATTCTCTCAAATGGGACGCCCACATTGTACTGCTGCATTCTGCCCTTGGTCCGGGTCTTCGGGCCCTTACTGGCGGCACAGGTGGCACATTTACGGCACCAAGCTCTGACTTCTTCGAAGTAATTCACCCAGTAGTACCGCTGGCGAACTTTGTCTAGGGTTTTATTCATGCCCAGGTGGCCTCCGGTAATTCCATCATGTACTTCGGTCAGGATGGCTGGTACCTTTTTCTTCGGAACTACCAGTTGGGACTTGGTTTCTCGTCCATCAGCGCTGTCCCAAACTCGCTTGAGCATTCCATTGTCTACTCTTAGAGAGTCCCACTTAGCCCATAACGATTTCAGCACGCCGGAGTATCTAGCTATCTCGTCTCATCGTGGCCTGGGTGCCCCTCTCATTTTGAGTGACAAGATTGGTTCGATGTCTGGATCAGCCATTTGGTCCTGGATGCACTCTTCCGTTGTCCAGTTTTCATTGGCCTGCACTCGGATCTGCCTGATGGAGATACCCTCTCGCTGTTCCGTCTTCAGACAATGTCCGCATTCCGCTCTACAGAGTCGTCTGGATAGGGCATCGGCGTTATTGTGCAAACGGCCGGCACGGAGTTCCATCTTGAAGTCGTATTGATGTAATTTCTCCATCCATCTTGCCAGTTGTCCTTCCGGTGTCTTCATGTCCAGCAGCCATTTGAGTGCGGCATGATCTGTTCGGATTAAGAAATGACGACCATAGAGGTATTTGTGGAAATGGTCTACAGCCCTTATTATTGCAAGAAGTTCTTTTCTGGTGACGCAATAATTTCTTTCCGGTTTCGAGAATCCACGGCTGAAATACTCGATCACCCTCTCTTCACCATCTTGCACCTGGGATAGGACGGCCCCCAAACCAGTGTTGCTGGCGTCGGTGTCTAAGATGAACTTGCCGGACTGTGTAGGAAAGGCTAGGGTTGGGCTGGAACATAGTGCTGCTTTCAGTCGCCTGAATGATGTTTCGCAATCCTGATTCCAATAGAAGGTCTCTTTCTCAGTGGTCTACCGATGTAGAGGGGCGGCGATGGTGGCAAATCCCTCAACAAAACGCCGGTAGTATGAACAGAGGCCCAAGAAGCTTCGGAGTTCATGTTTATCTCTTGAAACTGGCCAATCATGATGTCTTCGTTGGTGCGTATTCCTAACTCGGACACTACGTGGCCCAAAAACTCTACATCTTTTTGGAACAAGGAACACTTCTTCGGGTTGAGTCTCAGGTTTGCATTATCAATTCTGGAGAATACTTCGTCCAGGTTCTTCAGATGGTCGTCGAATGTCTGACCCATGACTAGAATGTCGTCGAGGTGTACTAAGCACGTCCTCCATGTTAACCCGCTCAGTACATACTCCATTAACCTCTCAAATGTAGCGGGTGCATTACATAACCCAAATGGCATGACCGTGAACTGAAACAGCCCTTTACTGGTGGAAAACGCTGTCTTCTATCTGTCGATTGCGTACAGACCAACCTGCCAATATCCACTTTTTAGGTCTAGTGTGGAAAACCAACGGGAGCCTGCTAGTGTGGTCAAAGTGTCATCGATTCGGGGTAGTGGATAGCTGTCTTTCTTCGTGACATCATTCAGCTTTCTGTAATCCACACAAAATCGAGTGGTTCTACCCCTCTTTTTAACGAGCAACACGGGAGCAGACCATGGGCTGATGGATGGCTCAATAACTCCATTTTGTAACATGGACTCGATGTTTTCCTCGACTGCCTGTTGTTGGCCCAATGGTAGTCGTCTAGGTGGTATTCTGATGGGTTGAGCCTTTCCGGTATCTATTCGATGCTGGATGATGTTGGTGCGACCGGTGGTTCCATTTTTACTGTTAAAAATTTGCCAGTGCTTTGTGACAAATTGCTTGGCTTTCTTCTGGTTCTCTGGAGTCAAGTGTGTCAAATGGTCAGCAAACTCTTGCAGGAACTCTTTATCGGGCCCTGTCTCCTTCACCGACGTCTGGTACTCTTCTTCGCAATTGATGTTGTCCCCTATCTGTAGCACGACATCTGCCTCACCCTGTATTGACATGGACTCACCGGTGACTGTTCTGAGCTGGATGTTATTGGTAACTGGCCGAATTTCTGATGCTCTCAAAACCCTGGACTTGGCAATGGACACAGCGGCGCCGGTGTCGATGGTGATGGTAAATGCTCGCCCATTGATGGTGCCTTTGATGACTAGGCTGCCGCTATCTCGGCAAAATCCCCGGATGGATAACGTTTTGGGGGCTGGTGGAGGGACAGTCAGCATTCGCCCCCCAATGCTGACTGGCTGACGGTCCCTGGACATGTGGCTGTTCTGTTGGTTACCCCTGGTCGGTGATTGTTCAGGTGGCCTCACTCGACAATCACGTTGGAAGTGTCCTGTCCGTCCGCAGCGGTAACATGCCCCTCTGGTGCAAGTTCTTTGTGACCGTTCTAATATTTCCTTCAAACCAGCCAGCAGCGCTTGAAATAGTGACTCTGATTCTTCCTGGTTGAAGGAAACTGCTCGGACCCTCGGCTTGGACATGTTCATGACGGTCTCTACTTCCAAAGCCCGAAGTAGAGCTTCATTACTTTTCTTGACGCCGCTTAGTCTTAGATTTCGTTGTACTTCCAGATCCCTGATGCCGTTTATGAAACTCTTTGTGGCCAACTGGTCTTTCGTTTCCTCTGGCAGGTCTGGGTAGGACAAGTGAACTAACCGTCTAATCTCTGCTTCAAATTCTTGAAGGCTTTCGCCGGATTTTTGCGTTTTCCCACTGAGTTGGACTTGGCATACCTGGCTCAAGGATTGATTGTCGTATCTTTTGTCCAGAATGGCGATGATCTTGTCGAAATTGCCTTGTTCTTCGACTGGAATGCTTTGGAGGAGTTCTAGGGCCGGACCTCTTAACGAGATTACCAGAGAGATAGATTTTTCTTTATTATCCCATCCATTAGCTGTAGCCTCGGCCTCAAATTGCCCTTTATACATGGGCCAAGATGAACTGCCATCCAATGTGGGTGGTTTGCTAACGGAACCTTTGGTACTCACGGTGTGCTGGTATTTCTCTCTCTGCAAATCTTGTTGCAATTTTTTAATTGCTGTTTCCACTTTATCTTGTACTTCACTGTGTACTGCGTCTTTAATTGAACTGATTTCAGCTTTTACCTGGCTTTGGATAGCACTTATTTCAAATTTCACCTGGTTCTGGACGGAATCGATGTCATCTACTTTGATTTCAAGAGTCTCCACATTACTTTTTAGGGTCTTTATGTCGTCGTTTATTTCTTTTATGTCTGATTTAACTATTTGCATTCTTTCATTAACTGTTTCATTAACTTGCGATGCTATTTGCATTAGTTGTTCAAATTGCATTTGTCTTTTTTCTTCAGTTATTTTAAATTCATTTTGTCGCTTTAATTCAGTTTGATCTTGTTTTTCTACAAATTTCGAGAATAATCCTTCAATTAAATTATGTTGTTCACTTTTCATCGTGGAAACTAGATTATGTTGTTCGCTTTTCATCGTAGTGACAAGGTTTTCTAATTCTACTTTACATTTTTCATCAAAAATTTTACTAATCTTTGTTGAATTTCTTCTTGATGTTGTTTCTCCTTCTTGTCACGTTTTTCTAGAATCTGTGCTATTTTTTCGTCTAGTCCGTCCGTAACCTGTTTGATAATTTTTTTGGTAGTTTCGTCAGTTTTTTCCATACTACGAGTTTCCATAAATCAAATTACCATTTTAACTGCACTTAATCCTTCACTTCTAACACCAAATTGCAATATATAGTCAGTGGGTTCAATTTAAAATTATACAACTAATATTCACACTCACTTTCCTAGAAACATTTATTTACATTAAAACAGCTGATTACAATAACAATCCCATATACGCTAGTCGTTGGTCGGTATAACTGAATTGGCAATCGTGGCGTGCTTCCTTTATAAAACCAGCGTCGAATTCTCCAGTAAAAATCATCATCATCACTCCTTCCGCTGCCGAATCTTTTCGAGACTCGTTTTTTTTATCTTAAAGCGTTTGTTGTCGTAGTGAAATGAAACAGGGTCGGCTTTGGGTAAATTTCGTAGCAATATAATAGCTTCTAGGGTTGTGTACCAATAATCATCGTGCTGCAGCGAGACGTTACGCTTAATGTTACCCAGAAATACCAACTGCAGCGATACATTTGCTGTTTTTTTGTAGACCGGGTGTCGTAAACAAGAATTTCCCCGAAAAATCCACTTTGTTTTTCAAATGACCTTGAAAATATTCTCAAGGCCACTCTTTTCAACTACTTCATCATACTGGAAGCAGGTGCCTTTCTCATTGTTACCTAGTCGAAAAAAATATGAAAAATGGCTGTTTCTCGTTTTTTCCGATTTGACTTTAAAATGACCTCCTAAAGGTCACAAAAAATTGTATGTATATTACTTCGTACTTAAAATTTTGCGCTCTTCTCCAATTCGGTGTCAAAAACGTGAGTTACTATTACAAAAAATATTCTGTTTTTCAAATGACCTTGAAAATTACTTGTCCCCCTTCGCGTTAAAGTTTTGTATGAAATCTTTTTTATATCATGTTTAGGAACGAAACGTTTGAGATGCCTAGATTTCTCCGAAAATCCACTTTGTTGTTTGTTATCACTCAGGTGCCTTTGTCATTGTTAACTAGCTGGAAAAATGTGAAATAAGATTAAAGAAAAAAACCTTTTTAAAAACAAGCTTTATTACCTGTAAATAAAATCAACTGACTCGCCAGACGAATAATACTAGCCCAAACTCGATGGGATTGTGTCGTTTAATTACCGAGTTCCTATAGCCATCTTTCAGCTCCATTATCACACCCTGGTTACCATCTAGCACCAAAGTATTAGTCAATACGGATCAAACAAGTCCAAACTCGACTTCCTTCCTGTTCGATTATCAGATCAGCTCCACGTCATAACAATTTTGAAGTGTCATGCGATTTACACACGCATGCAAAATTTCAACTCAATGTGTAACCCGGAAGTTTTAAATTTCTGTTTCCACTTTGTGTTGAATAGCACTGATTTAACTTGTACTTCATTTTGAACTGAATCGGTATCATCTACTTTATTTCCAAGAGTATCCTTGATTTTTTTAGTATCTTTATGTCATCGTTTATCACTTTTATGTCTGATTCCATACTCTATTTCTTGGTTTCCCGCACTGCATTATTTCTTCAATTTGGTTTCTAGTTTTTTCCTGGTTTTCTTCAAATATTTTAAACTCATTTTGTTTTGTCAAATTTCGAAAATAGCCTTGCAATTAAATTTTGTTGTTGACTTTTCATCGTAGAGACCAGGATTTGATTTTCATTTAGTGCAAGATTTTCTAACTTAGTTTTATGTTTTTCATCAAAAGATTTCACTAGCTTTGTTGGAATTTTTATTGATTTTGTTTCTACATTTAGTCAATTTTTTCCAGGAACTAAAATATTTTGCAGGCCTAATTATCCATCAAAAGAAAACTAACTGACCCTCTTCTTAACCACTATACGTGTTTAAAAACATTTTCTAAGATAATTTAAATTATATTAAAAGAATATACGAAATAACCTAAAATACTGATAATGAATCGATAATCGATTTTCAATTCAAATCAATTGTAACACGCACTAATAACTGTCAACCTGAACTATAACAATTACATAAGATATAATATATCTAGTTTCTATAATTATGTACTCTATAGTATATATAGTCCTGATATAATAAATAAAAATAATAAAAAAATATGGCATTTGTATCATTTGAAATTTGAAATTGAAATTATTATTACTTACAAGAATTTTTTTCCACACGTAACTGATATGAGAAGATAAATTTAGCTGAAAGTCAGCAATGCAATATATCTTCTGCTTCTCCATACATTCGGTAAAATTATGCATCTCGTAAAATGGAGGTACCATTGCATTTCCTGAAAAAAAATTCATCGCCTCTAAATAGTTAATATTTATAGTGACAAAAAATACCCCAAAACCAGGAAAATCACGTGCACAAACAGTTATTGAAAAGAACTACCAACACAAATATATTAAATATATAGAAGAACATTAGCAAACAAGGGAGGAATATACTGGTAGATAACCTGTAGCACATACAATGCGAAAATAATACTATAGGTTTTATTTAATCAGTTCGGGGCACTTTCCACTAATTTTACATTACTTTCAAATTCCTGTCGAGTACAAGTCGTATCTTTTTGAGTGTACTACTTTATGGTACAAAAATATTTTACACAGTTAGTTATTTCATAATACTGTAACATACAATTGTTGCTTTTATAACGCATCTGGCGTTATATTTGGCTATCTACAGACCAAATGTTATGTTGTACTCGATGATCTTGTTTATCCAATGTATAACACTCATAGATTATGACAGAGTTGTTCTGTGGAAACGTGTCGTAAACATTAGACACAATAGAGCCGAAAGTAATATGACTGGTTTTACAGCAGTTTATTTTCGCCCAAGCTTTCGACACGACAACTGGTATAGTTCGTGTCTTGTTTTTACATATATATCGTATATGTTTGGAATTTCAGAACCCTGGCGTTTTTATTGAAACATTTGATATAATGTTAAGGTTTTTAAGGATTCTATACTAATTAAGGTTATTTTCTCTGAATATATTGTCTACTACAACTATGTCTTCGTATATTAAGCGACGGTTGCATCAGTCAGTAGTAACACAAGTTTCAAATTGTTTATGCAAAACTTTTACCCATTGTTTTCACATAGAGTTGCTGGATATTAAATTGATGAATTGTGCTCTCTTTCTAGAAACCTCTCCTCAGAGATCAAACTGTAGCTGAACGCTAAACGATCGACAAATTCTTACTTCGTCCTCAATTTCAATTAGGCATTTGACGCATAGTAATTTCGCTTATTGTTGGTAGGATACTTTGGACGATTCTGATAACAATTGGCATAATTAGTTATTAGTATTTAGGGTATTTGGCAAACATTCCTTTACGGTTCAGGCAGTAATCAGGCCAACATCATGAGAGAGCTCCTGCCCATGCAAGCCTCATCATTTTCCTCAATACCGTAAATGAAAGAAATGAAAAGTTTTATAATGAAATACAAAAAGAACATATACAAAGTAGACATTACCTACCCACTAATAATGGGAGACATCAAATCAAAAATAGAGTACAAAAAGGAAATCGACACTTCAGCTATAACCCAATAAACGAAACAGCAAGAATGCTTGAATGAAATGAACTTATTCCAGACTAAAATGAATTAAATTATTTATAACCCCAATCTAAAAGGATACACTACAAGATAAATTTATTTATTATAGATGGTCGCCACAAACTATTAGTAACACATATTTCCATAAAACAAAACGTTGCGTTGCGTTTTGATTTGTTGAGAAATCCAGAAATAGCTAAAATGAAAAACTATAACAAAGTACAGGTGAGAGAATATATCAAAAACAAAATGGAATAAAATAGGTAAGGATATAATTTATTAACTGCAAATATATGAAATTTACATAAATGACTCGAACATTGACAAGAAAAGATGCAAAAAGTACTTGTGAATTTAAGTGCAAACATTAATAAGCATAATTGATAAATAATTTTTTTTAGTCCTAACGGCACATAGAGATCAAGCAAACCTTCGATCAAGGAAAGGGGTAAAAATTGTCAAATTGTAGATCATCATAAACTGAGACGTAGAAATTTGTTTTTTACAGCAAGTTAACCAAAATTTCATTGTGATTACAAGAGCCTACAGAAATCTGTAAATCATATAGCGTTGTTGTCGTCATAATTAAGTACTAGGAATTAACAAATAACAATTTACTTCAATATTGTACAAGATCCAGCTAACCATGAATGGACTGGGGACATATTGGCCCTATATTTTTAATAATAGTTTAACAAATATTCCATTGCTGTTACATAATGGTTTAAAATTACAGAAATCAATTACGTGAATGACTTTGGTTTTTCGAATAAAGCTGCAAGATGACCAACATTTTTAAATGTAGACCGAGATAATTCTACGATTCTGTTGGATAGTTTAATAAAAAAATTAATACGGACAAATAATAACTGAAAAAAAGAAAATGTTAGTTTACAAAAAGCTCATTTTCTACCTTTTAGAAATTGAGTATCCATTTCGTTCACAGAAGTCACAATTTGATTGATAATATGACACAAATCTGTTTTGAGCATAAACACTTTCCAAGAAACTTTTTTCATTTAATATTTGTGATGTCGTGACGAATAAACATTAATTCACTTAAGAGTAAACTAAATTATTACTATTTTAAAGAAACGTGTTATTACAAAATTAAGGTTAAATATTCACAAACGTATATGCATTTATATAAAAAAAAACATTGACGTATGTAATCTACTTTGAGAACAAAGTACCCCAAGCGTTTAGATCAATTTATGTAATTTTTCTAAATATCGGAATAGACCTGTTTTATGCAAGAATGTATTGTGTATAAGCTTTTCTGTATGGGCTATACCAGAAAGATGTGGAATTTTTTTTATCATCAAAAGTTGAAAAACATTTTTTTTTGCTATAGTAGGTGTGAAATTTTTAATATTCTAGTTTCCTGCAGAAGATTTACTCTCTCATAACAGCCTAAATCGCTGCTCTACGACAGCAACAAAAAACTTAAAATTGGAACAGCTATCAAATCCGAAAACATTTGAAATCGTTTGTGCAAATAAATGTAAATCACTTTGCGAGGTACAATGGTCAAACCTATATTTTTATACGGTGTGCTATAATGTTTTACAGCGTTTTTTTTAATGTTGTAAACTACTTTATACATGTTACGTGAGTTAGTATGAAAGACCCCTTTGTGCAACATTGTATCTTATTTTTGGCATTTCCCTTCAATTAATTAATATTTCTGTTTATTCCAAAAATGCTTATTTGTAAGTGAACTTAATAGCTGACTATATTCTATTGGTTGAGTAAAACTGCACGTGTTATTAAGGCCACCATTGTTATCATGACAAAACCTATATATTGTTTGTAAAGTTGTAGGAGAGTTGATATTAACTCACTCATTCTAGATATTAGCACACTCATTTCAGAAATTAGCACGTTCATTACTTATATTAGCATGTTCATTTTTGATATTAATACATAGTCAAGATCTCTCTCCAGCGACTGAAAAACTCGGCATAAATTATTGTAATAATTTTTATAATTAATTTAAAAGTAACAATTCAAAGTGTAAAAGGTAAAAAGTGTTTTAGTAAAAATAATTTTTTTTAAAAAGTTACTTATTTTGTTATCGTCGTACCAAAATTTGGCGCAGTTCATTCGGATTTCGTGAACGTTTCTAGATCACAAGAACGCTCACTAGAAACGGCGGATTCCAATCCCTTGCCGAAACAAAGGACCAAAGCCAAAAATCTACTTTCCTGGTTGAATACGGACCACAGCCTCACTACTAAGACAAGATAGATCGTCGAAAGAAGCCGGTTGAACACGGAATTTGCCTCACTGCTTGTGGACACGACAAAGGCTCAAGGTTCATGAAAACCAGAGAGATCAAGTAAGAGATAATCGTTTCTTTATTTTTATCTTTATTTTCAATTTGTTGCATTTTTTCTACTATTATCAGTGCTAATATCCAATCATTCCTTTAAACCTTTAATTTTATAATTTTAAGAATTTTGTTTTGATTATTTAAAATATTTTCGGAGGTGGAAATATTTGATAATTTTTATTATCGGACAAATATTTTCGGAGGTGGAAATACTTATGAATTTTTAATTATCGGAGAAATATTTTCGATGGTGGAAATATTCATTTTTTATATAAAAAGCGTAATAGCTTTAAGAAACACGTTAAAAGCGATATAGTTAGTTAGTTTTAGTTATTAGTTATTTCAACGAACATTGCTACAATGTCGAGCGAAGAAACTCAAGTAGAAAATTACAAATTATCAGAAATCTTTTCTATTACCCCAGAATACCTCCAATCATTCCTTAATGCATGTGACTGTGCATATAATATGGCCCTTGGTGACCAACGTTTTCTATTATGTATTCATATAAAAATAAATTACGTTGTAGAGCTGCCCAACTTATCAGCTCTAGAAACAGCACAACGTAACCAGAAATTAAACAATTATTAAATACCCATTTTGGAGATTCAAGGGATCTCACGTCATTAATCCAAGACTAACAAAGACTCAAACAAATGCAAAATGAATCCCCACTTAACTTTGTTAGTCGTCTACAAATTTTAAATGTGTATTCGTACAAAAATCTCAAAATCTTACTCCTGAACAGAAAAATGCTCAGTGCAGTTTAATTGATACAATGACTCTAAATAACCTTCTAACTGGTCTAGAACCCAGACTAGGACAAATCATTCGTGCAGGAAATCCTCGAGATATTTTAGAAGCACAAGCTAGAATAAGACGCGAGCTTTCATATTGCAATATAGTCCGTGAGTTCAATTTAAAATTATAAAACTAATATTCACTTTAACTTTTCTAGAAACTTTTATTTACATCGAATATACAACAGCTGATTCAAATATCACAATTTGACATATAAGCTCTTCGCTCCACCAACTGAATTCGCGATCGTGGCCTACAGGTGCCGAGTCTTTTCGAGAATCATTTTTTATCTCGAAGCGATTGTTGTCGTACTGAAATGAAACAAGTGTGGCTTTGGGTAAATTTCGTAACACCGCCCCCCCCCTTTAATTCTGATCGTCCCGATCAGAAACATCCCCTCCATGGTAGGGAGCGAGTCGATCTAAATGAACCACCTCAATTTAGCCTTGGGGTTTCGACGGATCTGGTAGACGACGTCATTAAGCCCCTTGACCACCTCGTATGGACCATCCCAGGCGGGTGTAAGCTTTGGGGATTTAATCTTGCTCCGTTGGGGGATGTACAGCCAGACTTTGTCCCTCTCCTGGAACCCGATTGAATTGGCCTTGAGGTCGTATCGCATCTTCATCCGGTCACTGGTGGCCAACATCTGCGTTCGGGCTAATTCGTGTATAGCCAGCATGTTATGTCGGAGCTGGGCGGCATAATCGTCGATGTCTTGGGGAGGTTCTTCGGGGGAGCCAAATGCCAAATCGCAGGGTAATCGCCGCTCCTTTCCGAATAGGATCCTGACTGGGGTCAGGCCTGTACTATTATGCATGGCAGAGCGATATGCCAACAGGAATAGGGGAATATGCTCTTCCCAATCACACTGGTTATTGCTGACGACCTTGGATAGGTGTTGTTCCAAGGTCCTGTTGAATCCTTCCACTATTCCGTCTGACTGTGGGTGTAATGGTGTTGTTCTCGTTTTCATGATCCCCAACATCGTGCAGACCTTCTGGAATACATTCGATTCGAAGTTACTCCCCTGGTTTGAATGTAATTCCATCGGGTTGCCTCTTGGTTGGGTATCGCATATGCCCATTTGCTGAAGTAATCCATTGCGACCAGAATGTATTTGTTCTCCCTCTCATACTAGGGAAACGGACCGGCGACATCGATGGCAATTCTTTCAAATGGGACGCCCACATTGTACTGCTGCATACTGCCCTTGGTCCGGGTCTTCGGGCCCTTACTGCACAGGTGGCACATTTGCGGCACCAAGCTCTGACGTCTTCGAAGTAATTCACCCAGTAGTACCGCTGGTGAACTTTGTCTAGGGTTTTATTCATGCCCAGGTGGCCTCCGGAAATCCCATCATGTACTTCGGTCAGGATGGCTGGTACCTTTCTCTTCGGATCTACCAGTTGGGACTTGGTTTCTCGTCCATCAGCGCTTTCTCAGACATAACGATTTCAGCACGCCTGAGTATCTAGCTACCTCGTCCCATCGTGGCCTGGGTGCCCCTCGCATTTTGAGTGACAAGACTGGTTCGATGTCTGGATCAGCCATTTGGTCCTGTATGCACTGTTCCGTTGTGTAGGAAAGGATAGGATTGGGCTGGAACATAGCGCTGCCTTCAGTCGCCTGAATGATGTTTCGAAATCCTGATTCCAACGGACGGTCTCTTTCTCAGTGGTCTGCCGATGTAGAGGGGCAGTGATGGTGGCAAATCCCTTAACAAAACGCTGGTAGTATGAACAGAGGCCCAAGAAGCTTCAGAGTTCATGCTTGTCTCTTGGGACTGGCCAATCACGGATGGCTTCTATCCTGTCTTCGTTGGTGCGGATTCCTGACTCGGACACTACGTGGCCCAAAAACTCTACTTCTTTTTGGAACAAGGAACACTTCTTCGGATTGAGTCTCAGGTTGGCGTTATTAATATTGGAGAATACTTCGCCCAGGTTCTTCAGATGGTCGTCGAATGTCTGGCCCATGACTGGAATGTCTTCGAGGTATACTATACACGTCCTCCATGTTAACCCGCTTAGTACATACTCCATTAGCCTCTCAAATGGAGCGGATGCATTACATAACCGAAAGGGCATGACCGTGAACTGAAACAACCCTTTACTGGTGGAGAACGCTGTCTTCTCTCTGTCGTTTGCGTATAGACCAACCTGCCAATATCCACTTTTTAGGTCTAGTGTGGAGAACCAACGGGAGCCTGCTAGTGTGGTCAAAGTGTCATCGATTCTGGATAGTGGATAGCTGTCTTTCTTTCATCCTTCTTTTTAACTAACACTTAAATTCAATCTCAAAAAATCTTGTTGCTACAACAAGTCCTATTTCTAAAAATGTTCCCAAACCTTTAATTTCAAACAATATTTCAATTGAAGGAAGAACAGAAAAAATTGTCAAATTAAAATGCAATTTATCTAACACTGACGCCATACTTAAGGTACAAGAAATTCCAATATTTATGAATCAGCTTTCGCTGATAGGATTCAGTTAATAAAAGATCAATTACATCTTGATCATTTAAATCCAGAATCCAGACATCTTCTTCTTAGAAGGTGACAAACTGACATTCACCAATGAAATAAGGCACTAATAATTCCAAACCTGTTTATACCAAGTCTTATAGGTATCGTCAGATTCATCGAATTGAAGTAAAAACTCAAATAAGTAATATGTTAAATCAAAATATTATTCGACCCTCAATTTACCCATGGTCATCCCCTGTTTGGGTTGTTCCTAAAAAACTCGATGCTTGAGGCAAACAAAAATAGAGAATTGTAATTGATTATCGCAAATTAAATAAGTTAACCGTCGATGATAAGTACCCTTTACCCAATATTTCTGATTTATTGGATCAGCTAGGTAAATGTCAATATTTATTTACTCTGGACCTTGTTTCAAGTTTTCATCAGATTGAAATCAATGAAACAGATATTCCTAAGACAGCATTTTCAGTTGAGAATGGGCATTATGAATTTATCAGAATGTCCTTTGGATTACATTTTTCAACGTGTAACGGATAATATCGTTCTTGGTATTCAAAATGAAAGAGCCCTAGTATACATGGATGATGTAATACTCACCCACGATTCACGAACATATTTCCAGACTTTCAGAAGTATTCAAAATAATTCGAAATTCAAATTTCAAATTACAGCCAGATAAGTGCGAATTCTTAGGACGTGAAGTAGCTTATCTAAGTCATATAATTACTCCTGATAAAGATAGCTGTGTATTAAATTTTCCAGAACACAAAAACCCAAAAAAAATCAAGTCATTTCTAGGCTTAGCAGGTTATTACCGCAGATTGATTCCTAATTTTGCTAAAATAGCAAAGCCACTCACTCGAATCCTTCAAAAAGATGTTAAATTTTTATTTGATAATGAGTGTAAACAATCCTTTCAAAAACAGAAAGAAATTCTTATTTCTGACACAATTTTACAGTACCCAGATTTTGAACAGGAATTCATTTTAACAACATATGCAAGTGCTTTTGCAATAAGTGCTGTTTTATCTCAAGGATCTGTAGGTAAAGATCTTCCAATTGCCTATGCCTCTAGAACCCTTTGTGAAGCAGAAACGAAATATTCCACTATTGAAAGAGAACTACTAGCTGTAGTATGGGCCGTTACGACATTTAGGTCGATTTTATACGGGAGAAGCTTTACTCAATAAAGGACCCCGGTAGCAGATTTGCTAGGATAAAACTAGAAGAATATAATTTTAAAATTGTTTACAAACCCGGAAAGGAAAATAGCATAAAAATAAATCACGTCCAAGACTATACTAACTTTCCTTCAAAAACCAAAATTCATGGGCTAACTGACGACGAAACTTCAAATGATGACTTTATTGAACAACAGAATCTTGAAAATGAAAATGAAAGAATGACTTCAGAGTATAACAGATTTGTCGAACTTTAAAAAACCAAATCACTAATAGATTACTCAAAGATCGAGATATCAAACTCCCAACTTCTTGATAAAACTCATAAAAATATAGTCACTTTCTTTTGTCAAAATAAACTAGAAGAACTACATGACAAAATCATAAATGACCTTTTCGAAATAAATCCAGATTTGAGTACCGAAATAATTAATATATTTTCCAGTATTTCAGGTAAAGAACGAAAATATTATGTTGAAAATAATATTGAATTAACAACTCTTGAAACTCATATTTGCTGACAAGGACATTAAAATAAAAATTTGTCACAACATTGTAACAACTTCAACTGAAGATCAGATTTCAAGAATCATTGAACAATATCATTGTGGAAAAAATAATTTACACAGAGGTATAAATGAAACCCTGAGACGCGTTAAAAAAAATATAATTGGCTAGGAATAATTAAAAATGTTGAAAATTTTATAAAATCTTGGGAAATCTGCCAAAAAGTAAAATTTTGCAGAAAGAATTTAAGCGCACCCTTTGTAATAACAGAAAGACCAAAGACTCCCTTTGAGCGAATCAATATAGATGGTGCGTTCCCGCATTTGTTTAGTGTATTGTGTTCAATTTGATTGAATTACTTCATTGATTTTTAAACTTCTGCACCTTTTCTAAAACATTCCGTCGCGCTAATGCTAATTGTAAGTGTGTTTTTGCGTGTAAAATATAGACAGTATTGGGATTCGTGTTTTGGATCCCGAGCTGTTTGGACGCTTGGGAGTTTCGTGCAATGTACTCCGAACTTTTCGGTGGCTTTGATTCCGTCTGAAGAGACGCCGCTTTTTGTTGTCTTTTGCGTTACGATCCGCGAGTTCTTTAGCTCCATTCGTGACGACCGCTAAACCGCTTTCATTTTGTTTCTTTTGTGTTTATAAAAGCGCATCATTTGTTGTTAAACCCGCATTTTTTTGTGTGTTCAATCAATGAACATTGCGTCGCTATTTTTGTGTAACGTGTTGTCCAGACGAAGCTCTAAGAAACTGTTCCTGTTCACGGGGCTAGCCTCAGAAGAAAGAACCACCAAGAAAACACCCTTTGCAGAGCTTCGACGTAAAAGGTTAGTGATTAACTTTTATTTGGTGAATTACTTTACGTGTTTATTGATTGTTCCGCTAAAGGTCCTTCGTCAATTATATACTTGCATTGAACCAGCATTGTACTAAAACCGCAACATCTATTTCATACATTTTTTTGAATATTATTCTCTATATGTAATGTTTATCGAAGACATTACATAACATTTGGTCCAAGTACGAGCCGGATGCAATTTCAGTTAATTTCGTGCAAAGATTATTGAATAAATTACATAATTTGGTCCAACTCCGGGCCGGGTTACATTTGAGTAAATTTCGTGCAAAGTTTAAAGATCAAACCATTGATTTTTCATTGCAATTATTGTTGAAAACCGCATTGAATTTTCGTTTCTTTATTTGTTAGAAGAGAAAGCAATTTCGGGATATTCACTCATTCCGTTGGAAATAAAACGCAATTTTTTTGCCGCCTTAAAAACTTAACAAGAGCTCGTTTTGTTTGTTTTGGTTATTTGCTAAATTGTTTTGAATTTATTTGACATTTGGTCAGATATTTTACTACTTTAACAGTAAAAAATTGTACATTTTTGGAATAGTATTTTGATTCGTTCTATCGTGTTAGATTTGTTCAGTGGCGTTACAGTGATTTTGATTTATTGTTAAGATGTCAAAAACCGCTGAAAATTAACGTAAATTTAAAAATCATCGACAATCGGAGTTTAGAAGATTAGAAGATATTTATTTTGCTGCCGAGAAAGCCTTAAGAGGTGACGACGTTGAATTGTTTTTTAGCATGATTGATATGGTTGATTCAATTCATTTAGAATTTTTTAAACATCACAATTCCATTGTTGGATTAATTTCAGATGCAACCGATGATTTTGACTTTGAGGATGACATTCGCAATAAATTTGAAAAATTGTTTTATTCAATTAGGTCTATTGTTGCTAAACTGAAATCTGTTCAGAATTCTACGCTACAAAATACAACTCGGGAACAGGAAAGTGTTGCTTTGCCGCGAATTGATTTGCCTTCATTTAGTGGAGACATATTGGAATTTGGTACCTTTATTGATTTGTTTGATTCATTAATTCACAATAATGAAAAACTCAGTGCTATGCAGAAGTTCAAATATTTGCAGTTAGCTTTAAAAGGGCCTGCTTTTGAGGCTATTAGGAATTTTAAACTAACACAAAATAATTACGTGAGTGCTTTTGAAAAAAATTCAAGCGAACTCGTTTAATCGCGGAGTCTCATTGGTCAGCTTTAGAACAATTCCCCCAACTAACTTCAGGTAGCCCTTCAGAGGTTCGGAAGTTATTGGATAACTTCAGTGATAATTTGGAAGCACTGAAGAATTTGGGTTTACCAGTAAATCAATGGGATTTTTGTATCTTTCAGATGATGTTGAAACGAGTTCCAAAGAACTTAGCCGCTAAATTTGAACTTTACCATGGTACTGTGACCGCTCAAGATGACTTTCCGATCCGCTCGGAAGTTGTTGATTTTTTGTCGAAGCATTGCGATGCCTTTGAACATGTTGAATTATCCCGCAAGGCAAAGCGAAGTGTTGACAAAAAGTTACCATTGAATTCAAAGCAACATTCTTCCCGTTTCACTACATCTTTGTTTGTCACTAAGAATAGAAATTGTTTAGTTTGTAAATCCGATCATGCGATTTACAAATGTTCTGAATTCTTGAACAAATCAGTAGCCGCGCGGTTTAAGTTTGTTAAAGATTTTAGACTTTGTTTTAACTGCTTAGGCGATTCTCATCGGTTGAATCGCTGTAAATCTTTATCCACTTGCCGCAACTGCAAACAGCGCCATAACACATTGCTTCATTTTGTAAATCGTGGTGATTCAGGCATTCGGTCTGAATCTAGTGCTCCCCCCGCAAACCTGGCTTCCACATCTAGTGGATCCAGTACCATTAATACTGTTGAAAGTCCCGAAACTTCTCTACCGCAGACTTCTTGTCATAGTTCACTTTTGTCATACAATTCAAATGTGTTGTTATCTACCGCTTTAGTTGAGGTATTAGATAAGCACGGTTCTTATCAAACTTTGCGATGTCTGCTAGATTCTGGTATCATGACATCATTCATTGCGAGCAAGGCTGTGAAACGCCTTGGCTTCCGACCTATGCCCGCTTCGATACAACTCAACGGGCTAGGTTCTATGCAGAGTACCTCTGCTGAGGGCTCTCTTACCATTTCTCTTCGCTCTATAGTAAAGCGTGACTGCAATTTTGTTGTTGAGACTATTGTTTTACCCCGCATTTGCAATGATATGCCTGTTGCGCCCATTAACATGGCTAATATGACATATCTAACCAATTTGAAACTTGCTGATCCTGGTTTAAATAGCCCAGGCGCTATTGACCTTTTGTTAGGTGCCGATATATTTTCTCAAATTTTGTTGGATGGACGTCTTCTGGGAAAGGAAGGTGTTCCTGATGCTATTAACACTGTGTTTGGTTACATCCTTATGGGTAGAATGTCTTCGAGTTCTGTTAACTCTCACTCTCAGTCGGCCATAAACCCAACTAAGCTTTTTTGTAAAATTGAAAATGTAGTATCATTAGATGATTCACCCCAAAGGTTCTGGACAATTGAAGATGTTCCTACCGCACTGGTTCAGTCCCCTGATGATCTTATCTGCGAAAAAATATTTTCCGAGGGATGCAGGAGATTGGATTCAGGTAGATTCGTTGTGCCTCTTCCTTTTCGAAATACACTTCCTGCTTTTGATGGAATGTATAATCTCGCCGTACAACGTTTCTACTATTTAGAAAGACGTCTTCTACAGCAACCAGATCTCTACAAACAATATTGTGATTTTCTCAAAGAGTATTTGGAGCTGGATCATATGGAGTTGGTTCCTGATTCATCTACTGCTTCTGATTGTTACTACATACCGCATCATTGTGTTTTGAAACCTGATAGTAGCACAACCAAACTTCGTGTAGTGTTTAATGCATCCGCTAAGATACCTCATCGGTTATCTTTGAATGATTTTTTGTTTATCGGTCCCAAATTGCAGCAAGACATTATCGCTAGTTTGTTGACCTTACAGAATTTAGTTTTGCCTCACCTCCTTGCTATAGAAAACTTCACGCATTTGGTGATGCTTCTGAGAAAGGTTATGCCGCTGTTGTTTATTTTGTGTTCGAAACCGCATCTGGATTTCGTCAAAGTTTTTTTGTGTGGTCTAAATCGAAACTTGCCACTTTGAAAACTTTGTCACTTCCCAGATTGGAACTGTGTGCTTCAGTTCTTACCGCTAAGTTGGCTCATTATATTTATGAGCAATTCAATAGTCGTTTGTTGTTCAAGGTGATTCGTTACTGGTCAGATTCCACGGTAGTCCTTTCATGGCTTAGTTCTTCCCCGCACCGTTGGAAGACATTTGTCAGTAATCGAGTTGCTTACATTCAGGAAAAATTTCCTTCTTCGCATTGGTTTTACATCCAATCTTGTGATAACCCCGCTGACTTGGGTTCCCGCGGCACTTTGCCATCAGAGTTGTTAGGCAATACACTTTGGTGGAAAGGCCCACAATTGTTGATTACCGCTTGTTTGCCACATGCTTGCTCAGACTCAAGCATGTCACCGCTAGTTATGACTGAAGCCCGTATAGTGGCGCTTCAAGTCACCGCGTTACCAAATTTATTTGGTACTTTGTTAGAAGAACATTCTTCTATTAATCGCATTACCCGCATTATAGCTCATATTTGTCGCTTTGTTGATAACGCCCGCAATCCAGACCGTAGGGCCTCTGGATCATTTTTGGCTGCTGAGTTATATCAGGCTCAGCTTCGCATTGTTCGCTATGTTCAAGATCAACATTTTTCTAAAGAGATTTCCCTTCTTCGAGAACGAAAACTTTTGCCCAAATCGCTTCGTAAACTTTCGCCGTTTCTTGATGAACAGGGAACTCTTAGAGTTGGTAGTAGATTGGCTAATGCTCCATTGCCGTTTGACACTAAATTTCCCGCACTGCTACCAAGTAAAAGTCGTTTGACTAATCTAATTGTCGAAGACTGTCATGTCACCAATCTTCACGCAGGAATCCAAACCGTTCAATTTCTTTTGCAGCAACGATTTTGGATTCTATCTTCAAAGAAAGTAATTCGTAGTGTTAAAGCTCACTTAAGACGTGTCGTTAGAGATCAAATCCTAACCTACGAAGAACTTTCTACTGTATTTGCACAGGTCGAAGCAGTTTTAAACTCGCGACCTATAACCCCTTGTAGCAACGATCCCTCGGATCTTACCGCCTTGAGTCTTGGAATGTTTCTTACCATGGAACCTTTAACAGCACCTCCTGAATCTGATTTCTTATCTGTCCCATCTAATCGTCTCAATAGATGGCAGTTACTGAGTCGTTTGCATCAGGCATTCTGGAAACGTTGGTCGCAAGAATATTTACATACTCTTCATCAACGGAGTAAATGGACTGATCCCTCGGAGGTTGTTAAGCCAGGTACTCTTGTTATGTTGAAGCAAGACACTTCACCTCCTTTGAATTGGCCATTAAGGCGCATTATTGACGTACATCCTGGAGGTGATGGTGTTGTACGCGTTGCTACAGTTAGAACTGCAAGTGGTACTTTGAAGCGACCTCTTGTAAAGCTTTGTCCACTGCGAGTGGACCCTTAGTTTTGAAATAAGTAATTCAAGGCTGGCGGAATGGTGCGTTCCCGCATTTGTTTAGTGTATTGTGTTCAATTTGATTGAATTACTTCATTGATTTTTAAACTTCTGCACCTTTTCTAAAACATTCCGTCGCGCTAATGCTAATTGTAAGTGTGTTTTTGCGTGTAAAATATAGACAGTATTGTGATTCGTGTTTTGGATCCCAAGCTATTAAGACGTTTGGGAGTTTCGTGCAATGTACTCCGAACTTTTCTGTGGCTTTGATTCCGTCTGAAGAGACGCCGCTTTTTGTTGTTTTTTTTTGCGTTCCGATTCGCGAGTTTTGAGCTCCATTCGTGACGACCGCTAAACCGCTTTCATTTTGTTTCTTTTGTGTTTACAAAAGCGCATCATTTGTTGTTAAACCCGCATTTTTTTGTATGTTCAATCAATGAACATTACGTCGGTATTTTTTGTGTAACGTGTTGTCCAGACGAAGCTCTAAGAAACTGTTCCTGTTCACGGGGCTAGCCTCAGAAGAAAGAACCACCAAGAAAACACCCTTTGCAGAGCTTCGACGTAAAATGTTAGTGATTAACTTTTATTTGGTGAATTACTTTACGTGTTTATTGATTGTTCCGCTAAAGGTCCTTCGTCAATTATATACTTGCATTGAACCAGCATTGAACTAAAACCGCAACATCTATTTCATACATTTTTTTGAATATTATTCTCTCTATATGTAATGTTTATCTAAGACATTACATATCAGGGGTTCTGTTTGCTACAACTAAACACCCTGTGTACAATCGTACCAAATAGCAGTTTACAGCTTGACACTGAATTTTCTATTAGGCCGGGAGTAGGCGACACTAAAAGCACCGTCTTCGCAAAATTGAAATATTTTCTTTTATATCGCTATTTGCTAGTATGCAAACAGAATGAGCTTGGTACTCATTGATTTCAGGAGCCGAAAATACTAGACTATACTAGCTATGTGGTTGGGATGTACATAGAAAATTTTCAAACTCGCAATTAAAATTTCCTGTGAATGCAATTCTCGCACTATTACGTTGGAATTAAAATATTTATGAGGAAATATCAGTTACGTCACATCGATGGAATTATTGATAAGAAAATTGGATTTTTCGGCGATTTTCTGCAAAACTTGTTGTTGCAAGTCCCAGAAAAGGATACGACACCACCTAGGGATCTTCTTTAATAGATTACACATTAAGAAAACTGTCCACATCGACAAAGGGTTTTAAGAAAATCGACCAATATGTTAGGTATATTGGTCGATTTCCATGCACGCATGTGTTCATTCACTAATTTCATGACTTTGCCAAAAGAATTCTATTCCCAAATTTGAAGTTTCACCAATCCGGACATATACTCTATTAAACAAGACAATAATCATCCAAATCGGGGCACAACAGGAGAATAAATTAGGTAACATACATTCCTTTTTGGAAGTCGGTTAAAAATATGGATACTTACACTTAATTTCAAACTAAAATAAGACGTATATTAAATTTAATTAAATACAAATAGATATCAAGGTTTATTAAATTTATATTATAATGTTCAAAACAAACCTGAAAATGTTGTTAAAACTATCATTAGATTAGTTGAAATTACCCGCACGCTAGTGGAACACGAACAGCGTAAAATAAATTTGGCACTAATTTTGCAATAAGTCTGGTGCAAATTAAAAATTTAAATGTTTAACAATATCTATTATTTGACTTATGACTTAACTAATTTAATTTAATTATATACAGGGTCGCAAAGAAACATCTAGAAGAAGAATTTAAAAGGGCTGATCTTCAAAATTTTATGTGGCGCTCCTAGAAGCGATATTCGCCAAGCATGCGATCAAAGAATATTGTTGATTCAGTGATCCCATTAAAATCATAAGGGAAAACCTAGTAAAAACCTTATGAACTATTCCGATATTTGGTTGTTTATAAGGACATAACCATTAGCAATTTCTTCCGTAATCATTGGCAACTAGGAAAGATTGAACTCCAAGGAGGTGGTAGCGATACAATCGTTTTCAACAAAATTAAGGCAGACTCTTAGTTTTAGATTCGTGTTCTGTTCTTCTATCTGTAATATAACTGAATTTTGAAATTGAACATTCTTGGGAGCTTAGTGATACAATACAATTTCAAAATTACACATAGAAAAACACAACACGAAACGAATACTAAAAGAGTTTGCTTAAATTTTGTTAAATGAAAAAAACCCTTTTAGTGGTTCTCTGTTATGGAAAGCTTTAGTGTACATATGAAAATAAGAGTGGTACGAGTGGTACAAACTGGTACTCACATGGTACGATCAATTACAGAAAATTCCAATATTACCAAGTTCACACAATTCTAGCGCTATGTTAAGGAAACACTGTATTTAAAATAAAATTAGGGTACAAACGAAGAAAACATGGTGGTAGAATTGCATACTAATACGGTACCATCGAGTTCATGTATTTTCACTTCAAGATTCAAGGTCAACAAGCCAAGTTCACATAACGGGGTGTGGATTCAGCATAATTTGGCAGTTTATAAAAACTTAGTTAAATTAATGTTAGCAACTTTATTTAGCCATGTGGTATTTCAAAATAACAAATTAATATTTATTAAACAAGTAGATTACAACT
This sequence comes from Octodonta nipae, assembly GCA_034190945.1. NCBI lineage: Eukaryota > Metazoa > Arthropoda > Insecta > Coleoptera > Chrysomelidae > Octodonta > Octodonta nipae. The sequence goes on from CM067221.1 coordinate 89,138,057, forward strand.
GTTTTTTCTTTTGAGGACTCTTCTTGGTAACTATAGATTCTTTTGAGAATACGAGCTTCATTATGTTAACTGCAGGTAGATCCACAATCAGTGCGAAAATTAATCCAGTTAAAATTGAAAACACCCAGTACACAGCAATGTAATACAACTAAAAAAGATAAATTATAATTTGTTTTGTGAACACCTTTTACATAAGAACATATCACTTTTTATTTAAACAAAACAAGATGAAATGAAAATTTATTAGAAAGTAATATTGTAAATATATTTAATTATATGCTTTTAAAATATGAATCCTTCTAGAATTAATCATCTTCAATAAAACTATTTGTCTCAAAAAACAATTTTTCAAACAATTTAACGATAAGCTGGTCGAAAGACTAAGAAAGATTCTGGAAAAATCAAATCAAAAGCATATTTAGATTTAACTAAAAGATACTTTCAAAATAGGATGAGAAAAGGCACGATAAGCAAGAGTAGTTTAAATTAAAAGGCAAGATGCATTAAAAATCAAACAAATAATGCAAAAATATTTTTAAAAAAATGAGGCAGTTACTAAGAAAACACAGATAGTAGAATAAATAAATAAATAAAGGTTTATTGCCCAACAGTAAAAAACTATTGACAGGACAATATTAAAGAATCCATAAAAAAACAGCTAGCAAAAAGTAGTAAAAAATAACAAAATTAATAAATAAACAAATACTCGATGATTGTGATAACCAAAATAAAGTTACAAAGTCAACTAAAAATTGTAAACTAAATAAAGCGTTGGCCATACTCAAAATAACAGGCAAAGAGTCTACATGAATATCACATTTTCTACAAATGCCTATGTTTATGCCTAAGTTAGTTTTGTAATGACTATGCCTAAAAACCACTGGATCTCTGAGAAAAACAGAAGGTACATTGTGAAGTTAAGCTGTGATAACAAGTTCACTGCATCTATTTTATTATGCAGTAGCTTGTATAGAAAAGTGAGCGAAAATATTATTCGCCTGAGCTGCAAAATTCCTACATTAAATCTATTACACATAAGTTGCTCATTAACTCTTCTATTGGGATAAACTCCATCAATTTTAAAACATAGATACTTAAGAAACTTTCGCTGTACACTTTCTAATGCTAACTTCTGATAATTGTAAAATGGTTTCCACACGATCGAGGCATATTCTAGCCTGGAGCCTACAAAAGAATAATAAAGTACTTTCAGAGCATCTATACTACGAAACGATTTACAGTTTCTGACAATAAAGCCATATAAGTTACTAGCTTCGACAATTTTAAGGTAAATGTGTTCGTAAACATTCAACCTAGTATCAAACCACACACCAAGATCCTTAATTAAAGTCGCGCGTGGAAGGCAATCATCTCTTACCATATAATTAAAATCTAGACAAGACATTATTTTGTACTTAGACACATTCAAATGTAGATTATTCTGCAAGCACCAGTCACTAACAACATTAAGATTCTCTTGTAGAAAATAGCAGTCATCAATACCTGTAATCTCAACGAAGATTTTTAAATCGTCAGCATATAATAAATTGTTACACTTTAGCCTACTTGTTAAGTCACCAATGAAAAGAACAGCAGAGGTCCCAGATTTGACCCCTGAAGAACCCCTGATGTAACAACGTATTGGTTTGATTTAAACCCATTATAGAGAACAGACTAGATTCTGTTGTCAAATTAAAAGTAATGAGTTGACTACCGAATCCAAATTTAGCCAATTTACTAAGTAGAATACCATAATCCAATTTATCAAAGGCCTTTGCAAAGTAGGTGTAAATAACATCCACTTGACTTTTCTTATCTAGACAATCCGCCAGATAATAGTGAGGTTGGTAATAGTCGATCTTTTCTTCAGAAATCCGTGCTGCGAATCAGAAATTTGATGACATATATAAGGATAAATGGGATCGTACAAAAACATCTCAAAAACCTTGGAAAAGTTCGACAATATAAATAATGGCCTGTAAGTTCTCGATAGCAAATTTGTCTCCGGATTTAAATACCGGACATAGTTTAGCTGATTTCCAAGCAGAGCTAGGGATCTTAATGATAGGTTGTATACGATACTGAGAGGAACATCCAGAATTCCAGCACAATCTAATAAGAAAAGTCGGAACACCATCATATCCAGATGTAAACTTATTTTTCAGCTTCTTCATAGACTGAAACACAGTTAGCTCGGAAATAGTTGGTAATTCCAAATTTACGTGCATGATGATTGGGCCAACAGAGTTAATGTTTAGACTGGACTGCCCAAACGCACTCTGAAAGAAATCAACAAAAGCATTAACAATTTCCTGCGGATCTGTATGAATCCCATTATTAAAAGTGATGTTGCCAGGATTTCTGGATATACCCTTTTTTATGACGTATAAACGACCAGAATTCTTTTGAGTCAATTCGTATCAAAGACTGGATTCTTTCAATATATTCCTTATATGCTGTGGTAATTTGTCTTTTCACCACTGCTCTTAAATGTTTGAATTCTTCGAAATGAGTGATATTATGAGACTTCTTAAATTTCTTATGCAACCTAGCCTTTCTTTTAATACTTTTGATTATGTCAGAGGTAAACCACTTAGGAAATATACGTTTGTGTGAATTAAACCGCGGAACATGCGCATTAAAGATATTACAAAGTTGTATAAAAAGCCTCTAAGCAAGCATCATGTTAGTAAAAGATCTTAAGAAAGACCTATCTACACAAGAAAGAGAGTAATATAGCGAAGCAAAGTCTGCTTTCCTGAAGTTATATGAATTAGGACATGGATTAGACCGAAAGTTAAAATAAGTTTCTGGAGTTAAAAAGTTAATAACTAATGCTGGATGATAATTATCTTCGGGAGCTAATGGATTACAATCGTGTGAGACAGTAATATTACCTAAATTGGAGCAAACCAAATCCAATAACCTCATCATGGAATTTCTATCATCGTTAAACTGGTGTAAATTGTAAATTGCTAAAAAGTTATTCATAATTGAAGACTTTCTGTTATTTGGATCGTGATGCACAAAGGCAGGTATATTAATATCACCTAAAATAATAACCTCATTCTTATACATAAATCTAGTTGATCGAAAGATTCAAAGAATTGCTCAAAAGAATTCAGTTCAATATCAGGTGGAATATATACAACTACAACATATGATGATTTATGCCAAAAATTACATCTAACCACAAGAAGATCGATCTCAGGAAAGCTGGTATCCATATACGTACAGTTCACAATACTTGAGAAAAATCTGCTATTCAATGCTAAAAGCATGCCGCCGCTACTTACACGATCAACAATATCAACCTTCCGAACTTTCCTGTAAACATTGTACTGCGTCGAAAAGAGTTCACTGTTGTTCACGCTTGAATTTAAGTTAGTTTCAGAAAGAGCAATCAAATCAAATTCGCAGTCCGAGACCGACGCGTAAATTGTATGAACTTTTGTTTTGAGGCCGCGAACATTCTAGTAGTAACCCACAAAGAATTGCGGACTGTTGGGCATCGTTAGTTTCCCACAAACTGAGGAATGCCCTTGATGTATTTAATTCGTAAATTGGTTTCCCTAGACTGTTCACGGTCCTTCAGCTCTTCCTTTAGTATACGAAAGGCATCCTGTTGTCGAAGTGTACGATCAAAGGTAATTGATATAGGCTTGTTCCTATATTCTCTATGATTCCTTAGATAGAATCAAACATAAAGGTAGTAAATGATGAAATTGAGATTTTCAAAACTTATCCAAAATAATGTCAAGTCGACACTATCTTTTCGAGATTTTACAATGTATTAAACTCAAGACAAAATATTGTGACATATAGGTTATCGCAAAATGAATATCGACATCTAGGCGTTTTAGGGAAAATTGACTCATAGAGACTTTAGATGGGGGTCGAAATGTATGTAAAGCAGTTTTCCTGTAATTCCTAGGATAGAAATCACAAAATTGGTAGGTTATCTAAAACCTATCACAGCAATAATGATACTACTAAGGCCATACATTATTTTAAGTCGAAAATCTTTATCAGGTGTTCTTCGTTTAACTAATTATAATCTCGAATAACTATTCATGTACATTTATGTAATTCGGGTTGGTTCCTCTGAAAACTAACGTCCTAGAAAACGTAAGCCAGGCTGCTAATGAGCAAATAATTGAAGCAAAAGCTTCTTAACGGGGCCCCACATTTACACATATGAAAATAGATGAGTAAGGAAATGCATAAGATATAACTTGAGATTTCATTTGTTTCGAGGCCGACACCGACACTACACACTACCTAGATCCGGAAATGCCCATCCAATTTGATTCTCTGTGTAATAATCATGGACCAGGTAATATATTAAAAGTCTCTTCTTTCATAGAAAATTAGTAATATATAGAAAATAAACTAATATACAATACCTGCACAAAATTTGCTGTTCGTTGTAATAAAAACTTAAATTATCTCTTTGCGGTACATTAAATTAGACACTTGACATACGTCAGACATCAGAAAGAACACCATTAAACTTGCAATTAAATGTATGTATTGACTAGCTTCATATTATGAAGTAAGCGTTTTATATTAAGACTTCTGAATAATAATTTTATAGAAAATCAATAATAAATAGGAAATAAACCAATATAACATCCAAGTAATATAAAATGGCTACCCAAAATTTGCTTTTCGTTCTAATAAACACTCCAATTCTCTCTTGGTGGTAAATCTCGTACGTCAGAAATTAAAAATATATCAAACAAAAAGGCAACTTGGCATTAAGCTTTCATATTATTAACGAATATAAACTCACAGAAGGATACACATTAAGCTTCGTTTTGTTATCGTCATAATAAACAAACTAATCAATAGAGATACTAACGGATTATATATACATGCGGATCGTCAATGTTCGCTAAAGACAAATGGCCCAGTGTCTACAGCGCTCGGTTGTAAATTAAAATTCTTGGGTTCAAAACCGACAGCAAATATACTTTTTTTATAATATTGTAATTATTAATTAATTTTATGTACTATTTTCAATTTACATAAAATGAGTAACTCATTTTAATATTACATAGTATGAGAACATAAAAAAAATTTAATTGTTGCTACCGTTGAATATATAGGTATATAATTTATTGTTTTGTATAAATGTTATGTGTTTGTAATGATTTTAGCTAAGAACAAAACGAACGTTTCTTTGACATCTGGTCTTCAAATACTTATTCAGATGTAGAAAACTATTTGCAAACACTTACTTAATATATAAACTTATATTCCTTGGAGGATATATTTAATTTAAGAATTAAATTAGGATTAATACTTGACACGTATGAAAAGGGCCGCAATTATTTTAATTTACTTGATATTTATATCCATTACTAAGAGTGACACAATTAAAGAAAAATAGAGGCAGTGAGATAATAAGAAAAGGGAAGTATATTTCCTAAGAAGCTTTCGCTTCCATCGTTCAAACTCAAGTGACTGCCGCTCTTTTTGATAAGTGATTAAACAGACCTGTTTGTTGAAGTCAATTATTGTTAAACAAATAATATTACTTTTGTGTAAAGCAAATCACTGGCAATTATAATGACTATTCGTAGCAGAGACAAAAACTAACAAGCAACATAATGAGAATCAAATTGTCTCAATGAATGTTAATCTTTACACGTTAATAATATTAAAAATATTTCAGTCAGTTTATATACGAAATAATTATTAATGAATAAGTTTGTTACAAAATAAATTAATTAAGTTGAGAAGCAATAGGCAATTTAAAAAGTCACCAAATAGTCATCAATAGTTATGATTAATATTTATAACTTTAGGTTAAAAATGCCCAAATAATTATTGAAATTGTGTGAAACATCAAGCCACAGTGATGTAATATAGGATTCAGCTCAATAGACTTCAACATTATAAATCTACAGATCATAGAGATGTATTTTATCTTTCAAAATCATAGTTTGCTCAAATATATAAATTTACAACGAACCAGTCTAAAATGTCTAAATAAAATATATTTTAATTGGTAACAAATACTATAGATATAATTGATAGAGAAAAGAAAATATAATAAATAAATTTGACATTTACGGTGATGTTCACCTTTATTTGCATATATTTTCCGGATTTTCTGCAATAGTTATGTTTTACGTTATAGAAAAATATACGAAATCAAGCTGATTGTAGACTACAATTTAAAATATTCAAATTGTTGGAGCCGTTTTAGAGCAAACACTGAAAATTCATTGAAGTGTAGTCCCTTAATTACTGCTTTTTCTGATTATCTGGAAAACCGTAAATCTCCCGTTATAGAAAATTATATGGTACCTTTCTGTAATGTTCCTTAATATAATGCAGTGTAAATCATCAAAAGCTTAAGCGGTTTTTGCATAATCACTAAGCATAGTTAAAAAAATGGCTATAAATTGATTAATTCCTCCTTCTTGGAAGACGCTTAATAATAATAAAAATATTTAAATTCTTTTGATGTATTACAGGTCAACTCAACGCTTGCGCACATATATCAAAACGGCAAGAAACTATTCTTAGCGCCTTTTGCAGCATAATACGTGAAGTATATAAAGTTCGGTATTGCAAAATCAAGGTAATGGTATTTGCGTCAGCCCCACTCCTTAATACACCTTGGATAAAGCTAAGGCCATGGGGAATAAGTACTAAATTTAAACGGTAATTGTGTTTTGTGGGTATATATGCACTAGTGATTCTAGTTTCTAGCGTTAGAGAAAAGGAAATATGAAAATTGCCCAGACACGAATCAACCAGTACAATCAGAGGGTCAGTGTTACTAAAATAAACAATTCAAAAACTTATATACAATGAATAGAGAAATCACAAAAACCAGATATAATAAATTAAAAAATTTCAGAGTACAGTATTTACAAACTGATTGAAGAACTAAACAATACCTTAAGTTAAAAGAAGTTTGTGCATTTTCAGTTTAAAGTGTTATGTATTTCTGAATATAGTTAGCAGGCTTCTGTAAACTTAGTGCCAACACTGTTGAATTTATTTCATCAGGGTGAAATCATTGCAATTTTGTAATAAAATCATCACAGTGTTGACTGTGATGATTTTATTACATTATTACTTTGACATAATTACATGCACATTATATCATATGGTACTTACAAATAATGGAATCTCAAACTTAATTAAATTTTGGGAATAAATTCCAGTAAATCCCCATATAAGAAAATTACTTATGTAGACACAAAATGATATATTACATAACATCACAAGGCAATTATTGTCTAATAAATTCCTGAATGAACCTAAAAAAATAAGTAAATAAATAAGTGAATGACAAAATTGCTTTAGTTACCTCCCAATCCGTATGCCATTCCGAGGATACCAATACCTGGACCAGAAACGAAAATCAAGGGTATTATTGAGCCTACTAAAGCCCTAGTAAGTCTTTCCAAGTCATAGTATGTCATGGCCATGGCGAAAACTGGCAGACCCAAAGTAAGCAGTGTATAGATGAAATTATTGAGCTGTAAAAATCTTGTCAATAAATAAATATTAAAAAAATGTACTAGTATTTTCATAAAATAGTGCAGACATTAATAAAGACATGTTACTGTTAGCAAATTGATGTATTTTGTGTGATACAAACGCTTAAATAGGTTGCTAAAGTATTTTTCCTTTGGTTTAAGTATCAGATAAAAGGAACACTTATGGTCTGCGGTACGTAAGCATTTCGTTAGTTTATTAGCATATTTATGAAACATCGTAAATGAATTCCTTTTGACAACTCCGTAAGGTTTTTAGTTAGAAAAACAGACGTTTTCGAGTACCCAGATGCAAATCACAACGATTCTCTAAGTTAAAACTTCGAAATTTGTAGGACGGTTTTAATAAATTATTCCTGCAATCCACTAATCACATGTTTTGACAAATATCATGCGCTGTTCTTACAGTCCATATCCGGCAAAATACCGTGACAACCTCTTTGCTGACTACCACTTGTTGAGTCGTTTGAAGAAGGGTAGAGAAAATGTTGCGGTCATTTTAAATTTACTTCGTGCTAATTCCACGTTCAAGCTTTCGCAAAAAGAATTAACTTATGAAACATATACCTTTATATAACAATTATATTTAACTTTTTTACATCCACCTTGTTGGAAATACTGGTGGAACCCTTGGTGTGTTACAAATTTAAAAACACAGTTTTGCACCCTAACACCAAACTTTTATTTAAACACTCACCCAAACTGCAACTGCTTATTGGCCACCCTATATAAGAATTTTATTCAAAATTTTTTTAATCGCTTTGTATAACTATCTGGAAAAACTGTGGAATCTTTGGTGTGTCACAGATGTATAAACACAAAGTTTTGTACCCTACCGCCAAACTTTTATTTTTGCACTCACGCACGTTTCAACAGCGAAGTTGTCATTATCATGGAGTAAACCAAACCAGTTTTGGTTTATTCCATAATGAAAAAGAAATAACTTATGTAACATATAGATTAACCTAAATAAAAAATTTTCTAACTTGTTTAAACCACCCTACTTAACTATAAATCCACCAATCCCGAATATATTTCACCCAAACTGCAAGTACTTATGGGCGACCCTATACTACAATTTTATTCGACATTTTTTAATCACCTTGAATAACTGTAACCCTACTTCACCCTATATTACAAACATCCTGTATATGCTGTTTATTTGCCACCCAATATAACTTTTTGAACACCTGACTATAACTCTTCTCTACCCCAAATTTCAGCTATGAAACTGCTTTTGGTCTACGCTGTATAACAATTATTTCTGATATTTTGTGAATCACGTTTTAAAGTACAATTTCTCTGTACCCTAAATTTTAATCACCCTTTATATGCAACTTTTTCTAATATTGTGTTGAACACATTCTAATACTATAATCTTGCTTTTCCCCATATTTCAGGTATTCCTTATAATATAATACAACTGTTCAAGGTCTACCTTTTATAACAATATTTTTTAACTTTTTTAGATCCACCCTAATGTAAATACCGGTGGAACCCTTGGTCACAAATTTAAAAACACCAAACGCTTTTTTAAACACTCACCTAATTTGCAACTGCTTATTGGCCACCCTATAAAACAATTTTATTTAACTTTTTTTAACCGCTTTGTATAACTAAGTCTACTTCCTTCTACATTAAAACCATACTGCATACACTGCTGCCAATTTGTCAAACATTAGAACTTATTTTTAAACCACCCTGTATAACCATATTATTACTCTACAAAATATTTCAACCACCGTGTTGTGCATCTGCTTAGGGGCCACCAAATATAGCATTTTTTAAACACTTAACTATAACTCTGGTCCACTCACTATCTTATATATGCAACTGCTTATGGACTACCCTATATAACTATTTTTAAACCACAATTGAAAGTATAATTTGTGTCTACACTGTATTTCAACCATCCTTTTTTCTAACATTATTTTAATCACACCGTATGAACTATATATAATTTTACTTCGATTCATGTTTCAGATATTACATATATGCAATAGCTCATGTTCTACAAAAAAGGCCAACCTTTTTTTAACTATGATTCTACTCCACCCGCTATTTCACAACCACCTTGTATATGCAACTACTTATCGGCCACCCAGTATAACATTTTTTGTACCACCCTGTATAACTATAAATTCATCAATGCCCAATATATTTCACCAACTATTATACAATTACATCTTTCTAGCATTTTTACCCACCCTGTATAATTATAACTCTACACCACCCGATAATTCAACAACCTTTTATATGCAACTACTTATTTGCCACCCTTGTATCCTTAGAATCCTACCCCACCCTATCCTTCAACCATCTGGTAAATGGAACAGCTTGTAGATCATTACATTACTTATTTTTTGAAAGCACCTCCATAGCTGTAATTATACTCCATGACATATTTCACCTCTATGCAACTGCATGTGGATATAAAACAAGTTTTTAACCACAACAAACTATAATTCCACTCCATCATATATTTTAAACACCCTCTATAAACAGTTCCTTCTAACTAACAGCTTATTATGAACATAATTCAAAGATCCTAACTGCTTACATAACACATTTTTTCTAAGATTTTTTATCCAAACTGTATAAATATTCTACCCTTTTTCACCCACTGGTATATGGAACTGTTTATGGCCTAGTCAATATAATTTTTTAGACCACCCCATATAACTAATTCCACTCTCCCTTATTTCAACCACATTGTATATATGCAGCTGCTTATAGGACACCAAATATAACTTTTTTTAATTTTTTTAAATCCATTTAATTCTACTCCGCTCTAAGTTATATATTAATACTATGATTACATCCTTAAGGGTACAGATTCTCCTAATTATGTTAATTCTCAGTCTCATTTAATCAACTTGGCTATCATTTAAAATTAAGGAATAAGTCTCGTGATATGATTCACCCAAAAAGTTGTGGACAATTGAAAATATCCATACCGCACTGATTTATTTCCCTGAAGATATTGTCTCTGAAAAAATATTTTCCGAGGGATGAAGAAAATTGGATTCAGGTGTATTCGCTGTGCCACATCCTTACCGTAATACACTTCCTGTTTTTGATGGAATGTATAATATAGCTGTACAACTCTTTAGAAACACGTCTTCCAAAGCAACCAGATCTCTACAAATAATATTGTGATTTTTTCAGTGTTTTGAGCTTGATCATATGAAGTTGGTTTCCGGATCATCCACTGTTTCTAATTGTGTTTTGAAACCTGATACCAGTACAACCAAACTTCGTGTAATGTTTAATGCATCCGTGAAGGTACCTCATCGGATATCTTTGAATGATTGTTTGCATTACTGTCCCAAATCGCAACAAGTTATTATTACTATTTAGTTGAATTTTTTATTACATCCTGCACACATCAGGCTGATGTTTAGACAGATTTTGATTACTCCAGAAGTCCAAAAATATCAGGAATCATTTGGCGTTTTCTTCGCAAGATCAAATTGCAGACTACAGGCTAACTTATTTAGTTTCGTCATTTCATCACTTTGAATCGGTTGATGAAGAAGAGAGCCCATTGCCAACAACATCTTATAATCCCTTAAAAGTCATCTGACTCTCCTTTCTTTACTAGTTTACCGCATAACTCTTCTACTAAAAGCATACTTTTGTCTCTTTGGCCAGCATCTTTTATCCATTATGAATAATGTCATTATAACGTTTCTGATTAAACACTTGATTTCAAGATTATTTAGTTCGACATTTTCTTGGGATGAAATTTAAAGTTTTTTGTGTTGTCTAAATCGAAAGTTGGCCCTTTGAAAACTTTGTGACTTCCCAGATTGGAACTGTGTTCTTCAGTTCTTAATTCCAAGTTGACCCATTATGTATATGGGCAATTCAAAAGTCACTTGTGGTTTATAGTAATTTCTTGCTGGTCGTTTGCGTCAGGCATTTTGAAAACTTTGTTTGCAGAAATACTTAAATACTCTTTATTAACATAGCAAATGGGCTAATTCCTTAAGCCAGGTACTCTTGTTATTTTGAAGCAAGACACTTCCCCTCCTATGAATTGGTCTTTAGTGTGCTTTATTAACTTACATCCTAGAGGTAATTTTGTTGTACGCATTACTACAGTAATTTCTTGCAAAGCTCTGTCCTGGCCAGTAGATCCTTTGCTTTGAAATTAGTATTTCAAGGCCGGCGGGAATGGTGTGTCTGCACCTGTGTTTTTGTCACTGTTCAAAATTGATTCCATTAATTTATTCATTTTTAAACTTTTGCACCTTTTGAATGTATTCCCCGCCCCAGTGCTAAGTTAAATTTCGTAATTTTTTGCCTGTAATGTCTTCCATAGCTAATATTTGTTTATAACCCTTGAACAATATTTTATATGCCAAATATGATACTATTAACGTGAAATAAATTTATTTTTCATCAAAGTGTGTAACAAAAATATTGTACAGTCTGCTACGTAACCGAAAATACCAAGCAACAGAAAGACCAAAATTGTGTATGTAAACACAAGATATAAAAGAATAAGGACTAAAAACATTACAAATGACTGTAACAAGGAAGACAGAAATAAATGGAAAGAACATTATAATATGGTACAGGAATATCTCTTAGCAGTTAAATTAAAAATGGTATATAATAGAAAAGAAGTATAAGTAAGCCAATGACAAGATGAGTATCGTATTACCTAAGCCAAGGGCATTAAATAGTCACAACAACAAGTACAGATACTGAATATAGGGTCGGTTAGAACTTAAGGATGCAAAACTACGAATTCAAACTAGAGACGAAAGGTACAGTTTGAATTCGTATTTTCTTCTATTGTTTGAGCACTATGCACAACAACAACAATACTTAGAGGTAAAATTAATACATACCAAACCCTTGTAAATTAATTTACGGTTCTTCGTTTCGTTGTAAATCGCTCCAAGTATCATTCCGAACAGACTAACTGGTAACTTTGATTGTAGCCCTGTATACATCAGTATGTGTAGGTCAGATCGTACAAAACTCAGTATATTCATACCACTACAAGAAAATATCCTTTTTAATATATATATATATATATATATATATATATATATATATACATGTGTGTGTGTGTATGTGTGTTCGGTGGTTTCCGGGAATTCAACCGCGTAGTTGATAACTGATCCCTGCTGGGATCGATGGTAAAATAACGACGTTTCGGCAGAGTCACATCTGCCCTCTTCAGGTCGGTTCGCATAATTCTCGTAACCGTCTGCTTTCGCTTGTAGTTACTCGAATACTAAGATTTTCAGGAGCCCGCGCGCTGTTATATAGTCGCGGCTCGGCGCCTATCGGTAGGCACCGTGAACGGCTGCGTATGATTGGCCCTTGGCGCTCAGTGGCCACGCCCGCCGCTTGCCGAATGATTATTTCTGCTTGAGTTGATGTAGGACGGGTCCGGGCCGGTACGGTATTTAATAGAATTTTCCAACAATTCGCTAAGTTCTGGATTTCATTGCATGCGTTTAGACTGTGAGGTCTCTTCGCTATTTCAATTGCCTCTCTTAGGAGCCTTGATTTCGGGTGTTCTATATTTGCCAGTACTCTAGTGTTTTCACCACTCTCACCAGTAATAGCGAATCTTTTTTTGCAGAACTTTGAGGAGTTGGCACTAAGAACAGCAACTATTAAACCCAGTTTATGGTTGCGATATGTGGATGATACATTTGTGATTTGGGAGGGAACACCTTAACACATTTTTAGACCTTAATGGCATCCATCACAAAATAAAATTTACCATGGAGGTTGAAGCCAAAAATCAACAGCCATTCCTTGATGTTCTGATAAATAGGAAGGAAGATGGAACCCTTGGCCATGCAGTATATAGGAAAGCAACTCACACCAACAGATACCCTCATGCTAATTCTCATCACCACAGAGCCCAACTACAAGCCTTCATCAAGACTTTAGTAACCAGATCACAAAAACTAGCTGACCAGCATAACATCAAAAAGGAAATGGACAGTTTAAAATCAGCTCTGAGACAAAACGGATTTACAGACCGAAATATACCAAGAGCCCTAAAGTCAAAACCGAGACAAACAGACGAGGAGCATGAGACAGCAATAACCAAGGCTTATTTACCGTATGTCAAGGGTACCACGGCAGTAATGCAAGAATTCTATTTTCAATACAGACAGAAAAATAAACACGGTGTTGAGGAGTCCGAAGACCCCTTGAAACAACAGGGAGTGTACGAGATGCCATGTTCAGACTGTCATAAAACCTATGAGGGGCAAACTAACAGAAGAATTCAAGTTAGACGTGATGAACACCAGAACCCCAAACGTCAGCAGGAAAAAACAACATCCATTGCGGACCACGCCACCACGACGTCACACTGCATAGACTTTGAGAACACCAGAGTACTGGCAAATATAGAACACCCGAAATCAAGACTCCTAAGAGAGGCAATTGAAACAGCGAAGAGACCTCACAGTCTAAACGCATACAATGAAATCCAGAACTTAGCGAATTGTTGAAAAATTCTATTAAGCACCGTACCGGCGTGTCTGCTTTGTTTAATCTGGCAATTACGGAGGTTCAGGCTGTGGGAAGGCGAGAGTCATCGCGTCGGTTTAGACAGAGGGGTCTTTTCTCTATTTCAATTGCTTCAGTTCAGTTACCTAGTGACTCTTGGGGAGTAGGCAGATTGAGGCCCCGAGTTCGATCTAGACTCTGAAACTTTTTTCACTTTTGTCTCTTGATAATGGCTCCAAAGCAGGAGTCGAAACGTCGAGTATATAATAAATTCCTAAAACCTAACCTAGCCTTGCTCATATATATATTATAATGGAATGATATTTGAATTTAAAATTGTATAATAATTGATTTTGAATTTTTATTGGAATGATTACCAGTAACTAAATAATTTTATATCTCGGGGTCTTTTTTGCTTGGGTTCAATTTGTTAGATGTTAAATAAATAAATTTATACTTACCTCCTTTGCCTTACAAATATTTCTATCTCTCTTCTGGATCAATTACACTTTTTAATTTGAAATTTTATCTTCACTTTAATTTTTATTTTGTTTACTTTCATTCTTTATTTAATAAATTATTGTTAAAACAAATTTCTCAATTTTAATCAATTTACAATTTATTTTATTTTACCTTAATACAAACATTTATAAAAGTTTTCTTTTAAATGAAAATAAATTTCCTTTCACTTAATCTATCTTTAAATTTTTGTCAATTTATGTTACAAACTTTTTATCATTCAATCACATAACTATTATTAATTTAAATTTGAAAACCTTTTATCACGACTGATTGATTAACATTTTATGATTTTTATTAAATAAACTTTCCCAAAAGTTTAACTTTTCTAAACAATATTTCAAATACTCACTGTTGTTGGGCCTCAATCTTCTGATGTTGGTTTTTTAATAATATTTCCAAATTTCAAACTTTATACTGGTAAAAATTCTGCTACTTGATTGGCTTTTTTGTGCAGGTCTACGAAATTTATTTTCTTCCAATACTTTGACTTTAATTTTTCATACCATTTATTAATTATTAATGTTGTCTTACTGACATGGAACACTATTTTCGATGTTTTCATAGAACATTTATTTCGTTGTCATGGAAACTTAATTGTATGGGAACAAAATTTTTATACTGCTCTGCTCGATTCTTGACGATGAAAGAGAGTTTGTCACTGTCAGATTTCCAATTTATACTACTTATTTTGCCACCTGCTATTTCCATTTCCGTTCATAGTTATTTTATTAATTTCCAATTATTTTCCCTTTAATTTATATCAAAAAACCAAAATAAATTCCAACTTAAATTTCAATACCTTTTACCCTTATTAATTTTGTCCAAATCATTCAATTATATTTTAAAAAACATTGAGTTGACATTAGTCACCTGTTGGCCACCAGTCATTTTACAGGTACTTTATTAAAAATGGACTTGATTAATAATTGAGATTTGATACCTTCTAAATTATTTGCTTACTCTATAATAAGCTTTCTGCTCTGTCTATTACTATGATTTTTTTTATGTTCCATCCAGTTCTGACGACTTTTAACGGTTTTTATAATTAGGTGTGTTTATGGCCTAATTAGTAATTCTATGTGTTTTACAAATTCTACTATTATTTTACAACTGAATTTAACCTTTTGATGTTTGACCTTATCATGAGTCTTTGCAGATATTTTCTCTATGTGAGTATTATTTTTTTATTAAAATTTGCATGATGTAATATCTAGCTTTTATATGCCACCTTTTTATCCTTGCAACGATTCGCTTTTGAAACATTGTTTAGAAAAGTTAAAATTTGGAGAAAGTTTATTCAATAAAAGCCATAAAAGGTTAATCAATCAGTCGTGATAAAAGGTTTTGCAAATTTAAAAAAAAGTTGATATAAATTTAAATCTAGATTAAGTGAAAGGAGGAAATTTATTTTGTTTTAAAAGAATACTTGTTTAAATGTTTGTATTATGGTAAAATCAAATAAATTGTTAATTGATTAAAATTGAGAAATTTGTTTTAACAATAATTTATTAAATAAAGAATGAAAGTAAACAAAATAAAAATTAAAGTGAAGATAAAATTTCAAATTAAAAAGTGTAAGTGATCCAGAAGAGAGGTAGAAATACTTTTAAGACAAAGGAGATAAGTATAAATTTATTTATTTAACATCTAATAAATTGAACCCAAGCAAAAAAGACCCCGAGATATAAAATTATTTAGTTACTGGTAATCATTCTAATAAAAATTCAAAATCAAATATTATAAAATTTTAAATTCAAATATCATACCATTACAAAATGGCGCCCAACGTGACGCTCACATACTAATTAGAGGAACTTAAAATTTAAAAGCAGTTGATTATTCATATATATATATATATATATATATATATATATATATATATATATATATAGCACCTAGCTAGTTACGTACTTACCTTGGCGTCGGGTTAAGAAAGAT
The DNA here is from genome assembly GCA_034190945.1 of Octodonta nipae. Taxonomy (NCBI): domain Eukaryota; kingdom Metazoa; phylum Arthropoda; class Insecta; order Coleoptera; family Chrysomelidae; genus Octodonta; species Octodonta nipae. The sequence goes on from CM067221.1 coordinate 89,154,535, forward strand.
GTCCAAATCGTGATAATAAATAACAAAACTATAGGCTAAAATAGAAAGTAGGAGACAACCAGCCATACATTTCCACTTGTTTAGTTTGAACTTGGATATAAAGTAGTATATCAAGACGATGATGACATAGGATTGAAAATCAGTTGACAGGTACCAAGTTGTAGGAATGCACTAAAATGACGATAGAGAAACATAAAATTATCTGAAAGTATATACGTTGGTTAAGTTAATATACTCTTAAAAAAAAGGAAAAAATTACTACATAAATAACTTATAATCAGCCTCACATAATAACGATATAATGCTAAATGTTTAAGTCTCACACCACTATACTCTTAATCAAGTTCAAAAATCGGTATCACTAAAACTAATAATTATTGAAACTCCTTTAGCTCTACGTTTAGGTGTTGTCAAGCTTTAAGATAGTTACACTGAAAAAGTTTTGTTCTCGTTTTTGAAGTCAACTATCTCTAAGTTTTTTAGGAGGATCGGATTGTATTCGTATTGTAGATAGTAACTTTTAAAACAAAATAGGTTACTGAAATCAGTAACAACCGAAAGCAACTTCTGCAGCAACAGATTTAGTTGTTTCCTGAATATTTTTCCTAGGCTTTCCCTTATTATTTTAATTAACTACCCTATAACAAGGTCGCACCTAGGAGTACCACATAAAATTCTGAATATCACACTTTTCATATCTTTCAATTGTAAAGGAACATTATTATTATATGATCTTTAGAAGTTTCTGTGCTACCCGGTATATTCTCTAATTAAATTTCGGTTAATCACGTCATAAATCAATAATATTGTCAAACATTGTAGTTTTAAAATGTAGAAATTTGCCTTTTTTCATAGTTTCTTTGCCATTGATAACGGGATCTCACCTAGACCCCGAAACGTTTTGAAATTTGAAGTAATTGTGATGTTATTTCCCAAAAAGTGATCAAACAAGAGATTTAGAAACACCAAATACTTATTAATTATTTTGCGAAACTTGATAACGGCATTGTATGGCCCAATCACGTATCGTTTCAAAATAAAATGAAAATCTCGAAGTATATTTTCATTTTTGTGTTTCTCATCTTGGATTTACATCAAGTATCAGCCACAACAATGCAATATTTTAGCTGCGCACCGCCAGCACTTTTGATCTAATATATTATGTTTATCCTAAAGAACCACTTTTATATGATTCATGGTATTTATATATTTTAGACCATGTGCTATGGATATAGAAAATGGTGTATTTGTTGCCTGCTTTTTGGAGAGCCATGACAAATATAATAGTAACAATTTTTATAAACGAAAGTAAGAAATATCAAAATACTCTATCCTTTTCGGATAAAAGTATGCATCTGTTAAATCTATTATTAGTAATTCGATTGGTATATAGTTCAATATCATCCATAAGGACAACTTCCTCTTGTTTATGGACTATTAAAGAATGTCTAGTAGATTTTTATATTAGCATGAATAGAAGAGAGGTTCGGCTTTGTCCCCACTTTAGTTTTGACTCGACTGAGCTTTGATACTTCCGACAACGTATGGAAAACCACTTGATATATCGACTGAAAAGTAGAGTAATATTTATCGTGAATTTTTGGTGTGGAAAGGAGATTATTTCCAGATGTAATTTTAGTAATTAACACATTAAGCGCCATTTGTATCATTTGGGATACAAGTAACGTTGATATTTGGGCCACCGGTATGTATACGGATACAAAGGACTACTTTTACGTTAGGTTGGCTGAATTCAAATAGAGTTTTCAAACGTTTTGTATAATTATTTTTTTTACTTTGAACATTAATAGTCACGCCATATGATAATATTAAAAAAAGGTTCCAAGTAATTTACAAAATTGTAAAACGTTGTGTATTCTTTAATTTAAATTTTTATTTAAAAAAGTAAGTTATAACAATAAAATTAAAATTGTAAGGTATGAAATTACATTATTTCGTCAGTATTACAACATATCTTTATACATTTATTAAATCGGACATATTTAAATATCTTTCTCAGATTCACTGACACTATTCTTATCCTGATCTAAAATTGGTGCAGAATTCTGGCAGTTATCTCCGTTACACGTCCCACAAGAAGCCTTGCAGTAAAAACCGATTTTTCGGCAACCACATTTTTGCAATTGTAAAAAGTCATTTTCAACAAATCATCCGGAGCTGGATTTTGGGTCATTTTTACTGGCTGTAAAATATTATTTTCGCTGACGCATCCCCAATCAGTTCCACACATATTTTTATTACAAAGCCAGATTTGAGTTTGATAAAAGACCCTTTTTGTATGTGCGTTCAATGCACCTATGGTTGGTGTAAGGGATCCTAATTTAACTGCGTTATTTTTGGAAACGAAAACTTCTTATCGAGGGCCCACATTTACAAATACGAAAATAGATGAGCAAGGGAATAAATTGGATAACTTGAGATTTCATTTGTTTCGACACCGACGCTGACACCGACACCACACATTAACTTGATCTTGAAATACCCATACAATTCAGTTCACTGTGTAAGAAACCGAAACCAGGTAGAAAACATTAAGTATTTCTTCTTTTATAGAATATAAATATTATATAGGAAATAAACTTATTACATCGAATTAATACAGAAAACCTGAACACAACTTGATTCTCTAATACAAATTTTTACTTAGAGCTGTCTCAATTATCAATTGATCCGTTTCTCCTTCTCCTTGAATACACTCAATACTTATAGAGAATTGATATCCGGAAATTACTAAAAAAAACAATTGGTTTATCGACTATAACTTTCTTAATTTTTAAGATATCCCTACCCTCAGAAACCCATTTTAAAGATAATTTTGAGAGCTACAAGTCATGTGATATTCATTTGAGCCCTTAATTTTTGAGATTTTTGAGTTGAATGGACTAGGTATAGGGGGTTTAAATACTAAATTAGAACTTATAATGGCTATATCTCGGCTAACATCCACGTTAAAAAATAAAAATAAATGAATATTTTCTGCAGAAAAAGAAATTTATTTTATCATTGCTGTGGTTTTGGCATAAAATCTATAATTTTGCAGTTATTAATAAAAATTTTGTTTGAGAAGTAAAAAAAATAAGAAAATAATATTTTAAAATTACGATATCAAAAGCGGTTGAACACATTAATGGAACATCAATACACTTATTTGAAAATGGGTAACGTTGAATATTCATTATGACGGAAAATCCATGTCCATCTAAATTCTGATTTTTCCTTAAAAAAATAAAGATAATCACTTTATTTTCAATAACACTCTGTCATTTTCAGTGCTAAAGACTTTTGTCATAGCTGATTTTAAAGATTTTTTCAAGCTCTTTAAAAAAGTTTTAATACATTTTCTTCAAAAAAGTTATTGATTTTCCCGCTATTTAGCCTTGAAAAGTTATTAAGTTTTTAACTGCGAAGTTAATTTTTTTTAAGGAGGCATACCTCGTTAAATATTGCAACTATAAAAATTAAAAAAAGCAAAATCTTCTTTAATTTATACACTTTAAATTTGCTTTAAATGATTTTTTTCGTAAAATGCATAGTTTTGCAATTATTATTAAAAAAAATTAAAAACATGCATTTTTTGGGCGAAACCTCAGCACCTTCAACCGTGAATAACTAAAAAACTATTGACTTTAGAAAAAATATGCATAGGACATTTTGTGTTTGAAATTGACTCATTTATCGATTTATAAGGTTAGATTGTATTTTTAAATTTTCACCCCCGAGAAGGGGTGGCAATCACCGCCTGGTAAAAAGCACACCTTGGCACAATATAACTTTTGAACCTTGAGGTATTTACTACCTCCATACCAAATTTCATGTAAATCCATGATTCATGTTGTCCCAAAGAATTGCTACCCAAAACCGGTTCTAGTAGACATCTGCCATATATTACAATTCTAACAAAAACGAATACACAACTTAAATTAAATCATAAAATATGTTCACACTAATGTCCGTGGTTCTCAATACAGAAATTACATCTTTTTAACCGACTTCAAAAAGAAGGAGGTTCGCAATTCGTCTGTATCTATGTTGCTTTTTTTTTATGTTTGTTCACCGATTACTAGGAAACAGCTTGAAGGATTTCAACCATTTTACTTAAACCTGTTTAGGAGGATAGCGAAGTGGTCCCATATTTTTTTCATTAAAATAGCTTTTACCGTTTCTTAGAAAATGGGAAAAAACTATTCTTACCTATTCTCATATACTCTATGCCTTGGTGGAGGAGCCGGTATTATTATAAAAATTTTGAACATTTTTTCGGAACGCGGAACAAATTAAAAAGAGATTGGACTAGTTCCGTGATATCTCAAAGTGGTCAGAAATTTTTTTCAAATAACATAGCTTGTATTGTTTCTTATAGAATGAGAAAAAATTATTTACCTAATTTTTTTCTTCTTATATTCTATGTCTTGGTGGAGTCGCAGGTATTAAAAGCTTTGATGGAGTTACTGTTATTAAAGACCACATCCAATTGTCACGTATTATTAAAACTGATTGGAAATAAGACCTGTCGGGTGTTTTTGCGTGTGCGTGTCCGTGTGTGTGTGGGTGTATGTGTGTGTGTATATAATAGATTAATGCATAAACACATAGGTTGTCTTGATTTATAACGTCTTAATTTTACAGTACATAAGTGTGACAGTTCAGGTAATAATAATCATTTTTAATGATAAATAAAATATGTATATTTATGTACAAACAAAAATGTTCCCACACGCATCATTACAGTCACAAGCAGACAAATATGCTACATGCTACACATATCATATATTAATTAATACTATTTATACTATATATATACATATATTAATTAATACTATATATATATATATATATATATATATATATATATATATATATATATATTATTCAAACGAATTGCGGGTAGCAGCCAAAGATTAATAAGTGTACTCTTTTTTATATGAGAGCTTTCGGAATTCTTTTATTCCTTCGTCAGTCAAATACTGAAAAAGTTACAAATATTGTTGTTATTATAAGTACTATAAATGAAATAAATGGTAACTTACTAAAGTTGAGGTTCACAAAATAAAATTAGCATCTCTAGAGAATTAAAAAATGTAACATTTAGTTTTATGGTTGTAGTTTCATGAAAATAGATCCAAATTTGAATTTTTTGATGACAAATATAAATGTGAAACCATAGAAATGTCGGAGGTAATATTATAAGGGATGAGAGTTTTTTTTTTAAGTTTAAGAAAATAAATAAATAAATAATTTCCAGACAAGTTCCAAAAGTAAGTAATATATGCAAATATATATCACAAAAACAAAAACGTATGGGTTGATTATTATTTTATATATACACATATATATTAGTATCAGTCATCAATAGTATCAACTGAAGTATTGACAGAAGAGTTTGCTGTTAGTCTATCATTATCGAATTTCAACAGGTTACAATAAATCACATTAAGATCCCGTACATCAGTCCGTCGATTAATGCTGTTATCATAATTATTGATGAAACCATTTCTAAGAAATTTCGTTTAAAAGTATTACGTTCTAGAGCTAAAATTTTTGTATTTTCAAAATCCGCACTGTGGTGATTATTAAGACAATGTATGGCTAAAGAGCAATTTTCTTTTTGTAGCCTAATATCACTTTTATGTGATGTTATTCTATGTTTTAAATTTCTAGATGTTTGCCCTATGTACGTAGCAGGACAATCATTGCAATTAATTTTATATACTACGTTGGACTTAAGGTCTTTAGGTGTTTTGTCTTTAATTTTATTGAATAAATCACCAACCGTTTTTATGGATTTATATGCAAATCTTATACTACGTTCATTTTTAAAAATGCTTACAATTTTGGGAGTAATATCTTTGATGTATGGAATTGAAACATAATTCAGAGCAAGATCTGTCGAATTGGATTTGTTAATGAGAGAATTATTAGATATTATATTTACGTTATCAAATTGCGATGTGTTAAAAATTAGTTTATTTAAAAGTTTTGAGGGATACGAGTTGTTACGGAAAAGTTGATATAATAATTGCAAATTTTTTTCTTTGTAACAAGGATGACTAATATTACATATTCTTTTCTTCATTCCATTTATTAAGTTGATTTTCGTTTTAAATGGATGATGGGAGTGGAAATTTATAAATCTGCCTGAACTGGTAGGTTTCATGTACCAGTCAAGTTTTATGTTGTTATTGTCGTCTCGTATCACTTTAGTATCTAGAAAAGGAACTCCATGTTGATGATCTTCTTCTTCTATTGTAAATTGTAAAAATGTATTATAATTATTAAATACTCTTAATAGTTCAATGTTACTTCCTAACGGGATACAACAAATGATGTCATCAACATATTTTTTTAAAAAAGGAATATTGAAACTTAATTTGGAGAGGCAATATATAATATATATATATATATATATATATATATATATATATATATTCAAATATATTAGATAATAACAGTACATATGCATAGGTTTATTCGAATTCTTATGTCTTAAAGTATATATATATATATATATATATATATATATATATATATATATACCGTGCAAATGTTATGTATAAAGAATGTTAACAATACGAGTGCAATTACTTTAAGAGTTTAAGTTACAATAAATCTAAAGCCCTAATAACATTTTTAAACGTTAATAAAATGCTCTATAGCTATGTTTTTTTTTAAGTTATGCATATATTTCTAATTTATATACTTTGGTTGAAAATGTAGCCTCTACCAAAACGTATTACAAACAAACTTATTGTTTATACAATAATAAATTCATATAAGGCTGAGAAAATATATTACAGCATACGAAGCAATAGATGTAAAAATAATACAGGTAACATGGATGTTACCATAATACAATAAAACAATTATTTAAATCCAAGCTCGCGCAAACATGAAACATTCTTTATTTGACATGCTGCACATGTTTTGATTAGTCAACTGCTAGATGAAGTTAAACTTCGCAATCGTATCATTTCCAACAATGCTCTTTCATCATGTGGCCTACTCAATAACTTATTAGTATCTATATCAGACAGCGCTATTCCTTCCAAGGATTTTACACGACTCAGTGCTACATACATTTGGCCTTTCGCAAAATTTTTTTTTCCAAGGTCAACAACAGCTTTATCAAGTGTCGTACCCTGTAGCTTGTGTACAGTGACTGCCCAGCTTAGAAACAAAGGTAACATTCTGCGTTCGACGTCTCCGTACCCTTTAGTCGCCTGGAATGTTGCGACAGCAGGAATTATCGCAACCAAGCCATTCTCATCTTTCATTCTGCTCCCAATGGAAACATCATCAAATTTTATTAATACACAATCGGGTAACTCACCTTCTTCAATTTGATCTCTCCGTAAAGCTGGCCATTTCAATTTTTTTACAATCCCCATTACTCCATTAACAAGCCCATCGGTCACCGATATATTTCTTCTTAACATGACTCGGGACTCTTCAGCTAATTTCAACGATGACAATAGACCTCCGCAGTTATTAACATCTTTTGGAATTACATTTTTAGGGGGCGTCTTACCATAGGTGGCTATTTCACGAGACTCATCTACAGCGTTTATTACATAAACTCTACGTATTTTGGCATTTTCTGCAGTCATGACGTCATTGTAAGCGTCCACTTGTTTCACAGTGGGATAAACTCGAACTGCAACTCCGTCCGCGAAATCTCCCATTAAAGAAACCCGTCGACGTTCACATAACAATTCAAGCTGATATGTAGTTAATTCACCAACTCGTAAATTATTTAACAAATCGATGAATTGAATATCATTTCGTTGGCGCATATTTAGTGTCAGCTCGCAAAATGAAAATTGATGCCACAAATTAATTTCGGCTGCAAACCATGATGGCTGCATAAAACACCAATGACCTTTGACAGGAGGCAGTTGCATAATGTCACCAAATAGTAAAATGTTGACTCCGCCAAATAATTCTTTATTGTTTTTAAACTCTTGTAGGCGTAAATGGATTATTCTCAAGTTCTCATAAGACACCATAGAAATTTCGTCTACGACTAGCCAATTTATATAGCGCCACTTACGCCTCTCTTGTTCAAGTTTCTGTCCTGTCAAACGTTTATATGTCATGGTATTGCCCTTTTCTATAGGAAGATAAAAAACTGAGTGTAAAGTTTTACCAAATATCTGTCGTGCAGCAACCCCAGTTAATGATGCAACTTCCACAAATTTTGGTTTTAATAATACATCTACCATTGGAGCATAACAACGTTTTATATGTTCCACTAATAATTTAAGTAGATATGATTTGCCACTGCCGGCACCTCCCGTAATAAACAGTAGCAATTGCTCTTTCTGCAAATTCAAATCGCCTTCAATAGCCTTCGAAACTTTTTCGAATAATTTTTTTTGTTGAAAATTAAGTGCTCGTATATTGGCAAAGAACAAGTGATCTGGCATCGTTGCCCTTTCGTCCGTGTCATCGCAATAATTATCATCATCAGTAACGATATGTTCGTCTGCACCTACCATCGTAATATTATTGCCATCTAACGTTTCACGAGCAGCATTCATTGCAGCTACTTGAGCTAGTGCTTGTTGAATTACTTGCTCTGCGTGTGCAAATTGTTCTGCATTGACATTAGCTTGTAACGGTCTCAATTCACCTTGTCGTCTCAAAAAACAGGATTCAGCGGTCTCATTGTCCAATAAAAGACTAGTTTCATTACGGAATGGAATGTGGCATACTATTAAATTGTAAAAATATCCTTCTTTATCACTATTTAAAGTGTAATACCGAGTACGTAGTACTGCTAGCTTGTTTCTTATACGCATTTTAGTATTGTCTTTCAATTGAATAAATCGTACTGGCTCATTGTCCATATCTCTCAACTCTTCGTCACCATCTTCTTCGCTCCAGACTGGATTACACATCACTTCAAAACGCACAGCAAATTCAGCCAAACTTAAATCCTCAAGTTCATCGGGTCTTTGAACGTATCGATCAAAAATATTGTTATAAATAGATGACTCGTTGCCATCAATTCGAAGTAGACGAAATCTCTCATTTGGTTTGCAACTATTAACAAACACCGTCTGACGAGAACTCATCTTAAGAGGCAAATGACACAACCTATAAGCACATTCAGGAGCACTAACTAAACGCTGAGACAATATTGTCATAGCAACAGAAAATAACTAACGCCACACTGTTCCCCCTTGTCTCTTAGCTCTGGTTACTGTTTCGCGAATCAGATCGCCACTATCTTGTGGTTCACATTTGCTCACGTACTTAGCGACGTAATATGATACAGCTGTAACATTGCCACAAGGTTGCACATCAATGTTCCCTTCCCATAGTTCCAGTAATTGAGCATTATAATTGTTTACCATACATTCTTCGGCAGTTCTTCTAAGATAGCAAAATCGTCCACTACTTTCCAATGCTTCGTCGGGTCCTAGGCAATAAGTTATATCACTAGGTACCTTGGGAAAACCAAATCGACAGGATTGGTTTTCACGACTCTTGTAGCAAGTGCTTGTGTGCTTATGAATTTGCACATCTTCTACTAATTTTTTAATTGCACTGTTCTCAGGATTTAGAGAACAAGAAATAACTCTGTCAATAATCGCAGTACCCTCTGGTGTCGAAAAGTCAGGTATACCGTCACACCATACCAGCATATGAAGATGTGGACTACCCCTATTCTGGAATTCCACTCGGTACCAATAATCAACAACTGGACCACCCAAACAATTACGATCTGCTTTGATGTAACGCATCAGTGCGTTTACGCGTAGAGCGAATTGTCTAGCAACTACTACTGGATATTTTTGAACCAAATCTAGTTTCATTTGAAATGTAAGATGTTCGACATTACTTACATCTTGGTTGTCAGCTATAGCTAACGCTTTAAGTATATCTGGCCAATGCAAGTCATTACAAGAAAAAGTTAAAAACCACGCAGGAGGACCTAATGTTCTCACCATCGCAATAAGCTCTGAACAACATTTTCTCCAATATGATGCGGATCCTCTTATGTTTCTCATAGTCAGGTGTATATTATCAACAAGTCCTTGGGGTGCTTGTTCTCCATGAGCTTGGCGCATTCTACACGAAACTGAAATACTAGCTTTGGCCCGATAATACTCAACAACTGATAAAGCATAAAATAGATAGTCGTTCCTATGGAAGCGTTTGATACATGACATAATTCGATTCTGAAAATAATCTAGTGGCGTTATAGGTACGTCTCTTTCCTCTTTAAAGCCATTTTTCCCATCTGGAAAAAGATAATACCAGGCCAGTTCTTCTAAACGGCGTTCATGTTCTAGATTTAATGGAGGAGCAGTTTTCCTTTTAATTTCTGCTAATTTTAATTGAGTTCCAGATCCGAAGTTATTAACTTCTACAATACTTTCTAAAGCTGGCACATCCTCATCAATGCTGCAAAGCATACTTGTTGTTTCAATTTCCTTCACACACGCGGGAGATTGTTGTAAAACGCTCGCACATCTGCCTTCGTCGAGCTGAGTTCATGATCTGACAATTGATACCGTTTCTATAATTTCTTGGACCTGATTGACTTCATCTAATAGTGGTTCTGGTATTAGTATAAGGGACGTTAATGAGTAAACATTTAAAGTGTGTTCATTTGCTGAATGTTTTACAATCAGATTTTTACATAAAATGTTATGTAGATCGTCTACATTATGAAAACGCATACAACAAGCTGCTCCGTGCAAAGGTGCTATGAAACCTTTAGCACCTCGTGCGTGGGAATCAAATAAATAATATACATTTGATTGTGCTTCGAGTCGGCAATGTACAGCCACTGTAGTATCGTTAACAGTTAACAAACCGTAATAATGCTCCCTAAAAAACAAATTGAGACCGTTCTTCAAATTTGGAAATGAATTTTCAGTATCATCATTAATTAAATGCCCATTATAAATCGGTCGCTCGTAACCACAGATGTTAACCTTTTGTCTGTTATACATAATGGACGGCAAAAGTTCTGTACCCGCCAGATATTCTGCATTTTGTTCATTAACAACAGGGATCACACGTGCTGCTATGCAATCACGATAATATTTATCACCTATCATCAATATGTAATCAATGTCACTTTGACATAATAAGCTCGGATCTAGTAATCGAAAAGCCACACAAGAAACTGTTGCAATTGCAGTACATTGCCTGCCTCGAGAATCTAAGCCAAACCTTGTATCGCCTTGGTGATATGAACCGCGCAATATACTTATATTATTACTTAAATTCTTGTATTGAACATTAGACCTGGCCGTTTTAGCAATGACGACAGGGCGGTTAGGTAATTCATCGGAAACTTGTATTAACTCATACATGTCTATTGCGTTATTAAATGAAGGCTGAACATCCCTGTAAAGACTATTATTACATATTAGCCAGTTTAGGGCACTTCTCAGTTTGTCTAAATCTACTACAAATTCTCTGGAACCTCTTACATTTTCCGACTTTCGACAACAACAATTAAACCTATCTGTTTGGGGCATAGTGGTAGTTGCTCGGCAAGTTCGACCACATCTTGTGCAAATAAAATAACTTGGCCTTTACACCAATTTTGACTAAAACGGTTTTGCAGTTTCATTATTTTTATAAATGGTACTACTCTACATAAAAAACGTTTTTCAGTTTCCGTTAATACAGATAATTCGTGTGGTATATTAGCGACAAACATCTTATTCCAATATGATTGGGGCGGAATTTTACGTTTTTTAATAGTATTGGAACAACGACTACACGTCACAATCATATTGGTTGACATTAACTCCCGAGGTAAAATGGAGCTATAAGGTGCCGTCTGCAAATTAACACGCTGTTGCGGATAAAGTAATTTGTTGCAGATGGCACATGACACATCTGCAAAAACGTTAATTGCTGTTCGAAATTCTTGAACTCCCAATATATTTCTTGCACGATGTGCTGATTGTTTTAGAGTTTCAATTCGAATGGCTCTTTTTTCCGGAGTTTCGTTAAGCATCCTCTGTGAGTGATAATTCCGTAATGCATGTAAACGTTGTGATCGCTTTTCTTCAGTTTCATTAGCTAAACGTTTGCGAATAACACCAAGACGACGAGCCCGTTCCATTTCAGATTCAGTGGACGATCTCTTGCGAATTAAACTAAGTCGATGAGCTCGATCCTCTTTAGATTCTTCGGACAGTCGTTTATGAATTAAACTAAGCCGATGAGCCCGTTCCCCTTTAGATTCTTCGGACAGTCGTTTGTGAATTAAACTAAGCCGATGAGCCCGTTCCTCTTTGGATTCTTTGGACAGACGTTTGCGAATTACAGCAAATCTATGAGCACGTTCCGCCTCTGATTCGTGGGACAAACGCTTGCGAATTACACCAAACCGGTGAGCACGTTTCTCCTGAGACTCATTAGCCAATCGTTTGCGAATTACACTAAATCGGTGAGAACGTTCCTTTTCAGATTCGAGGAACAATCGCTTCCGAACTAAACCAAGTCGATGAGCTCGTTTTTCCTGAGATTCGTTAGACAAACGTTCATGAATTAATTTCATTCGATGAGCACGGTGTTGAACAGATTCATTTGACAAATTATCACGAATTAAACTATAACGATGTCGTCGATCAAGTATGCTTTCGTTTTTTAACTTATTTAACATATAAGATCTCATACTCGACAGTCTATTTTCGCGATCAGATGAACTTTCATTTGCTATCCTTCTAATATTCCCGGTTCTAATTTTTTTTAAACGTTCCGATTTTTCAGCATCCGTTTCATCTAGCCGCCGTTTCTTCATTCGCAAAGCATGCTTGGAAGGCCTACCCATCGCTAAAATTTTTTAAATAAATTTGTTTAACGACATTTCAAAAATATAACATTTAACAAAACAACAATACATAATTTATAAGATTGCAACACTTTAATTTCATTAATTCTTTACTATGGTTTAATTGAAAATATCGGCATTACTTGTATACGTTCCACCAAATTTGCAATTTTTTAATGGAACGTATACGTTTTTTGAAGGTTAATAACGAAACGTTAATGTGATTGTAATGAGGGAGATTCAGGCCTGGACGGAAGTGGCTGATCGCCAATTTTAGTCGAGTATCAAAAAATCCCAGTATTACCAAATGCCAGGAATATATATCTATTCTTGTTTCGGATATACATACATATTTTCATAGCGGAAGTCAACGAACAGTAAAATCGATCACTTCTGAATTGTTCCCATACAAGAAACTCAGGATTATTATTTTTGCGGGGATATACATTAAATAACGTTAATCTCAACTGGTTTGTTATATTTTCTGGTTTGTTATATATTTCGCACAAGAACAATTCAGAACCGTCGGAACCTTTTAAGTTACAATCATGTATCAAATTTTAGTTGTTCCCATTAGCAACGGATTAATTGTATTAAAGTGCTACGATACATAACAACATATACAATTACGTTTGGAATGAACCAATATTATCAATATAAATAAGCATAACAAAAAATATAGAACATATCTTATAAGTCATTATACCTTAGTATATATATATATATATATATATATAGTGACAGAAACGTAATTAAATGGAGGAGTATATGCCCATTTTAGACCCCAATTAACCACATAAAGGGAAAACATGCTATCTCTTGCGGTCCTCAAATTATAAACTGAAAACCAAAAATAACACTTTCTGTTGTTTCCCTCTAATATTTATTTTTAATTTAAATGAGATCAAACAATAGTAAAGGGAAGTTCTTTCACACATAGTGTTGCCCTATAGGACGTCATCAAATCTTTACTGTTAGGTTTGATTACTTCTGGACCATCATCAACTTTTTTTTTAAAAGGCGGCTTATACTTTTTAGGTAACAATAAGGATAAAGTATTTATTATAAGGCCAATACATTGGTATATCATATGTTACGTTTTATAATACTTTTTGGGGGAAAAAAATAGAGTAAAAAGATTTAGTAGTGTTCTACTACGCGCGTAAATATTACTTGTACAATTAAATATATTTATTTCAATATTAGGAAATAACAATAATTGCAGGTATTGTTTTTGTAATTAAAGTATAAATTGATAAAATCTTATAAATTACTACAGACCCGGCCACGCGTTGCTGTGGCTGAGTGATTTAACACAAATTAACAAAACATTTTTATATCATTTATTCAATAGTATATATACTCTAAATATCTTTAATCGTAATGAGTGAGGGTGTAGTCTAAGAAAATATATCACATTCAAGTGTGGCGCCATCTATGAGGTGCAAAGGGCAAAGTTCTCTATAAAGAAATTCGCTGAAGGCGCCATCTGTTCCTGACTTATGGAACGTACGATTAATAACAACAACCAACGTTGATGATCAGTTTATTATTAATTATTAATTATTAAGACTATTAATTTAAATAATAACTATCCTATCATCTAAGTTGGACAAATTACATATATATGCCAACTTTCATGAATATCGGTTGACTCGTTTTTGAGTTTATTCGGAACATACACAGTGACACGGATTTTTTATATATTAAGATGTTTTTTAAGTGGCATCTAAACTATAAACTTATAGTTGAAAAGGAAACGTGTTAACATAAAAAAAAAATTGTAGCAAGATTTAAGGAGTTCAATCGACAAATTCTCTTTGGTTGCTTTGCGATTAGCAAAAAAAAAACAATAATTAAAATAGAGAAGCTATAATGACTTTATATGTTTAAAAATAAATAACACATTATTAGATAATTAACGTACACAGTTATGCGACAATATATTTAGAATTTTAGCAACAAACAATTTTACAAAAAAAAAAGATATTAGTATAATATTGCATAATTGGTTTTACAGCGGAAAAGAGTCTTGTGAAGGTATGTTTGTGAATAGTTACCTATAATTGGTATCTTCTAAATCATTAAATTTACTATCGCAGAGGTTTACAAGATGGTGGCGAAAAAAACAGTCACCCAGTTGTAATGATCAATGATTTTATGAAATTTGCATAACAACAAAACAATACTTTACAAATTTGACGCTATTTTTCGAAAGAGATTACTTTTTTTACATTTGAAATGGTATATCAACCGGAAACTTAGATTTAACCAATTTTTTTTAAACAACTTTCCAAAAAGAAAAATTTTTGATGCTTCAGATTTTCCACTCACTAATAAAATTTATAGGTTTCTTTTTTAAGTGAAAAAAAATTAATTTGAATATTTAAGCTATAAGTGTATAACAGAACTACAATTTTGTATCCTGAATAATTTCTTCTCAGTACACTTCAAATAAACCTTAACTTATGATTTAATAACTTATTGGTGTTTCAATTCTTTAACGCAGAAAGGACAGGTCGGATAAAAAAAAAATTCTTGATCATTTGAAATAAACGAAACGTATCAGTGAAGATTTTTTTAAATTTACAATGTTTGATGTATTTTAAAAGGACCATGATAAATGTAAAAAATACAAATGACATTTTTTTTCTTACATTACTTGAGAAAGAAAAAATATATATAATATATATATATATATATATATATATATATAATATCATATCTTTCAAAAGAATGGGTAAACATTGATCGTACTGTTCATTTCATTCCAAATGTAATAGAGGAAAACAAATTTGTAATGTATGTAGATATGAAAAAAAATTACCTTACGATTATGTCCTTTAACGTTTAACAACACAATATTTTTGTCCAACACAAATATAACACAGAAATAATAAATCAGAACAACTTCTGCCTAACTCACTTCTTCGAAACTGATTAAATGAATGCAAGAATTTCATTTAAGATTTCTGTTTACATTTGCTTCACCCATACTGCACCATTAAGCTTAGACATAAATATTTGAAATACGTGCCTCATCAATAAAATTACTAACGCATTAAAACTCACAAAATGCAACGTCTAAACAAAAAAAAAACGTTACAATTTATTAAGTTTTAATATCTGTTTTGGTTATATAAGGTAGCATGAAAAAATGAATGGAGATGCATACATTGTTATATTCGTATAAATAAGTTTTTGATTAAAAACTGATTCAAAGGAATCGTGACTTAAAATCAAATAAACAAATGAAAGGTTAAGAAATAGGTGATGTCTAATACTAAGTAACGTATATTTAAATATGTAATACGACTTAACCAATCTATGACACAAACCAGAAAAAACTGAAATATTTAAATCTAGTATTGTGAGAATTTACACCCAGGTCGATTATAGTAAATGTTTCGTGTCTCTATATTACAAAAAATATAGAATTGCAATATACTACTAAGTACTTCTTCGAATTAATATTTTTTTCTATCAAAACTAGAAACACATGTACTGGTCTGCACATACTAACTGTTTCAATATCTAATAGTATTTAAAAATCGTTTACTGAACAGTTCATCTATATATATATATATATATATATATATATATATATATATATATATATATATATATATAGATATATTGAGGGTGCCTTTCACTAAAAAGTGTAAAATAAATATATTTTAAAAAAAACAAAAACCGACTTCAAAAAAAATTAACTAAAAAGCATGAAATAATTTTTTGTTACAATCATTAAATACTTTTTATGAAGTCGGTGCCAATGTAAAATTAAAATATTTTGGGAACTACATTTATAAGATTAACAACTTCACTATTCAAATTGGCACCCCGACTTCATAAAAAGTATTTAATGATTGTAACAAAAAATTATTTCATGCTTTTTAGTTAATTTTTTTTGAAGTCGGTTTTTGTTTTTTTTTTTAAATATATTTATTGATGTCCACGTTCTCTTGCAGCCTGAGGGTTTTCATTTCTTGGTATCCACATGCTCTTATGGCGTGAGGATTTTCACTTGTGTTAATGACGCCAATCTTATCCTTATGGGCTGAATTTTCATGAACTTTATAAAGATGCATTTTATGTTTCCGTAATATTCTTATAATAGATGAATTCCTGAGTTCTGTCGCAGAGTTGTTGAGGTAAGTTTGCAGCTATTATGTATTATGGGTTTTTTGGATGCAACTTTCAAATCTAATAATCATTTGCGATATTGCCAAAAATAAGATGTTTAATTTAAAAAAAAATCATTATTTTAACTAATCTTGTTTGGTGTTATGTAAAATAGGATAACATGTTTTCTAAATATTTATGTGCATTCAAAAAGTTTTGTATATTATTCCACTTTGGTGGAGCCACTGTGTTGTAGACGATTTGAAGATCTACAACTTTTTTAGATCTGGTGATTATCCGAAATTTTGATTTAATTACAATTTCATTCTTTTAATAGTCTTAATTTTATATTTAATCAGTTTTTTCATTCAAAAAATCATTCATTATATAATTTTTGGTTTTGGTTTTTTAGCCTAATTGGATGCAGTGTTGAATACTAATCAGCTTTGTTTTATTTGTTTTATAATAATAAGAATTTGAGTCAAAGTAAAAAATACTTCTAAGCACAATTGATAATAGTTTGCTAACGTTTCCAGACCACCTACGTGCTTAACGCGTTTTTTCAAGTGGTTTCCCCAGTGGAGCTATTCCACTGGTCCGTTGTGATTTTTTTTTGTTTCCGAACAAGTGCAAAATAATATTTATTAATAAGAATTGGTAAAAATAAAAGCAATAATAATATAAATCTGTTTTTGAAGAATAAATATTATTCACAAGAATGTTTTCAGTTTTAATCCCTCTCATGAAGACACACTCTATATAGGGAATAACTGAGGACCACCATCTTGAACTTGATTAACTGACATATTCTCAATTTATTTTTAGTTTATTACACCACAGGTTACGAACAGAGAAATTTTCTTTTTTTAATACATCGCTTTCAGGTTAGTATATAAGAAATTCGGTCAACAAGTTTTTGCCGATTTTCTAAAAAAACTATACAATATTATGTCTTTGAGTAAAACAGAATCCATTTTATACGATCCATATTTGTTTAGCCGGTCTTGAATAATTGTGAAAAAACATATGCAGACGAAGTAAAAAATTTTATGAAAAAAAAAACATCCGTACCTGTCACGAACAAACAATTGAATTTTGCAAAACATGTAAACTCGTTTCATTTATTTTGGGAGATGAGAATCTATATACCAATTTTCAAGTCTGTATCACGTTCTAATAACGGGATAACGAATTTTTATAAAATCAATAGGAACCTTCGTTACCTCTACCAATATACTGAATTATTTCAACAAAATAAGGTAAAGATTTCCACTATTCACACATATAAACAAATAAACTGTCCCTCTTCGTATATTTGCACCCATTTTTACATACTTAAATTTTGATACCAACAAGGTTATATAGTTTTACTAACCATTTAAATAATGTCAAACTGCTTTATTGATAATTATAAATTGTACATCGAATACTGAATGATATTGCCAAATCAACATTGCTCATTACGAAAGAATATAACGTCTGTTTTTGCACCGTTTGTCTTGTGTACATTCAAAAGGCTAGTTTATTTGTAATGAAAAACGATAGAGTTTTCAAGAACTGGAGTAAATCGTGCAGTTTGGTGCAGTTTTTGCGTTAAATAGTCACTTTGGAATTTATTTAATACAGAATACCTACATTTGTAATATAACCGAAAGATGGTCATTTTATTACTAATATGTTTATGAATAATTTAGCTGTTAAAATATTTCCTTTAAAGATACTTTGTACCGTGTTATTTCTAATTAATTTGTTAACAGCTCTTTATCCTCCATTCTTGAACACAATTAATTAATTTTTCTTACAAAAATTATTATATACGAACGAAATCTATTTCAGAAATATGTAACAAATATTGTATTTAACGAAACAAATAATACTTCGTTGGTTATTCAGGCCTATAGATCATAGTGGTATGAGAGTTTTTTTTTGATTTGATGTATCTCCACCGAAAATATATGCAGTCAAACTATTTACATCCTATATATTGCATTTTGGTGAAAGATACAGGGTTTTCTTTTATTTTTTGCATAATATGTGCGAAACTAAATTTTGAGAATTCATCCTGTTCTGAACAACACGAATCATTTGGCAAAACTGTGTATAAACGGTTTAGTTTTTTGTATTACAAACAGAAACATGTGGTCTCTCTTAGTAACCAACCACATGATATCATTTTTACTCACCAATACAATGGGTTCAAACCGAATTAAATTTTCAGTATAAATTCCAGTGAATATCCAAACGATGTAGTTGCATAAATATGTACAAAATGAGATATTGCGTGGTATAATAATATATCTGGATTCAACCCAGCGTTTAACAGAACCTGAAACAAATTTGACATTATAGATAAAATATAAATACAAAAACAGAAACCAAGAGAAGTCAACAAAAGCTCATCACCAAATCAGTTCGCCATTCCAAGGATACCTAAGGCTGGACCAGAAACAAATATTAGCTTTACTATTGCTCCTAGGATTGCTCTAATTATTCTTCTATAGCTGTAGCTGGGCAGATCAATGACTATTGCTGGCAATCCCCAAGTAAGATGTAGCCAAATCAAAGTGGTTGTCTGCAAATTTCGATTTATACATTTCAATTGTTTAACTAATTTTTGTGTTGTCAAGAGCTATAAAATATTTATGCAATAATTGAAGTTCAAGTTAAAGATTATGTGACTTTGTGAATTCAGTTTTCTTCAAAATATTTTTCAGAGCCTCGCGCAATATATCCATTTTCTTGCAGTCTATACTTTACTGAACATATTTTCTTAATTTTAGCAATTTCAGAGTTGCATACGATTTTTTTATTTGTAATGTCAAATTTGAAATTGCATAGAACTGATAAAACTGTAAGGAAAGATAACCAACCTTGCAACAACCACATAGATAATGGAAAGACTATTGAACATTAACCATACAAGAACATTGAGCATGAAAAACAACTATTTTGCCTGTACATTTGAGTGTTCCCTCTTCTGTGTTTTTTGCAACAGATGTATTTATAATCTACAAAAGAGGAACAAAGGGTTCGAAAAATTGCCCGAATTACATATTCTGAGAGAAAGAGATGTCTGCAATATGTTCAACCGGTTATTCTCTACATAATGGGTTTTTGTTATTTTCTGTTACAGTTATCTGCTTTTGGATACGTTTAAACTCTTACATTAAAGCTGCTATCGATTACTGTATGTTTTTCCTGTAGTTTTATTCCCCAAATTTACTCTGATACAATTTGTCTTGTTTGTTGTTGTTCACTTGATACTGTAAATACCGTATTTATGCTCTTCTAGTAATGTATGTAACCATGACAAGGTCATTACATGGTTGCTCGAATTTGATTTCTCCACGTGTCTTCTGGACATGTTATATTGGTGTTGAGTTTTCTTTACTTTAAATGTCTTGAAATTGCACGGTATATGGAAATTTGAGGAGTTAAATAGCTTCGTATGTGTAACATACAGCGTAATGTACACACTTGTTTTAAAAACCGTTTTAACATTGTTTTTATTTTCTAGGTAGTTATTTACTTCAGATACACCCGCTACATATGGAGGGTGATGATGAGAACACAGTAGAAATTGAAAGCAAACCAGCAGGAGAAGAAAACCATGAAGAAGAAGTGGAAGATGATAAAAATCAATGCTATGCATTGAATTTTAAGTTTGTTGTTGTCTAATTTTCATAATTACAAATTTTCTGAACTACTCAAAATTATATAGATTGCAAACCAAATGAGATATTCGCAAAAACGACTTTTCTGACCTTTGACCTTCAATATCTCAAGACGCGGACACGATGTGTTATTAAATTTTTGATATGATTCTTACAAGGTCAAAATAAAAAACTACAAAAATCTAAAGTATTCACTCGAATTCCAGGTTTAAAGCCTTCTGGGCCTGGACCATTAGCTCCAACTACGGGTGCGGTAACTAGCTCTAATTTGGATGATTATTGAACATTAATGCAACGCCACCTTCCGTACTGTTAGCTGTTGAAATAAATAAATTCAGGTATTTATCTACAGTTATAGTACTAACCAATTTAACTAATTTATTACAATGTTCTATCAGTTTAATTTCATATGACGTTTTATTACCTTTTCGGTGGTGAGACAAAGTCGTGCTCACTAAAAGTAACCTGCAATTGTTAACCGACTTCCAAAAAGGAGGAGGTTATCAATTATGGTCTTGTTTAACAGAGTATATATTCGGATTGGTAAAACTTGAAATTTGGGAAAATAATTCTATTGGTAAAGTAATAAAATTTGAGAATGAACAGAAGCATGAATAGAAATCGACCAATTTCTCTAACATATTGGTGTGTATAGTTTTTTAAGTGTAATCTGCTATAGAAGATCCCTATGTGGTCTTATACATTTCTGTGACTTGCGAAATGCAGTTTTGCAGAAAATCGCCGAAAATCCAATATTTTTATTAAAAAAATCCATCGAAGTGACTAACTGACATTTACTCATAAATATTTTAATTCCAACGTAATAGTGCGAGAATTGCAGGCACTAGATGTTTTAATTGCGAATTTGAAATTTTTTTATGTACAAGCATATAGGTAGTATAGTATAGTATTTTCAGGTCCTGAAATTAATGAGTACCAAGCTCATTTTGCTTAAATACCTAAAAAATACCGGATATTTAAATGAAAATTTATTTATTGTATATAAACCCTTATATACAAGGTGGTTGAAATATATGCTAAGTAGAAATATAGTTATACAAAGTGATGTAAAAATGCTTTATTGCGTAATCTAAGCTGCAATGATAATAAAAATCTTTAGAGAAATGAATGATTTATAGGGCGGCCCAAAAAGGAGTTGCATACATATGATGGTTGAATATATTTCAACCATCATATCCTACGGAGTAGGACGATAGTTACAGAAGGCAGCTAACGAATTTATGGAGGCCTATAGGCAGGCGTATGTACAGGATGGTTGAATCATATGATGAAGTGGACGTTTGCTTGTCAACAAATTTTTGAAAAACATTTATATACATGAATATATGATAGTTAAATATAGGGCGGCGAAGAATAATTGTTATACAGGGTACTTAAAAATTTTACAATAATAAGATACCTATAAGGTAATAAATAGAGTAATTGAAATATATTGTGAAGTGGACTTATTACCAAGTGTTTCAATAAAAGAGAATTGAAATTAAACTGATTCATTTCGTTTTCAAAACAATTAGTTTGCAAAGCAAATGTCTGCTACAAAATTACTCGTTTTCACTATTAGTTAACACAGTTTTAAATTTATATTAAACAAATTAAAGCTTAAAGTATACAAATATATTCACATACTATTCAGAGGTTAAGTTGTATTAACTGTTCGCGTGATGGTGTTCGCTATTTTAATCATTTTTTTCTTATAATATCGCCAAAACAAATAATTACAATCTTTATAGAACGTTTGGTCAAGACAATGTCAGAAGGGGTTGGGACACTTGAGTGTGTGAAAATTTTGAAGGTCACGTCCCCCACTTGATTACAAGATGACACCGCCCGGGCTCATCCGCACGTGCCATCGCCTGGGGGTAAATGACCTCGGATGACAGGGGCGTTGACACGGAACTATGGTATGGGGCGTTGGCATAGAACTACGGAACGTTGGTAATAGATAGGGAGTTACCCCTTGAAGCGCTTTCATTAGTTAACTACCATGTGCTCAGCCATACCAAGCTCTCATTGATCAGTAGTCACCACGTGATCTGTTCAATCGCGCCTAATTTCAATGATGTTTAAAATAATTTATATATTTATATTACGAAAAACAGTGGCAGTGATGGGGTATCGAACCCCAGTTCATCGGTTTCCTACGTAAGCACTTAGCATATGTGGCATATATGGCAGATATTGAGGCTAAAGATACTCGTCAGGATATTGCTACAGTACTCCGCACATCAAAACAACCAAAATCAAACTTCCAACGAAAGACATGCATTAAAACAACTACGTGACAACGGTGACATAACTATTCTTCCTGCCGAGAAAGGTAACGCGACTGTTCTGCTCAAGACAAAGGACTATATTCAGAAGATTAAATCTCTCCTCCACACTCCAGACTACGAAATAATTAACAATAATCCGACTACTTACTTAGACCAAGGAAATCATCAACGCAACACATCTTCCTCTTGGCGTCAAAAAGACCATCATTCCTCGTGAAAAATCTTCTAAAATTCCCAAAATTTACGGACTACCCAAGATTCATAAGCCGGACATTCCTCTTATGCCCATTGTTAGTTCGGTACAATCCTCGACTTAAGAATTAGCCCGGTACTTAGACAAAATCCTTCAACCTCTAGCCGAACAAACATCCTCGTACGTAAAGAACTCTCCTTCCTTTCTAGATACATTAGGCGCTTATGGAATTTCAGAAAATGATATCCTGGTTAGCTTCGATGTTGTATCTCTTTTCACCAATGTTCCCAATTCAAAAACGTTAGATATTCTAAAAACTAAACACAATATCTCTTCTGACATCATCAAACTGGTTCTTCTAACACATATTTTTCATTTCAACACACTCTGTTCAAACAAGTACGTTGGGCTCCGATGGGTTTACCTCTTTCTCCAGTGCTTGCTATCATTTTCATGGAACAAATAGAAACCTAGGCCCTAAACTCGTCTAATTTAAAACCTTCGTGCTGGCTTAGATATGTTGATGATACTTTTGTCATTTGGCCTCATGGCAGAGAGTCGTTAGACTTCTTTCTACAACACCTCAATGGTATACATTCTAACATTGAATTTACAATGGAAATCGAACCCGATTCTTCGCTCCCGTTTCTTGATGTCCTCATAACAAATACCAGCCATGGCACATTCTCACATATTGTCTATAGAAAACCAACCCACACCAATCGATACTTAAATGCCCAATCACATCATCATCCTGCCCAATTAAGTTCTGTAATGAAATCTTTGGCCCTTAAATCTATTCGCCTAACAGACATTGACAATAGACAAAACGAACTTAATAAACTTCATCAAATCCTTCGAGAAAATCGGTTATCATCCAGACCACATTGCACGCATATTTCATCAATCGCAACAACCCTGGAGTACACCAACCCCATCAGAAACAGACCAACAACACCCGAAAGCCTTCCTTCCGTACATTCGAGGAATCACTGACAAAATAGCACGAATCCTACACCGACATCAAATAAAGACGGCCTTCAACACTAGTCAAACTATAGCTAACTTAACCGGGAACACTAAGGATAAAGTACCTAACGAGGATCGCGGCGTTTACGAAATTCCATGTCGCGATTGCCCACAAAGCTACATCGGTCGTACAAATAGGCGCGTCAACCATCGAGTATATGAACATTCTTTGTCAGTTAGCAAAAAAGATCCGATTTCCGCTCTCGCGCATCACAATATTCAAACAGGACACTCTATCAACTTCGAGGGCACTAGGACTATCGTATCTCTTAACTCCCTTAGGGCATCTACTATTCGCGAAGCAATTGAAATAGAAAAAAGACCCCTCTGTCTAAACCGACGCGATGACAGCTCTCGCCTTCCCACAGCCTGGACCGTAATTACCAGATTAAACAAAGCAGACACGCCCACCAACATCCGACCAATCACAACACAGCCTCATCACGTGACATCCCCTTCTAACCCAGCACTAACTATAAATAAAAGAAGCAGAGCAGACTCAAATTCAGTTCAGTTACCTAGTCACTCTTGGGGAGTAGGCAGATTGAGGCCCCGAGTTTGATCTAGACTCTGAAACTTTTTCCACTTTTGTTGAAATGTTTGAAAAGCGATACAGCACAATTGATTCGGGAATTAGATGTGGAAATTTGGTATTCGGGAGTTGATATGCTCGATACGGGAATAAAGTATTTGGGATATATATATATATATATATATATATATATATATATATATAATATATATATATATAGGATAGTTATATACATATATATATATATATATATATATATATATATATATATGCAGGACGCATACTATGGAGACACTTTTTTTAGGCAAGGCATATATTGGGGACATCTGCATGCTTTGAGGACTGGTCCCAAACTATGTTTGTGTAAAAGGCATGCTTTGGGGACATTTTGAAATTTATATCTACAGCATATTTTGAGCCCAAAGTGAATTTCTATAGTATCCAATAGATGGTGTTATGGTACACATTTGGGGTATATTGCGATATATAAACTGTCCCCAAATTATGTTGAAAGGTTTATATATAAATGAGTTTATATATCGGATTTGTGTCTAAAGCATAGTTTAGGACAGTCATTTTTTTACATTGCATGTGTTTGAAAACGTGAAATAAGCCATCCAGCAGACATTTGTTATACATAGAAACAACGTAAACAGTAGTCGCTTATGCTTTGAAGTTTTTATATTGTTTTTGTATAGTTCTTGTTGGTGACATATTTATTTAAGATATTATCGTTAAATGATCCAAGGGTATATATAGTATAATTTCATTTGTGTTTTTGATTAAATAAATACGTAAGACTAAAGTAGAGAAATTATTTAGTGGCGATATATGAAGTTTGGAGTTTTAAGACATGACTTAACGGTCTGAGTTGCACATTTAATAATTATTATTATTCTTACGGAATTTGATACTCGGCTAATGGTTAAGATGTGGATTGGGTATTATTGACACATTTTATGGGTGGTATACTGAAATTTTATAGATTTTCGGAACTGTTAAAAAATGTATTAAACTTAAATTAATTCAATATATAAGGATTCAGTGCTTGATATTGGAAACCGTACGTATAACTTGTCGGTAGTCAGAACAAGAATTAAATTCTTGGAATACATTTATTTCGGCTGAGTGTAAGAATTACTGATGGCCGTTTTTAAGTGTTGGTATATTAATTCATAGAAATATCTCACTTTCGAAGCTGATTAATACTTTAAACGGTAAAATCGTTTGCTAGCAATATAAGGATGTTCCTTTCACGTTATTCAATATCATACGTTGGGTAGAGGAATTACTTGAACCTTTATAATCAATATGGGAGTTTCCGGTTTTGCAGTATTATTTATGTGAAATTTATATCAAAGTTGAAAAAAGAAATTTGTTGCATTTTTCCATCAAATGATTGTTATTCAACAGGGTGGTACATGAAATATTTGTTTGACAAAATTCTACAAATAAAAAATACAGTGGTGTTCTTAATTGAAATTATTGAAAAAATCGCTAAATAGGTCTTGACTGAGCATTTATCGGTAGACTTTGAAATGTTGAAGTAATGTAGTTTTGAAAATGTGTTAGTCTATTTAGGTAGAATAAAATTAAACTTATGTTTCATCGGTTGATTAAAATGCAGGATTTTCTATAAAACATTGGATTCGTAATTTGAATTAATTGATTAATTAAACGTTACCTAAGATTGAGTGTGGTGCAGTTTAGTGGGGATATATGAAGTTTGAAGCTGTAACAACTGACTATTATCTATCTTAATTGCACATGTATCTATAAAGATTGAAAACATTACTAAGGGTTGAGATTTGAATTTGGTAATATGTTCACAAATAGTGTACAGTAAATAAATGGTTTTACGGAATTCTTAAAAATGTCGTTTACAGAATCTAAATTCTTTGAATACAAGGGAAATAAAGTTTTTTGGTGGGTACCTATCTGGATTTATATTTTATTTTTTGAGGATGATTGTGGAAATGGAATAGGATATGTTTAATTTCACAAGAATAATTACATTTTTACAATTCATTTCTTTAAACTGATAATAAGTATAATGTGGCCCATGGCTGATGTTGTTCTAGGCTTATATTGATTAATAATTTAAACTGCAAAATCTTAGACGTGTAATTTGAGCATGTATCACTAACTAATTCTTGGGAAAGTTCTGTAAATAGGTCTTAATTGAAGTCAGCAGATTTGGCAATGTTAAAGTGTTTTTATTGTAGTTTTGAAATTTTATTAGTCCATTAAAGAATAATTAAACTTTGGCTTAACAAGTTGATTAAAATTTGAGCTATATTTCTAAATATAGCTCATTGTATGAATAAGCTCCATCGGAAGCGAAACATGTCACAGTTTTTCAATAAAGTGTAAGTGTGTAATCAGGTGTATTACTTATTTCATCATAAAAATGTATTACTTACTAAAAAACAACTTTCACACTTTGAATTTTTTAACATCAGTCAGATGTGTTATAGAGGGCGATACAATATTAAAAATAAAACTGGAGATAGAAACATTTTACAAGTTGTCAACGAAAACTCTAGTACATTGGTAAGATCTGTTGAAAGGGAATTTCCTGTGTCACAATAAACAATACAGAGAGTGTTAAAAAATAATAAGTACCAAAAACCCATAATAGATCCACAACGTAATGAAACTAATTTTCAAGACAAATGCATTTCATTTGTCTTGAAAGTTAGTTTCCTTAAGTAATAAAAATTCGGATTTTGTAAGTCATATCTTGTAGTACGATGAGAGTATGTTTACGAATTATAGAATATTAATAAGCACAATACTCATAATTGGGATGTTGAAAACCCCCACGAAGTGGCAGAGAGATGTTTATAGACCAAAGTTGGACGTAACGTTTGGTGTTATGTGTGTTAAGCTAGCAGAGCCATTTCATAAAGCCCAAATGGGACCTACTCCAGAATGTATTGCTAATTTATTACGCAAAAATTAAATTTATTGCTCCCACCCTTTCCGAAAAACAGTGGCTATGCTAACTTTAAACTAAAGTTAGCATAGCCATATTCTATATCTCCGGAATGAACAGCGCTACCGAGGTGATGTTGGTGGCGCATTTTATTGCTAATTAATTGCTATCGAATGGCACTAGAGCAAATAACCAAAAAATACCCCTTCATCCCCTACTGAATTTCTCACCCCCCGACAATTACGAAAAAATTGTATTTCAATATTTTGTGTTATATAAAATCAGTAGACTTTTAATTGCTAATTAGTTGCTGAAGTTTTACCCTCATTACGATTTCATTCCTCCAACCCCTTCCCAGAAACTGTGGAGACGCCAACTTTAGACTAAAGTTAGCATAGCCACATCTATATCTCCGGCACGAACAGTGCTACCGGGGTGATCGTGGGGGCGTATTTTTATTGCTAATTAATTGCTATCGAATAGTACCAGGGCGAAAACACAAAACCTACCCCTTCATCCCCTACCCAATTTCTCACCCCCTGACAAGTAACAAAAATATTTATTTCAATGCATTTCCTTATTAAAATCAGTAGACTTTTAATTGTTAATTAATTGCTGAAGTTCTACCTTCGTTACGATTTATTGCTCCACCCCATTTCGAGCCAACTTTAGACTAAAGTTAGCATAGCCATATTCTATACCTCCGGAACGAACAGCGCTACCGAGGTGATGTTGGTGGTACTTTAGACTAAAGTTAGCATAGCCATATCAATATATCCGGAACAAACGTGCTTATCGGTATTTTAATGCTAATTAATTGCTATCGAATGGCACTAGAGCAAATTACCAAACAATACCCTACTCAATTTCTCAGCCCCTGACAATTAACAAAAAATTGTATTTAAATATTTTTCGTTGTTAAAATGAGTATAATTTTAATTGCTAACTAATTGCTGAAGGTCTACCTTTGTTGCGATTTTATTGCTTCAACCCCTTGCGAGAAACTGTGGCTATGCCATCTTTAGTCTAAAGTTAGTATAGCCCTATCTATATCTTCGAAACGAAGGGCGCAATCGGTATGGTCTTGGGTGCGTATTTTATTGCTAATTAATTGCTATCAAATAGCACTAGAGCAAATACTTAGAAATTACCCCTTTATTCCCTACTCAATTTATTACCCCTTGACAATTAACACAAATATTTATTTCAATGTTTTTCTTTGTTAAAATCAGTAGAGTTTTAATTGCTAATTAATTGCTAAAGTTCTACCCTCGTTACAATATCATTCGTTCAACCCTTTCCGTGAAACTGGCTATGCCAACTTTAGACTAAAGTTACCATAGCCATATCTGTCCGGGTGATCTTGAAGGCGTATTTTATTGCTAATTAATTGCTATTGAATGGCACCAGAGCAGTAACTCAGTAACTCTACCCCTTCAACCCCCACTCAATTTCTCACCCCTTGACAATTAATAAAAATATTTATTTCAATGTTTTCGTTGTGAAAATGTGTAAACTTTTAATTGCTAACTAATTGCTCAAGGTCTACCTCTGTTACTATTGTATTGATTCAGTTAAGCGCGCCATACTTGTATTTTTCGAGGACATTTGTATGGTTTGTGACCTTGTCTCAAAAATATTATATGTTCAACTTATTATTCAAGGACATTTGTATCTTTTGGGGGACAGGACTCAAAAAAACATTATACATGTACAGATTCAAATAGCTTTGATTCTAGACTGAAAAGACCACTTCATCCGTTGCAGTTTAAAGTCATTTAAGTATTATTCTAAACAAAGTTTCTGATATGAACATAACAACAGGTCTTAATACAGTTTAGACCTTGATTATTAAGAAATTGATGAGGAAAACATAAACTAATTAAAGGATCCTTCATTCAATCTTACTCATGAAGTTATTACTGCATTAAATGGTATGCAAACGAAAACTCGGAATAATGTTTAACGAAAACTTTTAAAGAAATATTTACATACAAGTTATTATTTGAGGACATTTATGTATCCAAAGTATCATTTGAGGACTGTTACTATCTCATCTCAAATCAACATGAATACTAAGCATACAATCATTAGCTCGCGTTTAAATGAGTTCTGCTAGGTAGGACTATATGGAATGAGATTTTATACATAAAAGGTTGATAAATATACTCTAATATTTGTCGGTGAATAATTAGTAAAACATCATTAGTAGAAGTACTGAGATGCAATATATAGTAAAGAAGTAAAAAAGAACAATTAATTTAAATATGTAATGTATATTTTCAATAATAAAAAACATCCGACATACTATTAGGAAAGGATGAAAATAATTAAACTTGAGCTCAAACCTTCGGTTTTACAGACCTTTTACAGAAGCAACTATCGACACTGTATGATATATTTTTCAAGCACATAAATTATTCACTGTTATATCAAACAAAGAAGTACAGACTAATTAAGAAATGTATCATTCTTTAAAATTGTTAATATTGGAACCCATGACAGAAATTGAATGGAATTAATGCTAATTATAAAATAGCGTCTCAAGTAGTTTAATACACTTTGTAAGGAGAAAATTACGAATATTTATTGTTTATGTACAGTCTTTTGTTATTGTGAATTAATTACCTTTATCATATTTTAATAGTATGTAAGTTCAATTCGGCAACGCTGTTCGTTCGGGGAAACCGAAGAAAGGCTTGAAACGTTCTTGTTATAGTTTTGCAGCGAGTGGATAGTTTTTTGGGTGCAAGGTCCACTAAATTCATCGAATCGGACTCGGATGTTTCGCTTTAACTACTAAAGAAATTGAAATTGAACACTTGTGAACAATTTAGTAAATACGTATTTTGATTATCAAATTTTGTTTTCTTCAGCATAGAGTCTGTGAATGTCATTTATAAAGAACTAATATCAATGTAACTATGATTACTTTTATGTTTTTTTGAGCAATAACACCACAGCGAAATAAAATGAGGTATATTGAAGAAAAACCAAACGTTTCAACGAATGGACTTTGAAACGTTTGGTTTTCCTTGAAATTACTATATTTTTCCAAACATTTCCGGGTCTCGGCCAGACCCTTTTGTCAATGGCACAGAAACTATGAAAAACGGTTAATTCTAAAATTTAAAATTAAAATGTATGACAATATTATGTGACGTATGACGTAACTAAGAGAATTTAATTTGATAAAATACAGGGTAGCACAGAAACTTCTAAATATCATGTAATAATAACCTTCATTTCACATTGTTAGAATTTGAAAGGGTGATCTTCAGAATTTTATGTGGCACTCCTAGGGGCGAATTTGTTATAAGATTCGCCAAAAAAGCGATCAAAGAATTCTGTTAACTCAGTGATCCCATTAAAATCATAGAGCAAAACCAAGGAAAAACCTTATGAACTATACCGATACTGAGTTGTTAACAACGACAGGACCATTAATTTATCTCAAAGTTTCTTTAGCATTGACAAAGGGGTCCGACATAGACCCCGAATCGTTTGGAAAGATACAGTTATTTTAAGTATTGCGGTGTTATTTCCCAAAGAGTGCTTAAACATTAACTACATAACTCACAACTATCCTTCAGGAAACAAATATTATCAGAAATGCATAACTAGATTATTTTTCGGTTTCAAACCGAATCCTTGATAGTTCTCCCCTTACTACAGGGTACATATATGGTTTGTCACTAACCGTTCGTATACAAACAAAGAATAATATAATACCTACTTAACATTCAACCAAGGTTAGTTTTTTTTATTTGGGTTCAGACTCTTCACAATGGATTCTGAAAAATATAGATACATTAAGTATTTGAAATTGAAGATGTAGTATCTAATAGCAGTTGAAGTTGAAACAGATAATTAAATCAAATTCTTTCAATAAAAAAAACTAACTAGCTGTAAGATTTTTTCCATACCATACTATATTAATCTATTTGTTGAAATCAATTATTAATTTGGGGAAACAGTTAAAAATATGACATTGTTTTTGACGTGTATGACAGATTATCAATTAAAGTAAAATACTTATCGAGAATTGAAAACTAACTTCGTTTTATTTTGAGACACACTGTATCCCATTTCAGTAGAGCTTAGATTTTGCCTTAAATGCGTGTTTTATATCTTTCGGGCTTCAGCAAAACAACAAAATTATAAGAAATGAGCAAATCAATTAAAGCCTTTAACTTCAATTACTTAATTTTAGTTTGGTAAAATCATTACTTATATTATTCAGTATATGTATTTTTAACATATTATTTCCTCTATTAAAATACAGATCAATCACGATTAATATTATGTTCGATTGTTTTTGTAAACTTTTAATAATACTGTAAATAATTTAACATAATTTAACACAATATACACGCATTTGTTGACGTAGTGCTGAACTTAATATATTTAAGTATAAAATATTACCACTATTCATGTTTCTATGAATATTTTTTATGCACCATGGGCCGACGGAAGAACTGCCTCAAATAATCCTTCTAAGAAATGTTGGTAAATAAACACTCAAATTACAGCATTATCATCAATAGTCTTTCCTATATATTTTTATTTTTAAAATACTTTCAGTAAATTATTCATCATTAAGCAGTTTGCTACACACACAATCTGACGGGGAATAAAAAACTGTAAAAGTTCATTTCCTTAAACAAATTTTCAGAACGTTTTCAAACTCAGACTATACATGATCAAGATTTTATTTTTAATTCTTCAGAAATTAGAAAGTGTTTTATATATTTTCAGATCAGAAAAAAAACTGTCCCAAATACTTTACATAAAACAATTTATTGAAAGTTAACTACAATTGTCGAAAAATACAAGATGCATAATAAGGTGAATAATGATGAGCCATTATTCATTAGTTATCTTTTAAGTTGAATCCCGTATATCGATAATTTTGACCTATTATTGGGAGAGACACTTAATATTTTTTCGGAGTAATGTAAATTCCCAATATTAGATCGAGTCTTTTACAAGGTGGTCAAACGTTCTGATTTGTATGGGTTTATTAACGATAAGTGATTTAACTGTTTTAAACTTTATCTTAATAGTATATATTTTAAATAGCGTTAAATAAATGATGTTTTGGTGTGTCTCAGCACTGTTGAAATTATAATAAAGTTTTTATTTCTTATAGGTATATTCCTACATTGCGTATTGTTTGGTATATTATGCTACTTACATCGAGTAATCAATAGCACCATTCGTACACATTGTACCGTTCATTTGAAATAGCATTTTGTTAGATGTATGTAGGCCATTTGTATAGGAAATTTAAAAGCCAGGCTTGGGAGTATCTAAATGAAATTTTTTGAAATAAACTGACTAAAAATAAATAAGAATGGCACAAATTCTAAATTCAATCTTGAATATCGATTATAACAACAAAGTTCCAATTGCAGTAAGGCTCGAGAAAAAATTACCATAAATGGGATTCAGAAAAAATAAGTAGGGTAATGTATAATTTGAGAACATTCATGGATGCATATTATTATTCGACAACCATCCTATAATTATATCTATAATTAATAAGTATAGTCTTATTTTCCTAATCATATACAGTCTACTGATTTTAATAAGGAAGAACATTGCAATAAATATTTTTGTTACTTGGCAGGGGGTGAGAAATTGAGTGGGTGATGAAGGGATAATTTTTGGGTTTTTGGTGTGGTGCCATTCGATAGCAATAAATTAGCAATAAAATACGCCCATGACCATACCGATAACGACGTTTGTTCCAGAGATATAGATATGGCTATGCTAAATTAGTCTAAAGTTGGCATAACCACAGTATCTCAGAAGGGATTGAAAAACATTTGGAATAAAAATGTTTGTTTTTTGTCAGGGGGTGAGGAATTCAGTAGGAGATGAAGGGGTAGTTTTTGGATATTTGAACTGATGCCATTCGATAGCAATTAATTAGCAATAAAACACGCCACCAAGATCTCCTCGGTAGCGCTGTTCGTTCCGGAGATATAGAATATGCTAACTTTAATCTAAAGTTGGCTCGCAAGGGGTTGGAGCAATAAAATCGTAACGACGGTAGACCTTCAACAATTAATTAACAATTTAAAGTCTGCTGATTTTAATAACGAAATACATTGAAATAAATATTTTTGTTACTTTTCAGGGGGTGAGAAATTGAATAGGGGATGAAGTGGTAGTTTTTGGGTTAATGGTCTGGTGCAATTCGATAGCAATTAATTAGCAATAAAATACGCCCCAAGACGATACCCATAACGACGTTTGCTCCGGAGATGTGGATATAGCTATGCTAACTTTAGTCTAAAGTTGGTTCGCAACGGGATGGAGCAATAAATCGTAACGAAGGTAGACCTTCAACAATTAATTAACAATTAAAAGTCTACTGATTTTAATAAGGAAATGCATTGAAATAAATATTTTTGTTACCTGTCAGGGAGTGAGAAATTGAGTAGGGGATGAATGGGTAGGGTTTGTGTATTCGCCCTGGTAATATTCGATAGCAATTAATTAGCAATAAAATACGCCCCCAAAATCACCCCGGTAGCACAGTTCGTTCCGGAGATATAGATGTGGATATGCTAACTTTATTCTAAAGTTGGCGTCTCCACACTTTCTTGGAAGGGGTTGGAGGAATGAAATCGTAATGAGGGTAAAACGTCAGCAATTAATTAGCAATTAAAAGTCTACTGATTTTATACAACACAAAATATTGAAATAATTTTTTTTAGTAATGGTTGGGGGGTGAGAAATTCAGTAGGAGTTGAAGGGGTATTTTTTGGTTATTTGCTCTAGTGCCATTCGATAGCAATTAATTAGCAATAAAATACGCCACCAAGATCACCTCGGTAGCGTTGTTCGTTCCGGAGATATGGAATATGGCTATGCTAACTTTAGTCTAAAGTTAGCATAGCCACTGTTACTCAGAAGGGGTGGGAGCAATAAATTTAATTTTTGCGTAATAAATTAGCAATAAATTCTGGAGTAGGTCCTATTTGGGCGTTATGAAATGGCTCTGCTAGCTTAACACACAATTTGGTGTTGCCTCACTGGTAATTTTATCTTACTTACGTTTTTTAATTGGGTACCCATTATAAAATTTTGAATATTTTCAGGACTTATAGGACCATATTTGTTTGACTACAATTCTTTAATTTTATTTTGATACAAACAAGTCATGGCCTTCTTAAAAAAATAAGGCCTAACTTTATGAAGTGTGATATTTCGATGAAACTAAAATTTTGTATGCCCTTGTGAGACATATAAAAAAAGTTGAGGCGGTTTTGCGGGATAACAAAAGACCTTTGAGATATGTGATATATGTCATTTCATTTGTCTTAAAAAAGTGTCACATCTTGACAGCTGTCAAATTAACCGGTTCGGATTTACTGAAGAAAAACATTTTCGGGTTTTGCCGATTATTTTCATAACCAAATAATTGATCGTAAATCCAAAGCCAGATTTTAAATGCACTAAATTTCCTCTAAAATGTTTTCCATTTGACCTTTGCTGTATAGAGAAGGGAATTTAATATATACCTGTCCTCAGAAAAATATAATCAAAAATAAAATATGATTTTGTTAACCGTTATTTTAGATAAAACAATACTATAAATCTAATAATATTGGGAAAAATGGTTAAAATAATGTAAACCTCACATATTTGGATGCACCATAAATTTGAAATAGTTATAAGAAATTACTTTATTATCTAGCCAATGTGACTTTTTAGATGATCTTCTAAAGCTTTATTGTTTCTCATTTTGTCTTTTAGTGTTATGCCTGATTTTTTTAATAGAATTGGTATTTCCATGCAGATATATGACGGTAGCTTTCTCCTATATGTTTTCAAGAAACATTATATGTCGGTATTCTGTTGTAGCGTTTCTCAGAGATGCTCGTGTTGTCCACTTTGAGAAAAATACATTGAAGATCACATATTTCTGTTGAAATTCAACTCTGTTCTTAGCTAATCATTTCTATAACAATTGCGTTTACTGGTTTACTATTTTTCTTTTCTTCATTGAGTTTTGTTGACTTATTTTGTTAAGAATTTTAAATTTTATTTTAATACACAATAATAAGTTTACCATTCATTTGTATTTTTGCAATTCCTCTTTTCCTTCTTCAGTTGTTTAATTAGTTTTTTATCTTTGTTTCTGAGCCATGACTGTCTTTCTTGATGATTTTCGAAAAATGATTTCATTTCCTATGGAAGATGTCCTCTAAGATGATTTAAACGTTTTTCACTTACATTTCTTTCGTTAAAGCTGATGTACTTTACATATTTTAAACAGTATATTTTTTTATTATTAACGTGACGTTGACTTTTGTACTGTGTTACTTTGCTGTATAACAAGTGCTGATATTACACCTTATTACCTGTTCCATATTAGCCTATTCAGTGTTTCTTCATCTACATAGAGATGGACGTTTCTTATCTGGGTTCGTATATTTACAGTTCCGACAATCACTACTTTCCTTCTTAATTTTATGTCTCTCAATTTTCGTGGTTTTCGTTTTCATGGAGGTGATTTAGAAACCACGCACCTCACGAGGCTTGTCGAGTTTTCATGTGGGATGAAGAAAGATTAGAAAACAGTCAACAACAAATTTTGATATCGGAATCTTTGAAGCTGGCAATGAAAAAAAATACCTCACAACAAAAAAGACAATTTATTATTTATATTTCCTTTTCCTGAACTAAATTTAAAAATCCTAAATGATTCTGCATTCTCAAGATCCTGTATCGATTACGAGAAGTTTGTTTAAAAATATAACAGTTTCGCACAATACATGAACAGGTTTTGAAAACGAAGAAGGAAGAATTCGGATATCGTCTAATATTGTTGATAACAACTATGAAAATATTCCGTCTCCTCAAGAAAATATTTCTCTCAAAAAGAAAGACACCTCGGAAGAAGCTAAAATATATTTTAATGCATATCGCCATTTTCAAATATACTGCAACTTATAGACAGTTTAAAATAATAATATTTCACTCTGTTTTTTAGTTTACAACTCAGCCATAGACTAAGTTTCCAAAATTATTTTAAATAACAAATGATCAATTTTGAACATACTTTGTAAACCCTTACATACAATATTAAACCTTTATCCAATATCCTAAAATTTCTAATATTTCTCATTAGTTTATGAGTTAAATAAAATGAAATTCGTCACGTAACAAATTCAGGCGACATTAGATATTATTGAACCTTAACCACAAAGGTTACTCAAACTTTACAAATTACTAAAATGCTATAGGGCATATCTCAAAAACTCCATTCGGAATTATGTTCAAGACAGTTGAATATATCAGCAGTCCCAATTCGGCACTCTATGAATATGAATGTTCACAACAGAAAATATTTTCGGAAGGATAGATCTATGTCCACTATCAAAAAACTAGTAAGTACAAAATTTCTAACTATTATTTTAAGCTTTTGTGCTAACATGTATTGTAACTTCCCTTACAATTACAGAGATAGCAAATATTTTTGTTTATTATATTTTTTATCGTGGAATACCCAACTCAATTGTGGTACACAGTGGTACAGATTTAAACTAAAAAGTTGTTTCAAAATTGGCTATCTTCATAACTTCACATTTACACATCAAACTACCATCAATTCATTGTTATAAAGATTACATTCCATCTCAATTGAACAACTTCCACTTCTAAATAAAACTTTTACAAATAGCCCTATGACGATTATTGATACAAGACGAAATTTTCGAGATTTTTCAATTCATTGAACGCAAGACAATATATTGTTTCTAATCGAGAGATTTCATCAGTTGCGCTCAACTCAACTGATTGAATTTTCAAATACTTATTTATGTATATAGTACATATAACTTAATTTATTTATTTTTTCGCTAAATGTATTTCTACATCCAGGAGTTTTAGGAAAACTGATATCACAGAGTCTCCAAATCGGGAGTCATACTGTGTATAACGCCGATTCCCTGTGATTCGTAGGATATAAATCACACGAAAAAATTTGTAGAGGTTTACTAAAACCTTACGATACTAACTATTCGACATTTTTCATTCCACTGAACGCAAGATATTATTGATACATTATACTGATCGGTGCCATTTTTGCATATAATCACTCAATCCAGTTAGTAAACTGTTAGTGAAAATGGAAATGCTGTGGAACCTTTGTGTGTCAATGTAAAAACATGGTTTTACACCCTAACACCAAACATTTATTTAAACACTCAACGGTTGGTTTACTCCTTGATGATGACAGATGTGTTTTTACATTTGTTAGTGACAATGTTAGGTAATGATTTTAAAGCATCAATATTCTCTACCAGAAACTCAATTTTGACTTAATTACTAACAGTGGACAAACTATGCAAAAATTGAGTCAATACTGTATTGAACAGAACATTTTGATAGACTCCATTGGACAACACAAAGCGCTCTTTAAAAAAAGAGTTTTGATGTGGTTCTGATGCTTACTTCGAAATTTAAAGTATATCTGAACTGTAAAATATTTAATATATATCACTGTTCCAAGCTCAAAAAAAAAGATCCAACATAAACATTAACATAAAAAGTCGTAATATAATAAATGATGAATTTGAAAAACAAAATCTGTTTTTGTTGACAATTTACTTTAGTCACAATACAAAATTTAATTATCTACACAATCTTTCAATTCAATTTCAGAGTCAATAGCCAGTATGGCGGAATTAAATAAACAGATCTTTGCTCATAATCCCCAAGAAGAAAAGATGTCCCATTCAACTGCTTTTAATTAATAATATAAAATTACAAATATCCTTCAATTTCATTAACACTATGAATAATATATCAACGTTTTGATATTCCCATTTTTAGTTTATTTTCATACAACTTTGAAATGTTCTGTAATTATTTGTATTTTAATTGTAGGACTAAAATAACAATTAAAAATTACAAAGAAATTCATAATCTGCCATGAAGTGTCTAACTCGATCTATTAGAAAGGGACGTATCATATAAATTTAATATTTATTATATTTCAAACATTCAAATTCAAACATTTACAAGAGAACTTCATAATATCTAATGTTAAAGATTTCGTATTTATTATGGGCTGGAATGCCGAATGCTTTTTTATCACAGTGGCCCGTAGACGATTTTCGAATAATCGCAGAGATGAAATACACTACTTTCATGTTAAAGTAAAATAAAAATCGGCATTTTGGAGCTTCAGGGAAAACTAGCCAACAGATTAACAGTTAATCTATTTGTTATTTGTTTCTTGTGCTTACTATCCTAGGAAAGCGTAATGGAGTTTTAAATACAGCACTCATTTTAGAATCACTGTGGACTAGTTTTCCCTTAAACTTCTAGATTTTCAATTTTAGTTAAAATGTTAAATTTAGCCTTAAATGCAATACATAAATAATTATTCGAGATTTTAATCGCCGAGAGGAGCGTAACATTTGAAGACTATCGACTAGCAATAAGATATTGTCACATAATTGCATTGTGGGTTTTAGTTAACGTATAAATTTGTTTCGTGTGACTTCTGTCATATGAATCAGAGGGTAAAAGCATTACACATGGCACGATTTTTTTTCTTTTTAGTTTTCTCTAAAACTCCTAATAATTGTGCGTTAAATAGCCATAGCTTAGTTTAAGAGATTTAATGAAAAAAGTTTTCAACACAATGTCTTTTTTTTAAAGATTACCTAATATATTCACAGTTTTAGGTGAAAAAAGTCAAAATGTAAATGAGTCAGTTTTGCTTGGTTGTATGTAAAAATTGTCTTTGCCATGTATAATGAGATGATTTAGTTCAGCATTTAAATAATATTTTCATAGTACCCAAAGCTCAAAGATGTTTTTGGTCCTAAAATATTCAACTTTCTGTCTAATGAGATTAAAGGGTTAAATTCACTTTAATATTTAAAAAGAAATCCAAACAGTGGATACACTCAATTCAAAGGGTACAAATGCAGGAATATTAAATATTAAAAATATGTACAATTTTTTAAATGTTAATAAAGTCGACATTATAGTAAAAGATGTTAATTACTCAATTTTTTCTGTTACTTCTTTTTTAAGTTGTTGTGTTTCATTGTTATCCTAAAGTCTGTAAATTAGTTTGTTATTTTAAACTTTGTTTTTGTAAGCTGAAAGTCGCAAGGTCATTTACCTACGCTAAAGGATTATCCTTCTATGAGATTTTCATTATATTTATTTCAAGTTATGTTTTAATTAGGAGTACAAACATGATTTTTTATTAATACTAATTTTTGTGTTATAAAAAAGAACTGTATGATGTTTTTTTTCATGTTGTTTGTATCAAAAGGGAAAAAAATATATTATGAGAAACAGCCAATTGAGTAATTGCATAAAATGGTAATATAAAGCCAATAATTAGTTCTTACCATCAGTGAAATAGTCATAGTGAAGGATTTTATATTAGTTTTGTTGAAAAAAATGTCTCCCTTATTATGTGTTGTGTTTTCAGTAATTAAATTTAGGATTTTTGGAGTTTCTAGTCCCAAATCGCAAAACATTTTACAAAAAAAGATTTTTACCTGTCATCTAATGATTAAAAATATTATATTTAAAATTTTATCAAATTATTTAATGTTATTAGCGTTTTGAAAGGTATTTGCAATATTTAGGCCACTAGTTTTTAGTATTCTAATTACTCATGCCATCTGATGGGAAATATTACTACGAACTCATCTGATATCTTTGAAAAGGTTGTGAATTTCCACTTTAGTTAACATGCGAATTTAAACTCATGACCAAAAGTATTTCGTGAATAATAAGAAAACACACAATAATCAAAAATTATCATGATTTCTCGAACTCTTAAGGAACTGTAAGAATCATATAAAAATATCGGATGAAAGGAAATTAAACGAATTATTGAGTTCAATTGAAAAATCAGTTTATCCCTGGTTAGATAACCTTTTCAAAATTGGACTGACGATAACTGGCACGATAAACAGTTCATCATAGTCATTCTGGCTCTTGGTAGTATAAGGGGTGGCCAAGAGTTATCCTCCAAGTAAATCCTGCTGTGGCATCAGACACCTCTGATATTTAACAGTGTCTAGAAGTCACACAAATTTTACTATTTAGTATGCATAAGTCATACTGAAATTGACTGAGTGATCCACTTTTTTCAATC
Organism: Octodonta nipae; assembly: GCA_034190945.1. Lineage (NCBI taxonomy): Eukaryota > Metazoa > Arthropoda > Insecta > Coleoptera > Chrysomelidae > Octodonta > Octodonta nipae. The sequence goes on from CM067221.1 coordinate 89,195,299, forward strand.
TCTCACTAAACCTCATCCTCTCCTAACAGCAGAGTTTAAAAATATATATCAGCATAGCCACAATCTTAGCGAGCGCCTCGTATAAAATTGGAACAATACCGAATTACTGCACTTCATATGTACAATTTAACCAATTATACTTATTTACTTCACTATATTAATAGGGGTACATAATGAGGTTAATAGTTAATAAATACCTATCTAGATTGAAGGTTACAAATGTAATCTAGTAGTAGTAGTCAAAGACCCGAATGTTTCATTTTCTTAGTGTGCTATCCAGATATGAGGATGGCAAATATGGTAGCAACCCAACGAATCACCATGTTGTAGTAAAATAAATGTTGAATGGTTCGTCTGCAAACTTTCAAAGGAAAAATAACTCCAAGATTTTTGTAGTTTGCATGATCATGTCTCTAGGCCTAACCACCCAAGAATATTTCTTATCAGGATATTGAAAGCAAGAAGAAAATGAAACGGTATGTTTTTGATAGCTGTGGTATTTTATTAAATAAATGCGTGACAACCTAGGTTTCTTTCTGAAGTTAAAATTGGAAATGTTCCTAAGAAACGGCTTAAGCATAAAATTGGTGATGACGCTATAAGCACCAACATTATATTTAGTGAGGTCTTGAGGCTGTAAAATACAACTGAATAGATATTGATAATTCTATGATATTGTTGTTAAGTGTGAGAAATCGAGTACCTAGTATCATTATCATTATCCCCTTGAAAATAAACAGTAAATTTTTATTAATATACTATTAATTTAAATCCTTTAGGCATATAGCTACTATAAGACTAACATTCCTATTTAGTAGTATCATTGCAGAGCTTTTCACCTCGATAACGCTTAATAATAATAATTAGTCTATACAACGACAATTTAAACAAAATAGTAATGTAATACGAAATAATAAATTTGGTTATATATTTGCTTTATGTTAAGCAGCAAATTTTAATCGGATTGGAAGTAATGCACTAGCAACTGTACGAAATCGTTATTATTTTGATGAGTCCCCAAACTATATTAAGAGAATGCATATTTTAGGGACAGTCCCCAAATTATCATTTCGTCTATCGCCAGTTTACAAAATGCATGTTTTGGGGACTGTCCTCAAACCCTACGTTAGTTCGATGAGGGCTCAAACAATGCGTTCGTTAACCGAAAGTTATTTTTTAATAGAAAAAATTGTTTATATAACAATTGAACTATATAGGGATATATAAAATGTGATTTAGAAGCTTTTCCTGCAATAAAATTTTGGTGTCCCAAACCATGCGTTTTACACACACACATATATATATATATATATATATATATATATATATATAGGATAGTTGGCCGTTGTATTTATTGCATTTTATGTATTTGTATCTGTACTGGAAATCTAACAATTTCAAGATAAAGGAGGGATCAGGGAGAAGACGATCATAGTTTCTCGTGAACAATTGACGGATGCAGTTCGGTAAAAATGACTACTTAAATCAAGCTTTTTACTATTCACCTTAATTTTGAAAAAATGTTTTTGTATGTTAATATACCTAATGGAACCAAGGGTATGGGCGTTTATTCTGTGGTCGGTGAATGCGCAGATCCCTCCGACTATACGTTGATGCGTCAGGAACGAGTAAACGATGGGGAGCTACCTGTGTATTATGTTCATCTGGCAAACAGCACTGAAAAGTTCAAGCTGAAGCTGTTGTTTTCAGACGGCACTGAAGGTGACACTGATTGGATTTCAACGGCATCAACAACCTGTGAAGATACACCTCCACCACTACCATCATTCTCATCGAACAGCTCCATTGCTAGCCAGGATGATGATGACCTACAGTTTGACATTTAAGAAGATTCCAAGGTAAAAGGTTTCTTATAGTTTTCCAAATTTATTAGGTGATGGTGTGGTTCTCCATCTTCGTTGAGTGGTTTGCGCAGATTGTGGATTTTCAGCTCATGGAATAACTTGGAAAATAAAGTCATATTTCTGCCCACCTCGCACATATATCTGTGTGCACGTGGTGAGAAAAATTCTCAAAATATCGTTAGATGGATCCAGATTGTACTGACCATCAGAATAGTAGAGAGGTGAACGATTTGGGTGTTTTGAACAAGAACACACTTGTGCGTTTACTTGTCTTGATTACCAGTTCCATTGGAACGAATCTTCCCTCGATATCGAAACCTTGCATGTCGACAACCGCAATCTTCATGGCGACTCATCGAAAAGCTGACCCGAAACTGATTCTGCAGGCAGCAGCAGCAGCAGGGTGAACTAGAACAGGCTTCGAACAATTTCGCTGACTGGGAGAAATTCCATATGCAGTCGTGGATATTTATGCAGAAGGCTCGGGTCTTATCGGGAAATCCCGTCTGGCCTTCAATGTCCAGCCGAACATCTACAGTCGAGAATTTGATGTTGTGCAATGATTATTATACATTTGTAAAAGAAGGATTAATCAACATTAGGTGTAAAATAAGAATAAAAATAGGTAGAAACACTAAGAAAAGTTAAATTTGATATATTTTTAATGTTTTCGAATTCTGAGGAACTCGTCGAGCTACAATCTTCACGTTCCATCATGACACACAACGTAAAGTAACAAATGTGACGTGAGAATAGTGTGTTTCTAAGACAAGACAGCATGTGAGATTTCACCCATGTGACACCATATGAACTCACGTGACGTGACGATAATGTGTTTCCACCTTTAGCATCGGTGTGCCGTATGCGAAGACTGGTGGAAGCAACGCGAACTCTCCAAACATCAACAAAAAGTTATCAAATATCCATTGGCGAAAATGAAAACTGATGATTTCGAAAAAAATGAAAGTGAAACACCAAACGACACCCGAAGAGAACACCTTTCTATCGAAACTATAAGTAATAGTACAAAAGAAGAAACAACCCCAAAGCATTCTCCAAATGTGAACTTTCAGGCAAAAGTGTCAAAGTATTTCTAAAAAACTTTAAATGTCCAGCCAAATCTAACCTATGGACAGCAGTAACTAAATTGTTACAGTTGTCATGTTATTTAGAATGACATGCCCTAAATTTTTTCGAGATCATAGACGACCATTTTGAGGAAGCTAACAGTTAGATTTTAAACTTTTTAACCGATAACAAGGAGGATATGAGGACTTGTGTCACAGTACAAACCCTCATTTGGCCGACCAGGAGAAAATGGGCTTTAACATTCGTGGTCTCTAACCTAAGATTTTAGAAAAGGTGAACATTAGGAATAAGTGACACGATGGAAATTTTTCTAAAAAATCTGCAGAAGATAGAAGCCACAGAAATCATGAGTGAAGAGAGTAGCAAAGCAGAAAGATCAAATGTACCAGATTCGAGAGAAAATCTTCGCCAAAGACCCAAGCTTCTGAAAAAGAACTCAAACAGGTTTGTGGAAACTTCATTTAGCAATAATAAAGATAAATTCTGGAACAACCTAACTACATTGAAATGTGGCAAGCCAAGTCATTATGCTAAAATTGTTATACAAAAAAAAAAAATACAAAAAACTCTACTAAAGTTTAGCGACATTAAAAGATGTTCCAAAATTAAGTTTTTGCATTCTTTTTTCTGTAGGAAAATAGGTTGATATAGGGAAAAAAATTCTTTCTTCAGTTACATTATACAAAATTGCATTACCTTTCTGGGAATTGATAGAATTAAAAGTTTGTAGCAATCGTAAATCACTAAATTCAATTGTGGATACTGGCGCTGAGACAAGCGTTATTGATTCAAATTTCATATCAAAAATTTCAAAAATTTAAGATTTTAAAATTTAAGAGCAATACAATTCTTTTCTTGTTTATTTAGAAGATGTTTTAGTTCTTGGTAAAACATTCAGTGGTCAATAAATAAATTGGGATTAGGTTTCAAAGAGTTAGAGAAGCAAATTTAAAATTAAAACCTACGAAATGTTGTTTAGCTGTTCAAGAAATTCGTATATTAGGGTATACAGCTAGTTAGGTCTTTCACCTTATCTGGAGAAAATTAAAGCAGTAGAGAATTTTCAAGTCTCTAAAAATGTAAAAGATGTTAAATCCTTTATATGTCGTGCTAATTATTATCGGAAATTTATTAAATATTTCTCAGTTTAACTCTTTTAACTAGAAAAAATCATGAGTTTATTTGAAGATCGCAAGAGCGTTTAATGAATTAAAAAATAAATTAATAAACCAGTATGAGCTTATTTTAAGCCAGGAAGGGCAACATACATTCATACAGATGCTAGTAATTTTGGTCTAGGAGCAGTAAATTTACAAATAGATGAACTCGGAGACGTATGCCTCACAACGCTTATCGTCGCCCGAAACAAGGTATTATACCACTCAAAAAGAATTAATAGCAGTAATATAAGGGTTAACTTGTTTCAGAAATTTACTGTGGGCCAACCCTTCAAGGTCGTGGTTAACCAACATGCCTTCTGTTTTTTGCATAAAAATCAGGACTTAAGTGGTCGTTTAGCAAAATGGGCAATTAAGCTTAAAGATTATCAGTACGAAATAGTTCATAAAATTAGTAAGAAACAAACTAATGCTGATGCATAATCTAGGGATCTCATTCCTACTCTTCATTGAGATTTATCAGATATGGCTGAATTGCAAATACAGGACAGTCAATTACACGATCTTAAGCCCTGGTAAAGCTGATTCAAAATTACTTAAACAATCACGTAGTTATATACTAGAAAATTAAATTTTATTTAAAATGTATTTTTTGCTGACAGGGTTATCGAAACTATTACTTGTACCGGAAAAAAATAGGTCAGATATTTCAACATTTTACCATGACGATCCATTATCAGGAGCTCATTTATGGTTTACAAAAACATACAGAAAAATTAAAACGTGGTATTATTGGCCAAATATCATAAAGAATGTAGAAAATTATGTAAAATGATGTTTGCATTGCCAACACAGAAAACAAGTTAATAAATCTCCACCGGTTTATTAAAACCTATGGAAGTAGGACAAATATTTGAAACATGGGGAGTATATATTTTAGGACCATTTCCAAAATCTGATTTAAATAATACTTGCATTGTAAACGCTATGAATTACATGTCAAAATGGGCTGTAGCAAAAGCATTACCAGCAGGCAATGCTCCATGTGTAGCTAATTTTGTCCTACTGTTGTCCTGGATGCATTATTAGTGACCGCAGAAAATTTTTCACATTAAATCTAGCAACTGAATTCTTAAAGGGTATAGGCAGTCATCCTACATTCACGACAGCTTATCATTCCCAAATAATGGAAAAGCTGTGGAACCTTTGGTGTGTCACAAATGTAAAAAAACAGTTTTGCACCCTAACACCAAACCTTTATTTTAAACACTCCTCAAATAAATTGCCTTGTAGAATTTAATGGCACTTTAACTGGAATGCTCTCAATATATGTCCCAACAAATAAAAGTTATTGGGACATCTTCGTGCCTTAGTAGATAAGCTATACAGGTTCTAGCGCAAAATCGACCAAAAATACATGTAATTTCCCATAAGAGATTCTAAGGTCCCGAAACCACGAAATTGAACCAAATTTACCCCCTCCACTCCCACTTCGGCTGGGGGTGGTCTGCTCGCGGGTTCTTCGGGAGGCTCGGCGGGCGTCGGGTCAAGGGCGCTATGTCGGGCGTCGGGGCGCAGTGATAGCGGTAGTCGGTTGCATCAGTTGGGGGTGGTGGCAACGCAGCGAGGAACGGGGGGCGGTCGTAGGTCGGGGGGTGCGCGGGGTCGGGAACGCGGTGCGAAGGGAATGCGGAGGCATGCGATGCGTAGGGAACGCGGCGAGGATCGAGAATCAACAGAGTGCTTCCGTCGAGTATGGCGAACCGTGACATCATTCGGGAAACGGACTGGCTCGTGTCGGGTGCTTGTCGCAGCGTGTATCACAGCAGGGTGCATTGGCCGCGAGTAGCAAAACACATCTTAAGAACATATAGGATGAACGGAACATATTTTGAACAACGAAATAAATTATCATATGCGCGAGAGCGGCAACTCGTTCGAGTCTCTGCTTTCGTCGGATAAACCAGGGCCACGAGGGCGCCTAGTCCGGGCGTTAGATCTCTTAATATAGATAATTCGGCAATTTTAAGCAAAAAAATGTACCGAAAATGCATCGTAAATAATTAATAGGTTCCCAAATATTCGGTAATTAGCATTTCATTACAAATAATAAAATAATTCAGATTCAATGAAGGCAATATCAAAAGATATGCGAAACCGCAACTGGTGAACTGATAAACATGCGAAACTCGAGCAGTGGTTGATAGTGCAGTGGCTGGATGATTGTAAACAAAATCGTTAATTATAAAAGTAGATACGGTTTTCATTGAAGAGATAATGATAACTAATAATGTAAACAAATAAATATGTAAATGAGGAATAATAATTGCGACTTGAATCGTTGGATTTTGTATCGAGCGGCGGGTAATTCGGAAAGAATACCGTTGGAGAAATGGTTGGAACCACTACAAATGCTAGAAACGGCCCATAGAAACGACTAGAACCATAGAAACGGCTGGTTGAAGCCACTACAAAAGCTAGAAATGTCCCGTAGAAACGACTGGTACAGTAGAAACGGCTAGTAGAAATGGTTGAAGCCGCTACAAAAACTAGAAACGTCTCGTAAAAACTACTGGGTCAGTAGAAACGACTGGTAGACTGGTTGAAGCCACTACAAAAACTAGAAATGACCCGTAGAAACGACTAGAAACTTAGAAATGGCTGTTTGGAGCCGCTACAAAAGCTAGAACTGGCATATAGAAACTACTGGGACCAGTAGAAACGACTGGTAGAATGGTTGAAGCCACTACAAAAACTAGAAATGACCGTAGAAACGACTAGAAATTTAGAAATGGCTGGTTGGAGCCGCTACAAAAGCTAGAAATGGCCCGTAGAAACTACTGGGTCAGTAGAAACGACTGGTAGAATGGTTGGAGCCACTACAAAAAACTAGAAACGCCCCGTAGAAATGACTGGTACAGTAGAAACGGTGGTAGAAATGGTTGAAGCCGCTACAAAAACTAGAAATGGCCCGTAGAAACGACTAGAAACTTAGAAATGGCTGGTTGGAGCCGCTACAAAAGGTAGAAATGGCCCGTAGAAACTACTGGGCCAGTAGAAACGACTGGTAGAATGCTTGAAGCCACTACAAAAGCTTTCTCTGGACCATAGAAACGGCTTGGTCCGTTGAATGGCTGAAGACCCGTAGAAACAACTTAGCCTGCAGAAACGACTGAAAACGTAGAAACGACTAGAACGATCCATAGAAACGCAAGGAAATATATATATATATATATATATATATATATATATATCTTGATATTGATATATCATATGCTGCTCTGAAATAAAATTGTAAATACAAGACACTGTTTTACTACCTAAAGTACTTCTGATTAGAACATTATTATCTCTCTCTCTCTCTCTAGCTTCATTTATTAAAGAAAGAGATCGGAAATCTGATAAGAACGCCCTGTAAACAGGGCCTTCCGGTCATTACGTCATAAGCTGCACTCTCATTGGCTGACCACCTGCTAACCATCAGTTTGTTTATCTTATATACTTATAAAAAAAGATATGTCCTGATTTCAAAGTTTCCAAAGTAGGATTCCGTTTCATATTTGACTAGTGTCTTTATGCCACTACAAAAACTAGAAATGACCCGTAGAAATGACCATTCGGTTGGAGCCACTAAAAACGCTAGAAACGAATGGAACGTAGAATTCTCTGCAGGAAATTGTTGGAGCCACTGCAAATGGTAGAAATTGTTAAATCGTTGAAAAAAATGCTAGGAACGAACCGTAGAAATGGATCCATTGCAAATGGTAGAAACATGAAAAAGAACCGTTAGAAATGCTGAAATGGGTTGGGGACCACTGCAAATGCTAGAAATTGCTGAATCTTTGAAGAAAGATCGTTACAAACACTAGAAATGGTTGCAACAGGGTCGTTGCAAATAGAAATGTTTGAACGTTTGGTACAGTTATAAATGCTAGAAATGATGGTAACAGGACTCGTATTAGGAGAAAACTTATGAAAGTGTGCATGGAGACAGTTACTAGTAAAAAGGTATTCAGTTGTCAGTTTTATCACTGAGAATTTGTCACTGGAGAAGGTTACTAGACGCAACTGTCACCGGCCAACCAAATCAGTGCTTTTGAAATGTCAGAGAAAAAATAGGTTCTTAGTGATGATGGGGATAGGAGGACCCTGGTTGATAGGATCATTACAAGATGGTAGAATTATTGTAGATAGGTTGTAATATTCTGGAAACTCAAGGAAATAAACATTAATACCTTTGCCCTGATGTATCATATGTTGCTGTAATATAATATTTTAAATACACTGTTTTACTACAATAATCAAAAGTACTTCTGATTAGAACCTTGTTATCTCTCCAGCTTCATATATTCAAGAAAGAGATCAGAAATCTAATAAGTAGGTTCAGTAAACCGTACCTTGTCTGTGACATCATAAGTCCTGCTCTCATTGATTTATCACCTGCTAACTATGAGTATATGTAACTTATATGTTTATAAAGAATAATGTTTCCTCAGCCGGATTTCATATTTAACAAGTGTAATGTAATAGCTATGAATTAAAGCAGATAAAAGGAACAACTCATCCATATAGAAATTTTCGGAAATAGAACAGGACCTGCTCCCCCTTTTACACGATGTCATAAGCTGCACTCTCATTGGTTTATCAGCACACCTGCTAACCATCAGTATATGTAACTTATAAGCTTGTAAAAAATAAAGTGAAAATAATATCTTACAAATGATAAGCCTTTGATGTTCTTTAGAAAGCTACTATGGATGTGAAAGTGGTTGCGGTAGAAAATCACTCGACCTAAGAGAAAACAAATGTGTGCGTAAGATTTTATAATACTAACCATAAAGAGTTCTATTCCACACCGCCCAGGAGGCTGAACTCAAGGCGCGCTTGTTTTTTTTATAGTGGAACATCCCCTATAGGCCTATATAACCACTTTATGACAATATGAGCAGTGAAATCTAATCAAAATCAATAAAAGTAGTTCTTTAAGTAATCGTACTATAAGGCTGCATGAATAGTGATCCTAATAAAGATAGTTCTTTAAGTCATCATGCTATAGGGTTGCACGAGCAGTGATCTCTAACTTAATAAAGATAGCTCATTAATTCACCCAGCATGTAATACATATAAGCATAATCAATGAATATTAGATCAACAAGCGTAATTCTGTAAGTAATCATTCTATACCACAGTGATCCTAATAAAGATAGTTCTTTAAGTCATCATGCTATAGGGTTGCACGAGCAGTGATCTCTAACTTAATAAAGATAGCTCATTAATTCACCCAGCATTTATACATATAAGCATAATCAATGAATATTAGATCAACAAGCGTAATTCTGTAAGTAATCATTCTATACCACAGTGATCCTATAAAGATAGTTCTTTAAGTCATCATGCTATAGGGTTGCACGAGCAGTGATCTCTAACTTAATAAAGATAGCTCATAATTCAGCAGTATACATGGAAGCATATCATGCATATAGATTAACAAGATTAATTCTTTAAGTCATCATGCTATAGGGTTGCACGAGCAGTGATCTCTAACTTAATAAAGATAGCTCATTAATTCACAGTATTATTCACGCATAGACTGAATATGAGAAGGTTATGATGGATATAGCTATAATATATTCAAGTAGGGAGTTTAAGTTTCCATAATAGAATAATGACCCCAAGCCAATGTTTCATAAGAGTCCGAAATCTGATATCGTTTATCATCCTCTGGACTTAGGGCAATTTTCTGTTGAGTAATTGAGTACACTGTATGTTTATTGGCTTTGATGAGATTTTGTTCAACTGATTTGGTTTTAAGTTTCTCCAGGCACTCAATATAATCTTCAAAGGTAATTTTGGTCTTAAGGGAGGATTTCTTTACTCCTTTAGCTTTCTTTGTTGGCTTGATATCTTCATCCAACTTGCTGGTATACATTTTAGATTTAAGCCCTATAAAATCTATCAATATCTTACCATTATTCTCATCTTTCCACATACCGAGCACTTTCTTGTTTACTAGAGGGATTCCGAATCTGTTGTCTGGAGGATAATCTGAGGTATCAAATCTCTCATGACAGTCCCTTTTCACTATTTCATAAACATCTCTATTCCTTATCTCTGTGAATAAGCTGTCTGTGTCTGTATATGCTATAGAGACATCATCACCGAATTCTTTCTTTAAATAACCATAATAGAAATCATATACTGTTGTTTTAGCCAAGTCCAAAACAGCCATGCCTACGTACATGGGTTTATTAAAGAGGATTTCCAACTTTGCGAGCTCAACTGCAACTAAATTTTCATTGAAGATTGTGCAAGACTTGAATTCTGGTTTGGATATCATTGCCTCTAAGCCGTATCTACCCTGCCATTTGGAAATCAGTCGAACATTGGCCCTTTTTCGTAAATTTTCTAAACATTTTCCAAATACGGCATTATTCATTAATTTGAATAGATTCTTTTCAAATTCAGTCTTCGCTTGACTCCTTAACCTGGTGTTTAAGTCTATGTATGACTTAAGCCAAGGTGATTGGTTAAATTTGAGAGCACGATGAATTTTCGTGAGCTTAAGATCATATTGTAATGCCTGTTTTAAATTTCTATAATGAATGACGTATTTATGTTTATCATATAACGTAGCCAGTAGTTTTCTGTTTTTGGAACCGGGGGGAGTTATATGTTGCGGGCAGAAAGGCAAATCATTGTGCTCATCATGGAGGTGTTGCGGATACTCCAAATCAACTTCCAAAAAATAACCAATGTCTGAATTATCGGGAATTTGAGTGACATCGATGTTAGGGTCAACCCATTCGAACCCTCCATATGGTAAATATTGAGACATTGCAAACCCATATTGGTTATTGCAGTCGTAATATTTTAAGGTCACTGTAGGCTTTGTAGGATCATAAGCTTTCATATATCTATTATTAGCAACACATCGTCTCTTTGAACATTGTGATAATCCCCCTCGGATTCCTTTTTCAACAAATAATAATTGCTCAATGTCTGTAAGAAGCTCCAATTCCTGTCTGGTCTTGAAAAGCATACAATCCCATGTATAACCAGGTAATGTGAAATAATGACCTGGATCTAGACCATAACTTTCAAGGCTACTGTTTCGAAACTTTTCAAAAACATCAGCCAGCAACATAATATCAGTCTTCATATATAAATCAGTGTACTCACCCAAGTTTTTGATTCCAAACTCAGTCCACACCCGTCTTGCATGGGTGTATTGTTCATCGGTGATGCCAGTATCTTCCAGTTTGTTATAAAATTTATCCTGACTTGGTAAAGATTTATCCGAAAATTTTTCAAAACAATCAAGATAATCATAGCAGAATATCCCTTTTTAGTTAATAAATTGAATTGATTGTCATGTAAACCGGAAAATTGTGAACGTAGTTCAGGAAACTGTGGTAATGAGGAGGCAAGAGTGTCAAGTGATGCAGCAAGAAATCTAAATGAATCAATGAATCGGAATTTAATTAATGAGTCCTTGAAATGCTTGGTGAATGAGATGTACTTTTCCTTAGTAATAGGAAGTATATCTAACTTTCCTTCAGTACACTGCGCAATTTGATTGATAATGAAGTGGCTATCGTATCCTGACAAGTTGTGAAAAACAACGGGTACTATATACGTGTCCTGATAATTAATATTACAAGATTCATGGGCTGGACCACGATAGTTTGATTTTCTGCTATCACTATTATTAAATCCAGAGGCAAGATGGAAATGGTCACGCACTTTCATGTCTTCAGGAGTGAACGGTTTCTCGCAGATATGACAATGAGTGGCTGTATCATACTGGTGCTGCTCTTCATGTGAAAGTGGATCGATGTCGTACGGACAGAGGAAAATGGTGTTTAGATCTTCTGATAGCTGTAGCATTTCTTTAGCAAACCAGTCTATGCAGGATGATCCTCTATAGGAACGGTAGAAAGATAACGACTCATCATAAGAACACTTCAGGTAATATCCTATAGCTGAAGGGATGTGTTCTTGATATTTGGTTTTATCATTGATATGTTTCAGGACACTTTCCAAATCAGCATAAATAATGAAGGGAGATCTTTCTTTGTTTTTAAAGTTTTTAAACTTTAAAATCTTGTTGGTTTCGTCAGGCAATCTCATCCTACATTTGTTCAGCATACTACAGTCCTCCATATGAATATTAAATTTTTCTTCAGAACAAAAATAATGCAGACAGCGGTCACAAAAGTATTTTTTATGCTTGTCTTTGCTGAGTTGAGAAGATACCAGTCTGGACAAATCTTTGATCCATACAAAATGATAATTTACAGGAGTTGAATCATCTTTATCGTATCGGTCCTGAATCAACAGAAGGTTTACATGACGATCCCGTTTATCTCTAGTGAGATATGTTGGTAGTACAATAAATTTTTTAGACTTCTTTAGTATATATACATTGACTGAGATGTTGTTTTGTTTCTCAAATCGAGGGATTTGCGGTGTCGTCATCGGAAACTGGATGCCTTTGAGCTTCAACACCTGTGAGTAGTGCGGGTACTTAGAAGTTCGTTGTGGATCTTTTTCAACAGGATAAAGGGCGGACACAATGCTCCATGCAAAACAGGCATTATCTTCGTTCTTAACATTGATACATGCTTTCTTCCTCTTTATTCCACCAGGTAGATCAACATAAGATGACCCAAGTTGGGGAGTATACTTGTTAATGTTTACACCCAAATTATGGATTCTCACTAAAGCCCAACCACTTGAACCTTCTGAAAATTGATCAACATCTTTCATAAATGGTTGTACTACACGTTCGTCCCACCACTTATTCAAATCGGTATCTCTCAGTATAGAAGCATTCGATGTGTTGAAATACTTGATTTCCGAGACCACTTGTTCTGCCTTAGACATCTCAAATTCAGCAGCAAACACCGTATTCACTTTCACGGCCTCTTCAGTTTTCAAAACATTCTGGATACGCCTCATGAAAAGTGATTTGCAGTCGGAGAAAAAAGCTTGAATATTCTTATGCTTCAGATTTACTATCACTCCAGTCCTAAGACGCCTCTTAAATGCCGATATACAGTCAAACCATCGCACTCTGTCACTAGTCCATTCTCTACGCGATGACCCAACTCCAGATCCTTTCTTTTGCAAATATTTTATTTGAGTTCGGAAAGTCTTAATGTTGGCTAACGTTGCCTGGAGGTTCTGTTTTTCACCCACTGTTGTCTCTTTCTTTATTTGATGATGAAGATGTCTGATCGCCTTGGTACATTGTCTAAGTCCATCTTCTGCGGTAGATCCATCAAATTTCTCACGCAGATTCACCAATAGAGCAGTTACTGTAAAGAGAATACTCTTCACCACTGCAGAGAGAACCATGGTTTCTATAAGAGATTTAAATTACCTAATAAACTTTGAAATCACTCTTTTAGTTAATATGCACTATAAGCACGTGTTGACTCACTGAGTGAAACTCAAAAACTAATGTATTCTCTAGTATGAAAAACTACTTTTATAGTCATATATTCATCACTATTCACCTAAGGGTGTGTTCCGAATTAGGAGTGAGTTCAGAAACTACTATCATAATTTAATATATTAAGCCTGGAAATGAAATAATGGTAGAGTATGTGTGATGTCGAATAAGTAATATAATCCTTGAAATATACTTCCAGAACACGATACATCTGCCATTAAATAAAAATAAAGGTCATGTAGCTAACTGAAGTGAATAAACGGTAATAATTGAAACAACAGAAAACCAGAAATTTTAAGCAGCCAGAAAATATTCGCTGATTCGAAAACCAATACTACAAATTTATAATGAATCTAAACACTCCTAATAATTTTTGAAATGCACACACACACACACAAAATATTAGAAGCAAATTACCAAAAATTTAGAAATAGAACATTGAATTGAAAAGCAGCCCCTATGAACTTGGTTGCGTCTAAACTCTAATAATTTCAAATATTTTGAAGGGCAGTCACAAAATACTAAAAGCAAATTAACATAAATGAAATTAAGTAAATACTCACATAATGTTTTTTTGAACAACACACACTATCACTAGATACACTTTGCAAGTTGAATTAACAGTTAATTTCACAAAGCACAAACACAATCACTGTAGTTGATATGTGATCTCTTTGATAGTTGAATTAACAATGAAATAAAAATTCGCAATTATTTTATTTATCAGCATCGAACTACGTCATTTGCGTATAACGAAATTTCCGTTAGTTCTAGAAAAACAACTAATTAATGCTTATCATATGGGAACTTCCTGCAAAAGTTTGTTGCTGCAAACAACATGATAACCTAATCAAACCACAGCTTCCTGTAAATTTATTTAGCTCGGTTTCAATTAGCGTAAACAAGATATGACAGTTTCCTTTCACTGCGGTCATCATTTCCGGTTTGTGGTTTTGATATCTAAAATACCAGATATAATGTGAATTTATTATCAGGAAATTTCCGGTTTGTGGTTTTGATATCTAAAATACCAGATATAATGTGAATTTATTATCAGGAATTTTTAAATAATCACGGATTCATGATTTATATTATTTTTCGATTTTATTAACATTACATTTAAATAAATACAGATTTATGATTTGAGAATTTATTATCAGGAATTTTAAATACATTTATGATTTTATTGGCATGAATTTTTAAATAAATATAGGTTTTTATTCATCTCTCAAGACGTAAAAAATTCCTGGTTCCACCAGGAGTAAACTAAAAGTATCTGGGAGTCCTCCTATTGCTGGGCGCTGAGTTCTACCTCCTCCACGTGTGAACTGAGCCTCTATGAAATCAGTACGACCGCCCATACCTGCACGTTTTATCTGTTTCGGTGGCTTCCAAACGGATATTTAGCTTTTCCGGTAATAGTTATGATATCAATAAAATTTACGCTGGTATCTCTACCATATCAACTTTAATAGTACACATTATCGTTGACGGATTGCAGTTTCAAGGGCCTCTGGGTCTTTATCAGCTAATATTTTACAAGTCGCTACAGATGATTTAGATGTATGAACTTTCGACAATGACTTCAGCACGCAAGAATGCAGCAGGCCATTTGAAAGCTTCAAGGCTATATGCTATGCCATTTTTCAACTTTTAACACAGAAGCAATGTTTTACGAGAACCGGGGAACTTAACAAGTCAATGGTGTACTTGGATGATCCCAACGAATTAGTTGAACGGTCGAAACTACTGATTGCATCGAAGGAAGAACTTAAAGAAGCTAATATTATACCAGATTTCTATAGAAAAATGCTTGTTTAAATATTAACCCTTATTACCAAAGGTATCAATTACGCAATGACGCTTAACAAATTTGAACGCAGTACCTCCCATCAGCAGGCACATTCACATAACCTAGCTTTTATGAAAGTGCCGTTTTCCTTTACCGCAGAGGGAAATATCGATGCTGAGGTGTTTCGTCGATGGCCATGGATGCCTCCAACACGCAGTCGTTGATAAGAAAATATTAAACGTCACAGAGATAAGGAATAGAGATGTTTATGAAATAGTGAAAAGGGACTGTCATGAGAGATTTGATACCTCAGATTATCCTCCAGACAACAGATTCGGAATCCCTCTAGTAAACAAGAAAGTGCTCGGTATGTGGAAAGATGAGAATAATGGTAAGATATTGATAGATTTTATAGGGCTTAAATCTAAAATGTATACCAGCAAGTTGGATGAAGATATCAAGCCAACAAAGAAAGCTAAAGGAGTAAAGAAATCCTCCCTTAAGACCAAAATTACCTTTGAAGATTATATTGAGTGCCTGGAGAAACTTAAAACCAAATCAGTCGAACAAAATCTCATCAAAACCAATAAACATACAGTGTACTCAATTACTCAACAGAAAATTGCCCTAAGTCCAGAGGATGATAAACGATATCAGATTTCGGACTCTTATGAAACATTGGCTTGGGGTCATTATTCTATTATGGAAACTTAAACTCCCTACTTGAATATATTATAGCTATATCCATCATAACCTTCTCATATTCAGTCTATGCGTGAATAATACTGGGTGAATTAATGAGCTATCTTTATTAAGTTAGAGATCACTGCTCGTGCAACCCTATAGCATGATGACTTAAAGAATTAATCTTGTTAATCTAATATGCATTGATTATGCTTCCATGTATTACATGCTGGGTGAATTAATGAGCTATCTTTATTAAGTTAGAGATCACTGCTCGTGCAACCCTATAGCATGATGACTTAAAGAACTATCTTTATTAGGATCACTGTGGTATAGAATGATTACTTACAGAATTACGCTTGTTGATCTAATATTCATTGATTATGCTTATATGTATTACATGCTGGGTGAATTAATGAGCTATCTTTATTAAGTTAGAGATCACTGCTCGTGCAACCCTATAGCATGATGACTTAAAGAACTATCTTTATTAGGATCACTGTGGTATAGAATGATTACTTACAGAATTACGCTTGTTGATCTAATATTCATTGATTATGCTTATATGTATTACATGCTGGGTGAATTAATGAGCTATCTTTATTAAGTTAGAGATCACTGCTCGTGCAACCCTATAGCATGATGACTTAAAGAACTATCTTTATTAGGATCACTATTCATGCAGCCTTATAGTACGATTACTTAAAGAACTACTTTTATTGATTTTGATTAGATTTCACTGCTCATATTGTCATAAAGTGGTTATATAGGCCTATAGGGGATGTTCCACTATAAAAAAAACAAGCGCGCCTTGAGTTCAGCCTCCTGGGCGGTGTGGAATAGAACTCTTTATGGTTAGTATTATAAAATCTTACGCACACATTTGTTTTCTCTAGGTCGAGTGATTTTCTACCGCAACCACTTTCACATCCATAGTAGCTTTCTAAAGAACATCAAAGGCTTATCATTTGTAAGATATTATTTTCACTTTATTTTTTACAAGCTTATAAGTTACATATACTGATGGTTAGCAGGTGTGCTGATAAACCAATGAGAGTGCAGCTTATGACATCGTGTAAAAGGGGGAGCAGGTCCTGTTCTATTTCCGAAAATTTCTATATGGATGAGTTGTTCCTTTTATCTGCTTTAATTCATAGCTATTACATTACACTTGTTAAATATGAAATCCGGCTGAGGAAACATTATTCTTTATAAACATATAAGTTACATATACTCATAGTTAGCAGGTGATAAATCAATGAGAGCAGGACTTATGATGTCACAGACAAGGTACGGTTTACTGAACCTACTTATTAGATTTCTGATCTCTTTCTTGAATATATGAAGCTGGAGAGATAACAAGGTTCTAATCAGAAGTACTTTTGATTATTGTAGTAAAACAGTGTATTTAAAATATTATATTACAGCAACATATGATACATCAGGGCAAAGGTATTAATGTTTATTTCCTTGAGTTTCCAGAATATTACAACCTATCTACAATAATTCTACCATCTTGTAATGATCCTATCAACCAGTGTCCTCCTATCCCCATCATCACTAAGAACCTATTTTTTCTCTGACATTTCAAAAGCACTGATTTGGTTGGCCGGTGACAGTTGCGTCTAGTAACCTTCTCCAGTGACAAATTCTCAGTGATAAAACTGACAACTGAATACCTTTTTACTAGTAACTGTCTCCATGCACACTTTCATAAGTTTTCTCCTAATACGAGTCCTGTTACCATCATTTCTAGCATTTATAACTGTACCAAACGTTCAAACATTTCTATTTGCAACGACCCTGTTGCAACCATTTCTAGTGTTTGTAACGATCTTTCTTCAAAGATTCAGCAATTTCTAGCATTTGCAGTGGTCCCCAACCCATTTCAGCATTTCTAACGGTTCTTTTTCATGTTTCTACCATTTGCAATGGATCCATTTCTACGGTTCGTTCCTAGCATTTTTTTCAACGATTTAACAATTTCTACCATTTGCAGTGGCTCCAACAATTTCCTGCAGAGAATTCTACGTTCCATTCGTTTCTAGCGTTTTTAGTGGCTCCAACCGAATGGTCATTTCTACGGGTCATTTCTAGTTTTTGTAGTGGCATAAAGACACTAGTCAAATATGAAACGGAATCCTACTTTGGAAACTTTGAAATCAGGACATATCTTTTTTTATAAGTATATAAGATAAACAAACTGATGGTTAGCAGGTGGTCAGCCAATGAGAGTGCAGCTTATGACGTAATGACCGGAAGGCCCTGTTTACAGGGCGTTCTTATCAGATTTCAGATTCGATCTCTTTCTTTAATAAATGAAGCTAGAGAGAGAGAGAGAGAGATAATAATGTTCTAATCAGAAGTACTTTAGGTAGTAAAACAGTGTCTTGTATTTACAATTTTATTTCAGAGCAGCATATGATATATCAATATCAAGATATATATATATATATATATATATATATATTCCTTGCGTTTCTATGGATCGTTCTAGTCGTTTCTACGTTTTCAGTCGTTTCTGCAGGCTAAGTTGTTTCTACGGGTCTTCAGCCATTCAACGGACCAAGCCGTTTCTATGGTCCAGAGAAAGCTTTTGTAGTGGCTTCAAGCATTCTACCAGTCGTTTCTACTGGCCCAGTAGTTTCTACGGGCCATTTCTACCTTTTGTAGCGGCTCCAACCAGCCATTTCTAAGTTTCTAGTCGTTTCTACGGGCCATTTCTAGTTTTTGTAGCGGCTTCAACCATTTCTACCAGCCGTTTCTACTGTACCAGTCATTTCTACGGGGCGTTTCTAGTTTTTTGTAGTGGCTCCAACCATTCTACCAGTCGTTTCTACTGACCCAGTAGTTTCTACGGGCCATTTCTAGCTTTTGTAGCGGCTCCAACCAGCCATTTCTAAATTTCTAGTCGTTTCTACGGGTCATTTCTAGTTTTTGTAGTGGCTTCAACCAGTCTACCAGTCGTTTCTACTGACCCAGTAGTTTTTACGAGACGTTTCTAGTTTTTGTAGCGGCTTCAACCATTTCTACTAGCCGTTTCTACTGTACCAGTCGTTTCTATGGGACATTTCTAGCTTTTGTAGTGGCTTCAACCAGCCGTTTCTATGGTTCTAGTCGTTTCTATGGGCCGTTTCTAGCATTTGTAGTGGTTCCAACCATTTCTCCAACGGTATTCTTTCCGAATTACCCGCCGCTCGATACAAAATCCAACGATTCAAGTCGCAATTATTATTCCTCATTTACATATTTATTTGTTTACATTATTAGTTATCATTATCTCTTCAATGAAAACCGTATCTACTTTTATAATTAACGATTTTGTTTACAATCATCCAGCCACTGCACTATCAACCACTGCTCGAGTTTCACATGTTTATCAGTTCACCAGTTGCGGTTTCGCATATCTTTTGATATTGCCTTCATTGAATCTGAATTATTTTATTATTTGTAATGAAATGCTAATTACCGAATATTTGGGAACCTATTAATTATTTACGATGCATTTTCGGTACATTTTTTTGCTTAAAATTGCCGAATTATCTATATTAAGAGATCTAACGCCCGGACTAGGCGCCCTCGTGGCCCTGGTTTATCCGACGAAAGCAGAGACTTGAACGAGTTGCCGCTCTCGCGCATATGATAATTTATTTCGTTGTTCAAAATATGTTCCGTTCATCCTATATGTTCTTAAGATGTGTTTTGCTACTCGCGGCCAATGCACCCTGCTGTGATACACGCTGCGACAAGCACCCGACACGAGCCGAATGATGTCACGGTTCGCCATACTCGACGGAAGCACTCTGTTGATTCTCGATCCTCGCCGCGTTCCCTACGCATCGCATGCCTCCGCATTCCCTTCGCACCGCGTTCCCGACCCCGCGCACCCCCCGACCTACGACCGCCCCCCGTTCCTCGCTGCGTTGCCACCACCCCCAACTGCGCCCCGACGCCCGACATAGCGCCCTTGACCCGACGCCCGCCGAGCCTCCCGAAGAACCCGCGAGCAGACCACCCCCAGCCGAAGTGGGAGTGGAGGGGGTAAATTTGGTTCAATTTCGTGGTTTCGGGACCTTAGAATCTCTTATGGGAAATTACATGTATTTTTGGTCGATTTTGCGCTAGAACCTGTATAGCTTATCTACTTGCCTTTATTTAAGTTTGCGTATAACTCTTATCCTTAAGGAACTACAAAGGTTTCAACTTTTTCATTAGTGTATGGACGTAATCCGAAATTACCCAAAGATATAGCAATAGACGTTAATAACAAAACGCAAAAGAAATTTTATCTCAGATATAAAATATTCTGGAAAATGTTAGAAAACAAATCGAAACCGAACAGTTGAATGAGAAAGATAGATACGATAAAAATAGGAGATCAGTAAATTATGAAATTATTAGTAAAGTTTTAGTTTATGCGCCGAAATGGAAAGTGGGAAGCCTGAAAAATTTCTTCATAGGTGGACTGGCCCATATGAAATTGTTAAAAATGTAAATGATCTCAATTATAAGATTAAAATTTGTAAAGGTAAAAATGTAAAGTATGATACAATTCACGTGGAACTAATAAATCGTTTTACGAAAGAAGTAGATAAGCAAACTTGCAAAATGCAAATTTCAATATCGAATTTTGTACGTACGATGAACTATAAAGTTCACAATTTCTTCAATTGTGTCTATACGCAAAAAGTGTTTCCTAAACATCCCATTTAAAATGCTGAGTGTTATCCTTTTGTGGGATACAAGTATGTTTAAACTTTCAATATACAAGTTAAATCCAACACGAAATAAAAATAAGGAGAATTATCTTACACGAAATTACTGCTATCTTCTTCAAATTAGTTTTAATACGTGATGCAGAAATAAGTAGTTTCTGGAGTATATTGGTCACAATAACCTCATTTAGTACTTTACCAGTCATCTGTTCCGCTAACGTATATAGCACTATTTCCAAGTAGAAATCAATGAAATCTCTAATTGTAACCTGAGGAAATTATGCACAATATCTCAAGACAACACGTCCATGATATCATTGCGGTAGAAGCCTGCCCAGGATTACTGAAGTCTCGTAAGCCTAGAGCTTTAGAATTTTTAAGCCCTGCCTTAAATTGGTGTTATTTAGTTGCAACTCTAAAATCAATTGAATCATTATTTTCAAATGTAGAATGCATGAAAGAAGTATTACACATATTCAAATAGGGGAATAAACAAATATCGTGTCAGTTATTAGATGTTAATTATTCTATTCAAAATTTTAATTCGCAGTTTCCGCCTTTAATAAACAAATTCATTCTTTCAATTTAAAAATTTATAGTGATTTTGTATAAATGCGTTACATTATTGCTGATTCTGCTTTTTCCAGATTCGGCATCATTTTTTTCGAATTAATTCATTCATATACCTAATTCGGCATATAAACAAAGTTTTCCGCCGTTTCGCCTACATTTATAAGGGGCATTTTCAAGGATGAGAAAACACAAAACAAATGTTACTTACCTTGCGACGACTCCATTCATTTAGTCTTTTTCTCACACACGCACTTTGAAACTTCACTTTTAATTCATTTTGTCACACTGACTCACAAATTGTTAATGAATAATAGCTAGGAAGAAAATAATTGGCCGCTCGAAATTTTCAGGTGAAGGAAGGGTAGGAGGCACTTAATGGGATTATTTTGGATTCTTTTATGATTGTGATGAAATTTTTGTATACATTCCTGGAATTTTATTAGTGAGTAAGATAAGTGATTTATTTTGTTGATGAGATTTCTGTTGGAATGCTGACGCAGTGTTGCTAGATGGGCGAAAGTTCAAAACCTTTGACTCGGTTTCGTGATGTACAGCTACAGCTGGGTTTGAAAACAGGCCCGTTTTCAAACACCGTTTGTGCTCACGAGTGTTTGTACATCGACCTGTTTCACCGATGTATACTGCCTCACACGAGCATGGAATGGAATAAACCCTTAGATGAAAGAGGATTTTGTTTATCCTTTTGAGAGGGTAACATTTGTGAGATTTTGGATTGGAATTTGTTTTCACCTCGTGCTTTTGGAGAAGCTTCCCAATCCCTTCAGTGACCTTGCTAATATATAGCAAATATGCTAGTTATTAGGTAACTATTCTTTCTTAGGAAGGGGATTTTGGTGACTAGAAATGGAATTGCGAATCTCTCGGTTACTGTAACCCTTGTTTAGTAAGCTACCCTCTAACCAAGCTAATCCCCTTCTCAAACTTTTGGGTTCGGAAATAGATATAGCTCGATGCACCAGGGAGTTCACGACTGACCGTTTCTGAGATGGTTGATGATGGGACCGGGCGTGCAGATATCTGTCGGTATGTGTTGGTTTTCTGTATACAAAGTAGCCCAGGCGACCATGGCTACCGAGAAACCAACACTTCCAGGAAGGGCAGGGATCTATTGGACTCAATTTCCATCGTGAATTTGATGTTTGAATGTTGGGTAACAATGTAGTTAAAGAACAATTGGAGAGCCTCCTGTCCATGTGGCCAGATGACAAAACTGTCATCAACATATTTCAACCAGATTTTGGGTTTGTGGCTGGAAGACTCCAGAGCCACTGCTTTAAAGGCGTCCATAGAGACATTTGCCAATACCGGTGATAGCGGCGAACCCATGGGGTACCAGAAGTTTGCGTGTAATGTTTATTTTGAAAAAGAAAATACGTCGACGTAAGACATTTTTCTATCAACATGAGTAAATCCAAGGTTTGTCCGTCTTCCGACAGCAGTTCTCTAATAATCGATAGGGAGTCTGTGATAAGAACTTTGGTGAACAGTGATGTCACATAAAAACTAACTAAAATGTCTATGGGTTCAATTGATATCGCTGACAGAAGAGTTACGAAATGGGATGAGTTAAAACATATGAGGGCGAGTTTTTAGTGAATGTCTTAAGAGTGTCCGCTAAATATTTGGCAATGTTGTATGTTGGAGAGACGTGTAAGTTCACAATCGGTCGTAACGAAAATTGTTCTTTATGAATTTTCGGCAGGCCATATAGGCGTGGAGAGTTGCAACTCCGAGGAATTAGATATTTTTGTGTTGCTTTGGGTATGTTAGACTCTCTTATGAATGAAGTTATTTCACGTTCTATTTTAGGAGTGGGATCTCGAAGAATGCGAGAATAGGATCCATCTTGAAGTATATAAATTACCTTATTGTCCTATTTTGGGAAATCTAGGACAACCGTGACATTGCCTTTATCCGCCGCAAGAATGACAGTGTCGCGGTTTTCCCGGAGCTTGCTAAGGGCGATTCGTTCAGTTCCGGGGATGTTTGATGGCTAAGGTTTTGCCTTTCGCAGAGTTTTATTCGTTTCAAAACGTATGCTGTCGGCTTCGAGTTTTGGAAGATCTTGGATTGACGATTCAATTGAGCTAATTATGTCTTCGATGGTGATTTTTATAGGGGCAATTGCAAAATTGAGTCCTTTTAAGAGAACGGAGTTTTCGTCTGGAGTTAATTTGTGTAAAGAAAGGTTTACCACGGTTTTTACACCATTTGCTGACCTAGGTGTCTCAGAGCAGTTATCTCCTTTGAGGGCCTGGCAATATGAAATTGTGTCAACTGTGTCCTAATCTGTTGGTGACAAGCTTCCTGTGAGATTAAGATGTAATTTGAGCAGGTCTTTAGAAAGGAAATTGAGGTCATGTCTAGTTGCTTGGGCCTTCTA
Organism: Octodonta nipae; assembly: GCA_034190945.1. NCBI lineage: Eukaryota > Metazoa > Arthropoda > Insecta > Coleoptera > Chrysomelidae > Octodonta > Octodonta nipae. The sequence continues at coordinate 89,218,996 of CM067221.1, forward strand.
CTAATAAAGATAGAATTTTGCGAGAGGAACTGTTAATTAGATCATAATGTTAAATAAATCAAATTGAACCTGAGAAATTTCGAATAACATATGCTCCAAAAATTATGAAATTAAAATGTCCTGATTTCGAAAAAAAAATGTTACAGTTAGGCAATCCCATACAATCGGTGCTTTAGAAGTCAATGTGAATCTTCATTGTTAGGAGATTCTAAAGTTTTCGTATCAGACATGTTCCCTTGTGATGCAAAGGGACTGCAAGAATTTAATTTTAAACATGTGGCGGCAATTTGGTCAAAATTCGATACGTTCAAATTGAATCCAAGAGTTACATACGCTCATCTATACTTTCAAATTTTTCTGTCTGTTAGAGACAAGTTTTAGAGTAGATTCTCACGGTTTGGTATATTTTCAACTCAACCGTATATTATTTTCAGAGGAAACGTCTTATGCAACTATTTGTAGAATCACTAGTGTCTTAAACTGGATAGGTACGACATTTTGGTAGTTATTTTTAAAAACCATTACCTTCTAGGTTTTCGTGTAGTACAAGCGGCTAGAGCTTCTAATTGGGATATTGTATTAAACGATTTTAGTAGTAATTTAATAATATTAGTATTTTTAACTTTCTGTGGATGAATAATGTATCAGTTTGTTCTAAGACGGTCTAGAAAAGTAAGAGACAACACACAAAATTCAACAAATTTGGAAACGGTAAAAGAAAGAGCTGAAGATGATATAGAAAAAGAACATGTAGGTAAAGAAGAGGATGAACTCACTACATATAGAAAAAAAATTAACAAACCGGTAACTCTTACTCAAATCTATATAAAGTAGAACATATTCTAGATAAATTAGGGCCGGTTCTAGATAAATAGAGAAATACTTTAAAGAATACCGTTTAAACATAACTCTAAGTATTGAAATAAGTTTTTATTTAATAACAGATTAAGTTTAAAGAGGCCTCTAGGATAGTTGTCGCCAGGATATCTCTAGGATACTTAATTAACTCTCTAGCTTAGTTTAGAGTTCTAGGATAGTTGAGACACAGTAAAGTGGAATTTAAGTAAGATTTTATGTAAAATTTTTTATTATGAATATGTAGTAATGTGTTCCTTTTTAGAGTGGGAGATTTGGAACACGAAGGTTTCGCGATGTCTTATCAACGTGGGGAGTGTCACAATTGTACACAGTTACCATTGGCTTTCAGGGACTCTGCCGCACTATCGTGAAAATATCAGTTAAAATTTGCTTAATTTATCGTTTTCCTTATTACCGTATATTTGATTGTAATTAAGCAGATTCAGATTATCGTTATAGCTTGGGTTACCGAATGAATTTTTTTAATAGTTTTTTTATCGGTTATAATTCATACTTTATCGTATCTATTAATAATTTTGGAAAGAATTCTTGGGTGAATCTGGTTTCACATTCATCTTACCGTGTTTTCTGGCAACGATAAATAGTTGTGGCTTTACTGCGTGGTCCATTAATTTTTTTTTTGTAATTTTTTCTTGGTTTGCATCTGTAACGTAGTTGGTGTCGATAAGCAATCGTTAGTTGCTAGAGATTTCACACGTATCGTGATAAAAAAAATAAAGGAAAAAGGGAACAATTATTGCCGGCCTCTTTTGCATTTTTAGGTATGGGTGAATCTGGAGAGTTTAATTGACAATATCTACCAAAATTCAGGAAAGGACAAATTGATCCACTAGACGAAATCTCCTGTGAGCTGACGAAGCTACCCAACTGGGTTGGACTGCAACTAAGGATGATCATGTGAGTGGCTTAAAAATTTCTATTATTTTTATTTTTTTTTGCATTTCGTTCAGTATTTCATATCTATTTCTATTTTACTGAATTTGGTTTATATATAGACATACCAGTAAATATATTAATTTTTTTTAAGTCACTTCCTGGTCTTTCATTATTCATTAGCCCAAATTTGGTTGCTTGTCTGTTTTATTAAAGATAAATCATATTTAACTTTTATTTTCCTTTCTCTAAGTTTGCAGTAGAGAGCCAAGCAGGTTCTGGGCTAAAGCATTTAGCTACGCCTAGTTTTCTTTATTTTAATTGTTAACTTGGGGGAGATGTATATGAGCATCTGATTTTTCACATCTGATTTTTTTATTATATTTATGAATATAAATGCCAACCATTTTTATCGTTTACTACCTTATCATTTTTAAAGTATTGTATATTGACAATCATTTAGAGTACTGAGTTTTCCTATAATCTCGGCGGAAATTCGCTTTCATTCAGTCGTCGAACGGTTTGTCGGATTAGAAGGCACATGATTAGATCTTGAATATATTTTTTTTATACCGTTATCTTTAAACACATTATTAGCTCTCAAACGTAATTGTTTTTATATCTGATTTACCGTTAAATTTTACCTGTAATTAATAATTGATTTGTTATTTAAATCTAAATTAGTTTGAAACTATAACTAGCAGTTGCAATTTACCTTAAGTCTTATCGTTATCTATTTTTACTTAGAATTTGAAGCTATTCAAATTTACTTTTATTAGTTAAAGTATTTTTTCATTCATTTTGGTAATATTCAAATAGTTAATTTAGGGTGAAGGAGTTAGGGTAACTAAGGTAGGTTGCCTCACCTCATACACGTGCCGAACCGATCCTATAGAGCATATATACGCCTATACTAGTAAGGGGGAAAATTCAGTATCTATACTCTAAGGGCTATTTCTCATTGGCCAATAACTTTTTCATGTATGCCATCAACTGGGGCTAAGAGTGCCCAGATACGTAACCACTAGCCTCAGATCAAGGGAGCAAAACTCTGACAGTACGCCTTGATTCGACCTCTGGTGGGACAGTGGCAACTCCTGGCCGCCCTGAGTTATTGGAACCCCAGCGGCTGGTTGACATATGGCTCCAGGATCAGGACCTTTCACAGCAGACCAATCAACGGAAAGGCATTCTTACCGAGGGTATTGTAAGGCCAGAATTTATAGATTGTTTTGTTTGTTACTTCACTCTAACAGTTTTTTATATACCTCGATTGTTTTAAATTTTGTTCTCTATTAGCAACTTAACTATATAGGAAACTTGGTTAATTTGTAAAAAAATAAAATAATTTGCAAATTTTTGTTATCTTGTCGTTTTTCTTGTGAACTGTGTGTATCCATTGGCCTGGCGCCCTTGCATAGTCCTTCTGCCAATTGAACAACGAACTCACGCCACCGGATAGTAACTGCGCAGCCTATCGGCACAATATCTCCAAGACAAGTGAGAGAGAGGTGTATTGTCTAACCAACAAAATATCGCTCTCGAGCGGTTTATTGCTATAAATTGGCGCTACCAATGTGCGGCTCTCGAATATTTGTGCTTCAAAATTGGCGCCTAACAACGCAGGGCACAAAAATTGGCACATTGGCTGAAGGATTTATCTTATAAATTTGGCCTGTGGAGGTGCACAGCGAAACAAGAAAAAATTGATTGCAACTGGAGTTCCAGTTTTGAGTAGCGAATATCTAGTAATCTATCAGATTCAATTATCTTAGAAATTTAAATCATCTGTTGATGAAGAGTATCGTTTAATAACCTCAATATTTTGATCATATTGTTTTATCGAATTAATTAACTTGAACCATTTATCTAACATAATTGAGAGATTTAATAATTGTATATTTGTCGTACCTTATATATATGTATATATAAGCATATATATTTGATATATCTTATTTACCTTTTATCTTATCTTGATCTAATTTACCGTTATCTTATTTACCGTGTGGAAGAATTATTTCGGTTATCGTTGCACCCTCTATATCTTTTATTATCGCTGTTGAGTGAATTGGAATTATCTTACCGTATCTTAATTTATCGTTTCCATTTCATTCAATATTTAATTACCGTGGGGGTAAGCATCCTCTGAAATACTTCCCTATCTCGTAACTCTGTTATCTTACTGGTTTATCTTCTTTATTTATCTTTTATCTCATGTCCATTTTTCTTGCGATGGAACCCAACCATTTGAGAGTTAAGGAATTGGATTATGAACTGCAGATCCGGAAGATAAAGCCCATTGGGGATGTCGACTCTAAACGTAAGTTACTTAGAGGAACCTTAAGTCAGGAAACTGCAAACCGAAGTTTTGTGCAGAGTAGTGTTGGTAGTCCTCTACCCTTGATGTAGATACCGCTGAAATTAGGGAAACTATCAATGACTTGAATACCCAAATTGCTACCTTTACTGGTTCTATCTCCTGTCCATTGTATAAAAGAATTTCGTCCCGTTTAACTCATCTCTCATGTAGAATCCATAGGCTGTCAGAAAATTCAGAAGAAGAAGAAAGGACAAAGGCCAACTTGCAAACTGAACTTTTAATGTTAGAGGGGGATTTAGCCTTCAAATTAGTACCTTCTGTTTCTACTCCCCAAAGGACCTTTTCTGATTATGAATTTACTCCCAGTCCTTCTGTCTCTCGATCTATCGCACCTTATAAGTGGAATCTCCATTTTCCGGACACAATCCAAGGGAATCCGTTCATTCTTTCCTTGATAAGGTTGAGACTCTCCGTATTGATCGAGGTGTCACCAAGGATGAGTTATTTACTTACTTACTAAATTTAGCTCCTCATTTTCTTTCCCATCTCGCTTTACTTCAAATTGATACTGTCTGACATCTGTAGACAGTTAGAAGAGTCTATGTAGTGGAGCAAACGCTATAAACCACCTCCAAGCACTTCTAGTAATTTATTGGAGCCTGACTTAAGTTTTTCTGTCTCATTACCTGGTGTACCCAAGAATAACTCTTATCGTAATCAAAGTTTTTCCTCCTTTTTATCGTCATCTCGCAATATAAGTACCGTTTCCGTATCTGGCCTCCGTTGTTGGAACTGCCATACCGTGGGACATACTTATTCCGATTGCCGCCGCCCTAAGAAGCTATTTTGCTTTGGATGTGGTGCTAAAGAAGTCACGAAGAGAAATTGTCAGCGTTGCCTCTCTAGGATTCTAAAAAACGTAGTACCGACTGGAGATGGTCATCTAGATGCCGTCGCCAGTACTTCCAACCAAAGTCCAGGAATCAGATCCATTCCTCCTACCGATGCCCAAGGAAAAGGCAAGGGCAAAGGAAAGAAGTCCACGTAAAACCCCCTATCTCTTCCACCCGCAAGGAGTGGAAGCTTTGGCTTGAAAAAGTCAGAGAATTTTGTCGTCCTTCCTGTAATCTAAGCCCTCTTTTCGTTAATAAACCTCATGACAACAGGCCTTATCTAACTGTTAACGTTTTGGACCGTGAAATTACCGCTTTAGTGGATAGTGGTAGTACTTCTTCCGTTTTAGGTTCCGCAGGGTTCTCTATCCTAAAGAATTTCAAGTTACCGAATCAATATCATGATACCGTGTTAATAACTACCGCTGATGGGAAACCTCAAGACCTATTGGGATATGTTGTCTTACCTATTTCCGTAAATAATGTCGTTAAATCCCTTAAGGTCTATGTCATTCCGTCTGTTAAGCACACTCTTATTCTGGGAATGGATTTTCTTCAACTGTTTCAGGTGAAAGCTAACCTCTCGTCATTATCTTATAAGATTTCGCAAATTTCTGCCCTTAATACAGTTCCAACAGATTTAGACTTAAGTAGGAGTCTACAGCCTGATTTTAAAGATCAAGATGTATCCCTAAAGGGCTTTCTTAATGTTGTTGTTGATTGCTTGTCTCAGCCCATTCCGAAAACATCTATTCAGGGATCTTATCGAAATATCGACCTTGCTTTTCAGAAATTTTCGGTTGATTTATTAGGTCCGGACCCTTGTTTCCGATTGATAAATCAGTATATAGTAGTAATAGTAAATTGGGTTATTAACTGTGTCAAAGACTTGAAACCATATCTTTCCGACCCTGACACTGAGGATGAACATATATCAGATGATTCTTTGGACTCTGAATCTGATTCTGCTCTGGACTAAGTTGTACCGTACCTATCTATTCCCTATTCTCTTTATCGACTAATCTTCATTATCGACTTATCTTCTCGTTATCTGACTTTGATTTTGTATTATCGTATAATTTATCTTTCTTTAATATCTTTCCTATCTATTGTTTCAGTGGTCTCTTGGGTGGGCCTACGAATACCCCAAGGCGGTGAAACCATGCGCGGACGTAAAAGTCGTCCAACTGGATTCTACTTATTGCCATAACTTCTAGGTCTTCTTATCTTACTTATATATATTCAGTGGTCTCTTGGGTGGGCCTACGAATACCCCAAGGCGGTGAAACCAAGCGCAGGGGTAAAAGTCCCCTAACTGGCCCTTTATCTTTTCTTTTACCATCTAGGTCTCGTAAGTCTAAGTTACATTTTTCTAAGTCTCCAGGAGGGCTTGGAGAATACTTTTGGTAGTCCATGTTACCAACTAGGGAATAAACATCTTCCAAATGCCTTTATCTATACATCCATGTCATTGTCGTTTCATGCTGATTTGCTGTTATCTGGAAATTATCGTCTCTTCAGGATTGCCAAAGCTGATGACATTTTTTATCTTTGATAGTATCATTAAATATTATGCATATATCTAATTTTGGTTTCCTTTTCTTTAATCCTCATTATTTTTACTAGGTTTTATCTTTCTAGAAGATCCATACCTAATACCATCCATACCATAGCTTAATGCTTTTACATTATTTAAATTAGTTAAGTCATTCGTGTCTAGGATTTAGGGCTGATAGTTAATTTATCTTGCCACCTTTTAGTGATACCGTCCCTGAGGATGAAAAGTCTATATTGTCATCACTTTCTAATTTTGATATCGCTACCTTTGTACCGTTACTGATAATTTTCACCGAAATTATTGTGTTTAATGCAACTTTTCTTGGGCGTAGGCTCTTACCGATATGAAACGCATTTTAAATCGTAGATTTGGTTTTCCAAATATCCCAACTCCTCGTGTAAAGTTGTTTAAATATTATCTTATTCTCTTTGAGTTAGGTTGTTAACGTTGGATATTGGCATTCCCTTACCTTCCTTATTTTATGGTAAATATCTCTTTAAATCTATATATGTTTAACATTCAGAGGAATTTTCCTTTTGAAGTATGATGAAGTGAATTATCTTATCGTTTATCTTGTAATCTCGTCTATCCTCTTACCGTTGGACTTCTATGAAGCAGTGTACCCTATCGTACCTTACCGTGGCCACGGAAGCCAGTTAGTGTTTTTTTGAGAGACTCTGGACAGTGTGTTAGGGCTGTTATTTTGGTTGTAGGCTGGAGTTGCTTTTTTTGGAACTTGGACATGTAGTGCAGTGTTGCCGTCCTAGGTTCTGTATTTATGTAGAGGATGGAGGTTTTGCGCAGTGTGTTAGAGCTGCATTTTCTCACTTTTCCCGCTTCAAAAATATTTGCCGTTCTACCTTACCGTTCGTTTATCTTTTTCTATCTTCCTCTGAAAAGTAATAGGTTTTCTTAATATCTGATTTAGGTGTACCTGATCGAAAGCTGTTATCGATTTTCAATACCTTATCCCTTTATTGTATGTGAAGTTATTATTTAGATTTGCTGTTCTTTGTAGAACAATTTTTGGAACTCACCATCCTTCTGGATATCTGACCTGTGACAGTATATAGTTTTCTATATCTCAGATAATTTACCATATTTTTGTGATTTCCATTTTCAGCAATATGACATATGACAAAGGTATATTTTCTGAATATTTTCTTTTCCTTTTTCTATTTTTGGGTTTACCTTCTATTATCGTTCCTTTTCTTTCTGGGATTTATCGTAATATACAGTTCTCTCATTCTCTTATTTACTTTCCATGTCCAGAATATTGGGGTAAAATTATAATTAGTATCTTCCTTGGTGAAACAAGGTGTTATCTTCGGTAAGAATTGCATGGAATTCTATCGTTTAATCGTTATTTTGGAACACAGGACCCTTTTTAGAGGTGTGTGGGAGGATTGAGCTCGGGGGCGTACCACTCGGACCGTTGTGTTCCCTACGGGGCCGCAATATCTATGCGGGGGGTTACTACTGTGCTCATTCTCAGCCCCGTGAATCGCCATGCCGGAGGATTGGCCGACAGCTCTAGATTGGGAGTATCCTTTAGAGTTTTTTGTTTCTTTCTTTTTATTTTTTTCTTACCGCTGGTGGACCGCCACGTAGCAAATCTGCTTCCCCGTGTTCGGAGAGTGGGTTCCTCTGAGGCACTGGGGATGTGGTGGATACAGGCAGCTCAATGGCGAGCGTTTTCCATCTTGACTCGAAAGAGTGTCTGTACCCTGGTGCGATGGAGATCCTCATTCCTGGAACTAGGAGAAGTGAGAGACGCCTTTCGGCATATGCCACCAGTGCTTAACCTATTAAGAATTCAATGTCGAGTCTCGTTTAGGTGTATTAAAAAGAATTGTGTTGTCTCGTGTATCTTTTGAAGGGTTTTCCGCATTGTATATGTAGAGTAAAACCTATTATTTTGTTGCCATATCAATTCCGTTATATCGTTATCGTTATTATGAATTTACCTTTCTCCTAATAATTAGGCTTTTATCTGTTTTCTATCTGTATAGGCATCTATTTGTTTTCTATGTAATAGAGATTATTAGGAAAGTATGCCTTACCTCACTTATCGTCCCTGTTGTATAGGGAGTCCTTATCCAGGTGTACTTTGATGCCTAAGTGTTCGCTAGATGGTGGATTATGCATTTACCTTACCATTTGTACCTTATGAATTATCTCGTTTGCTTTCCACAATCGTTAATTAACACAATTATCTGGATGGCAACAATTATTATTGTATTATATCATTACCTTTATCAATTTATCTGCATTTGACTTGCATTGTAAATATTACCGTGTCTTGTTTTTTTTCACGCTAATTGATTTGAGATCCTTCCCTTGTATTATTATTATTGCTACAGACTTTGCCATTTTATACCGTTAAAATATTTTCCTTTTATCTACCGTTTACCTTTCCGAATTTTAGTACCGATATCAACTTTCTGTTGTTGACTTGAATTTAGTAGTCATTATCGTATTCATTTAGTTGGTCAAATATCTCATTTCATACAGGGACCACCTAAAGTAGGTACCTTTTATCTTACAAATTTAATCTTTCCGAATTGAATATTTTCATATCTTATCTAAGAGTAATTATACTATTTAGCTTCCCATGTCTTGGATGTAATACGAAAATTTTAACGCTATCAACTTAATTGTTTCATAAATATTTTAGAGACTATCCACAAATAGCATTGATTTTAAGTGTCCCGTTAATTGTTGAAAATAGTTTAAAAATTTACAAACAATGATGCTATCCTGAGTCAAAGTTAAACTCTCTAACAGTTTGGTATCCCTGCTAATAATAATTAATTTTAGAACGGTGGAAAGGTCTGCGAAGGACCTATTTTTTTATTTTGCAGAACTAATATATTAGAAACTATTAGCGTTAGTGATTTTTTAAAGCTATCTCTTCTAAAACGTTCACTTTGAAACTCCAAGCTCAATTGTTGGGTTCACACGATTCTAGGTCCTCTTTAAGAACATACCATATGAAAACTCTAGTCTACAAATGAAAAATGTGGTTTGTAAAAACGCCTACTAGATGTTTTCTGAAGGATATTTGTGAATTATTTTTAAGTTTAAGTAGTTTCTGGAAAATAACATTACAAGTCACGAAATTTCTGTATAGTTCCATTCCTTTCGGAGTACAGGTCAGATTCCGGAATAAACTTGGTTAAAAAATCCGTAAGCGAAGGTGTTATGCGACCCGTTCTGAGGGTTGAATGGCCATACGATAGTTGGTTGCGAGCGGAGCCCCAGGAATACTGGGCGACCTTCTTGGGTATAGAGCCTTAGCTCGATAAGGGCGCACTGCCGAGCTGGACAGTTATAACGACTTTACTCGTGGGAATCATATGGAATCCAAAAATAAAATAAAAATTAATGTTTGTGAAAAGTCCGGGACTGAGCATGGGAGGACGAAGAGCGACACTGGCGAGGAGGTGGAAAACCAGCTAAACAAAACGAAACGATTCAAGTGGAGTGAGACTATACGAAACAAGACTATCGAAAAGGCGACCTTGATCGGGAGGAGGTCGTCTATTGGGAGGGAACTGGCGGACTCCGATAATAACAGGGTGGTAATTGACTTTACTTGGAACGAGGATAAGCTGGTATCCGAGAAACCGGGTGGTACAACAAGTAAACGAAGGAGAGAGGGGTCCGTGGAGGAGGACCCCCCTATGGCGAAGAAAACAATCTTGTTGATGAGCTCTGCTTCACTCAAAGGGAGGCGAGGGATAAAATTCGGGTGAAGGCCAAGCGAACCCTAGTGAAGATGGACAGGGTGGTAAGGTAGCTGGCGGGCAGAGCTAGGGAGGAGGCATCAACTGAATAAGAGATCCGTTTAAGCATAGCGAAGTTGCGAAGCATGTGTAGCAGGCTAATGACAGGCGAATAGCATAGCGTTATGTTTACCAAAAATAGGGAGATGTTGGGTGAGAATGTTCAGTCCCCGGAAAAAGGAGGAGTAAGCCTCCAGGAGGAGCTGAGGAATAGCCGAATCCGGGGGAGGCGGGAAAGGATTAAGGGCGCGGAGAGCTTGGCGGAAGTAAGCTCAGTCATTTTCGAGAAATGACCAGAGGAGCTGTTCCAGCGTGTGAAATTGGAGCACGGAAATCATCTGAGGGACCCGAAAGTGGTGAACTTAGCTGTTTGTTTTAGCTCGGGACGTCTGGACAGGGAGTTAGGGAGATTAAGGAGGGATAGATTCCCAGAATTGACGGAGAGTGCTGAAGCTTCTAAGGGTGGGAAGTTTCAATACTCGTATATGGTAAATAGGGTGTTTATGAGTGGTAATGGGTGAAATGGATGAGAAGAAGGGTGTGCGGAGGAACATTCAGACGTCCTCAAAAAACTGCGGGCTGACATTGTGAGAAAGAAGCTATCGGGAGTGGTGATAGCTGTGGGTGAGGGGTATAATGTAAATATGGTGAGAAAGGCCTTAGAGATGGTGTTCTGGGAGATGGATAAGGATCTGGTCCTCCAGCAACCGGCGTTGAGAGTGGCTGAGGGTGTTGATGAGGCTGTTAAAGAGAATAGGCAATTAATAGCAGGGAGAAAAAGGGCCAATGAAGATGCCGTGATAATTAAGAGAGTTTCTTTTGGCTGAAACTGTCAAACATCTGCGGAAGACAGTAAATGTGAAACAGATAGGCGTTAGGGTAAAAGCGGTTAGGCAAACTAAAGCTGGGGACCTCATAATGGTAACTGGAAAGGGTCAAGCTAATAAGCTAATCCCCAAGCTGGAGGTTGCAATGGGGAAAGGCAACTTCACTGTCAGGGATCGAGGGAGTAAGCAGGTGGTCGTTAGGGAGCTCGATGCGGCGGTTACAGCGGCGGAAGTGGAGTCTTTAAGGGAAATAGAAGGGGTAAGGGAGGAGGAAATTGGCAATATGACTCTGAGTCAGAGTTACGGGGGGAGGCAGACGGCCACGGTCAGTGTGAGTGATGAGGGGGAAAGAAAGCTGATGAATGAGGGCAAAGTGAAAGTGGCCTGGATAACCTGTCCAGTGAGTGAAAGGGTGAAAATTAGAAAGTGCTTCGGGTGTTGGGATTTCGGACACCTGGCATCAGAATGTAAGGGTGAGGACAGGAAGGACTGCTGCTACAATTGTGGTCGTAGTAGTCATAAGGCCAAAGAGTGCCAAACAGCACCGAAGTGCCTTTGTGTAAGGAAGAGGGCCACAGATAATAAAATAATAATAATCTTTATTAATAGCACTTGGCTAGAACACAATACAATATATCATATTAACATCTGTCAGAAATACATATCAGAGAAAAAATAATACAAAACAATTGTATCTTTAATATGTAATATACACTTTCGCTTAAATTCTGTTAAATTATTACACATTTTAATAGAACCAGACAGTTCGTTGTATTCTTTTAAACCCTTATAAAATAAATTATTTAGGCTAAAGTTAGTGTTTACTCTACTTAAATAAAAGTTATTTCTTGACCTAGTATTATATTCATAAATATCTCTAATAAATTTTACACTTAGTAAGGAGGTGTTTTGGTAACAGATTGTTTAACATTTTGTATATAAATAACATTGTATTGGAAGTTATTGTTTGTCTTATACTTAATAAATTTGTACTTTTTAACATATGACTTCTACTTGTATATTTATTGCAGCCTAAAATAATACGTAAAACCTTGTTTTGTTTTTTTTTTCTGTAAGATATCTATTTCTTAATTATTTATCAAAAACAATAGTGTTGAACAGTAATAAAAGTGTGGAGCTATAATCGTTTTATACGTTGTGAGCTTTGCCCAAGTACTTAAATCTTTTGAAACACGAGCTAATACATTACTTTTTCATGCTATTTTATTTATTACAAATTTAAAATGATCTGCAAATGTTAAATTATTGTCTATCATACAACCCAGATACTCAATTTGTGTTATAGTTTCATTGATTACATATTACCTAGTTGAGTTTTATTATTTTTATGTTTAATAATCATCAGTTTTGTTTTATTTACATTTAGCTGAAGTGAATTGTTGTTTAGCCATTCATATAGACACTCAAGCTCCTCATTTAACGTTTCTATGATAGTTTCCAAATTAAAAAACCTGCTATATATATATATATATATATATATATATATATATATTACAGTATCATCTGCAAACAGCTGGATATCACAATTTTTTATGATTTTAACAATGTCATTAATATACAAGATAAACAATGTTGGACCCAACACAATTCCCTGTGGCACACCATATTCAGTTTTTTCTGGTAGAGACGTATTCCCGTATTTTGTTACCTGGATTCGATTGCTTAGATATTCACTAAACCAATTTACCGAAACCATATTTTCCCAATTTCATTAGTAGCAGATCTCTGTCGATTGTTTCAAATGCACGTTTGTAGTCTAGAAAAACTACACCAATCATTTTGCCTTCATCAATTGCATTTTCCAGTTGAATAACACACTTTGTAAAGCACTCTCACAGGAGTGTTTATTTCGAAAACCTGACTGATACTCACTGCGGATATTATTTTCTTCTACATAGTTCACTATTTGTTTATTCAAGCACAATTCTAGTAGTTTTTCATATGGAGGTAGAGTGTTAATTGGTCTAAACTCTTCACATCTTATTGTATCTTTTTTCTTTTCAATAGGAATAAGTTTACTCATCTTCCACTTTTGCGGGAATGAGCCTGTTTCCAAACTGCAATTTATTACGCTAAGAAATGTATCACCTATAGCCTCAAATGAATATTTCAATATTTTAGTCGTAACCCCAACAGTACTACCTTCTTTATTCTTCATGTTGTTTATAATTTTTCTTAACTCTGACATTTCTAATTATTGAAATCTTTTCATCTTGCAACTAACTTTTATGTGATTAATACACTCTTGTTTTGTTTGGTTTTATATTTTCTGCAATTTCCTTTATACTATCTAAGAAGTATTTGTTAAAATGTCTACTTAATTGATCTCCTCTTACAATGCTTTTATTAAATCTAATTTCATCTTTAAGATCTTCATGGTTTTTACTCTTCATCAATTTTTTTTAATGTGTCCCACATTTCTGTTGGATTATCTCTGGCTTGATCTATTTTATTATTAAAATAATCCTTTTTGGATATTATTATTAAAGATTCTATTTTATTTCTTTTTTGTCTGTAAGATTCCCACTCATTGTCCATATTACTAGCTACAGCTCTTGTCTCGTTCTTTGATATCCTTGTCTATTTCCTCATTCCACCACATCTTGTTTCCCATTTCAACTTTTATCATTTTTTGTAAGAATTCAGCATTACTTGTACTTGGTGAGTGATATAGACTATAAAAACAATATTTGTGGCTTTTTATCACGGTTTCAGTCCCAATTATCCACATATTCCTATTGTTCTCTATTTTTTTAAATTTCTTTATACTTATAACCTTTTTGTATATATATATATATATATATATATATATATATATATATTACTGTCCCTCCTGTATGTGTATTTTCTGATATGCTATACACTGCATTATATCCAGTAATATTTATTTCATTTCGTGTGAAATCTTTGGTAATATGTGTCTCTGAGAGGCATATAATTATTGGTCTATATTGATTTGCTATCCATGTTAGTTGAGTTTTGTGTTCATTTAAGCCTTGAATATTTAGATACATTAATTGTGACTTTAACTGCTACTTTTGATTCCCATTATTCCGCATTCCAGTATAGTTTACTTTCTCTTGCAACTTTTCCACCACTCATTTGTATACCCCAGATGGGAGACTGCGGCTTCTAGGGAGTGTAGGAGAGTTATGAGCCTGGTAGAAAGGGTTGGAAGAGAAGGAGGTAACAGAAAGACGTAGGCATGGGTGATGGTTAAGTTCCTCCAAGTGAATGTGGGAAGGGCGAGAGCGGCGCATGCGTTGGCGATCCAGCCAGGGTTAAGTAAAAAGGTGGATGTGGTGGTGATTTGTGAGTCCAATGTTAAGATGACGGCGGGTAGCAATGATGTGTTGAAGGATGAAAGGGTTGATGTAGCGGTCTGTTTCGCAAATAACACAGTGTGGGTGAGAGGGCACAAGAGTGCAGCCGGATACCTATGGGTAGAGTTCGATGACTTTTGTTTCATGGTGTGTTACATCTCGCCGAACATAAGAACGGCGGAATTTATGAGGAGAGTGGATGAAATGATGGGGGAAACGGAGAGGACCGGAGATGAAGGTGACTTCAACGCCAAATCGGCGTTGTGGGGGTCACCAGTTACGGATGGAAGGGGCATTCACTGGGAAGAGTACATTGCAAGTAAGGACCTGTTGGAGGGGAATGTAGGAGGCAAACCTACTTTCGAAAGAGGAGTGTCCAGGTCCTTTATAGATGTAACGATCTACTTTAGTGGTTTGAATGGAAGGATGAAAAATTGGGAAGTGATGGACGAGGAGTCCTTAAGCCTCCATAAAAACATAATTTCGAACTTGGCGGAAACAGGAGCAAGGTAAGGCGTTTTGAGGAACTGAATGCTCCTGCTGTGCTGGATAGCTATCAAATGCTCAGAGGTAGCATCGAGGGTAGCTATAAGGACAGTGTCTTAAAATGTGTCCAAAACGCCGGCAAGCTAGAGATGGGAGGAAATAGAAGAGTGAATGTGTATTGGTGGAATGATAATTTGGGGCACGTGAGGAAGGAGTGTCTGAAATGCAGGAGACTGCTAATTAGGATTAGAGCGAGAGGGGACATAGAACTCATAGAGCTGAGGAACGGAGTACGAGAAGGAAAAAAGCTGGGAAAAGCTGGTCGAAGAGGTAGATCGTGATGTATGGGGGCAGGGGTGCAGGATAGCCATCCGGAGGATTAAGGGGTCCTGTGCTCCATATGAAATGCACGTGAACGTAAAGTATAGATTGGTGGATGATTTATTCCCGGATGTGAGAGGGGAGAGAGATGAGCTCGAGGTAGGAGAAATTGTGGGTATTAGGGATTTCAAATCTGAAGAGGTGACAAATGCGGTGGGATGATTGAAAATCGGAAGGCCCTGGGAATGGATGGAGTGAGAACGGAAGTGGTGAAGATCGTGACCGAATATTACTCAGAAATGATAGTGAAGGTGTATAACGAACTCCTGAGAAAGCAGGTCTTTCTGGCTGAATGGAAAACTGGGAGAACAATCCTTATCCCAATGGGTTGACCTAATGAGGAGGGAGTGTTAAAATACAGACCTCTAACATTGCTAAATATTACTGGCAAATTGTATGAACATCTGATAAGAGGAAGATTATTTAAGGAGATTGACGAGAAGGAAGGAATATCGCAGCAAAAATACGGCTTTACTCCAGTGACATCAACTTTTGGTGCTCTACAGGAGATCATGCGATTGGTGGGAGAAAGACAGTATAAATGGGTGGTCCTAATAAACCTAGACATAAAGAATGCCTTTAACACGGCAGGATGGAGCATCATACTTGGGAGATTACGCGAAATAGGGGTTAGCCGATATCTCCAGAACATTATAACAGATTACTTTATAGGGAGGAAGATCAAAGTGGGAGACAGGCAGAAGGAGTTGACACAGGGTGTACCACAGGGATCAGTGTTAGGGCCGACCCTATGGAACATATTATATTGTTACGAAATTTACCAAAGCCGACCCTGTTTCATTTCAGTAAGACAACGATCGCTTTGAGAAAAAAATGGTTCTCGAAATGACTCGGCAACTGTAGGATTGATGATTGATTTTACCAAAGTTTTCGATGCTGGTTTTAAAAAGGAAGCAGCCCGCTATCGCGTGTTAGTTAGATAGGACGACGAGCGTATATGGTAATGTTATTGTTAATCAGCTGTTCTGTATAATGTTGATGTAAATAAAATTCTAGAAAAGTGAAAGTAAATATTAGTTTTATAATTTTAAATAGAACCCAGGGACTATATAACAAAATTTGGTGTCAGAAATAAAGGATTAAGTGAAGTTAAAATCGTAATTTGATTTATGGAAACCGGTAGCATGGAAAAATGGACGAAACTACCAAACAAATAGTCAAGCAGGTTACGGAGGGACTAAACGAAAAAATAGCCCAGATTCTAGAAAAACGTGACAAGAACGAGAAACAACATCAAGAAGAAATTCAACAAAGGTTAGTAAAATCTTTTGATGAAAAACGTAAAATAGAATTAGAAAATCTTGTCACTACGATGGAAGAAAAACAACAAAATCAAGTTTCCACGATGAAAAGAGAACAACATAATTTAATGGAAGGATTATTCTCAAAATTTGTAGAAAAACAAGATCAACTTGAATTAAAACGACAAAATGAATTTTAATTATTAGATGAATTTAAAATATTAGAAGAAAAACGACAAAATGATTTTAAAATAACTGAAGAGAAAAGACAACTACAATTTGAACAATTAATGCAAATACTATCGCAAGTTAATGACACAGTTAATGAACGAATGCAGATAGTGGAATTAGACATAAGATAAATAAACGAAGACATAAAGGTCCTAAAAAATATCGTGGATACTCTTGAAACCAAAGTAGATGACATCGATTCCATCCAGAAACAGGTGAAATTTGAAATAAGTGCTATCCAAAGCCAGGCAAAAGTTGAAATCAGTTCAATTAAAGACGCAGTACACAGTGAAGTACAAGATAAAGTGGGAACAGCAATTAAAAAACTGTAACAAGATTTGCAGAGAGGGAAATACCAGCACACTCTGAGTACCAAGTTCCGTTAGCAAACCACCCACATTTGATGGCGGTTCATCTTGCTCCATGTATAAACGTCAGGGACCGTCAGCCAGTCAGCATAAGGGGGCGAATGCTCACTGACCCTATACCAGCCCCCAAAACGTTATCCATCCAGGGATTTTGCAGAGAAAGCAGCGGCCTAGTCATCAGAGGCACCATCAATGGGCGAGCAGTTACCGTCACCATCTATACCGGCGCCGCTGAGCAGCTAGACAGCAATCCTGGGAGCTGCGTTGGAATGGTGGAGCCCGTACACTCAGCTCATGACTACTTAGATCGGCGGGCTATAGTTAAAACCGGACGAGATATACCAATTTTGAATTTGTCCAACAACGACAAAAGAATTGCCAATGGTTAAGAGATAGCTTGTTTCGAGCCAGTAGAGACCATCATCAATTGCGAAGAAGAGTACCAGACGTCGGTGAAGGAGAAGGGGCCCAGTAAACAGTTCCTACAACAGTTTGCTGACCATTTGACACACCTGACACCAGAGAACCAGAAGAAAGCCAAGCAATTTATCACAATGCACAGTCAAGATGGAACCACCAACCGCACCAACATCATCCAGCACCGAATATATACCGGAAAGGCTCAACCCGTCGAATACCACTTAGAATACTACCATTGGGGCAACAACAGGCAGTCGAGGAAAACATCGAGTCTATGTTACAAAATGGAGTTATTGAGCCATCCATCATCCCATGGTCTGCTCCCGTTGTGCTAGTTAAAAAGAAGGATGGAACCACCAGATTCTGCGTGGGTTACAGAAAGTTGAATGACGTCACGAAGAAAGACAGCTATCCACTACCCCGAATCGATGACAATCTGACCACACCAGCAGGCTCCCGTTGGTTCTCCACACTAGACCTAAAGAGTGGACAATGGCAGATTGGTCTACACACAAACGACAGAGAGAAGACAGCGTTCTCCACCACTAAAGGGCTGTTTCAGTTCACGGTAATGCCCTTTGGGTTATGTAATGCACCCGCTACATTTGAGAGACTAATGGAGTATGTACTGAGCGGGTTAACATGGAGGGCGTGCTTAGTATATCTCGACAACATTCTAGTCATGGGTCAGACATTCGACGACCATCTGAAAAACCTGGGCGAAGTATTCTCCAGAATTAATAACGTCAACCTGACACTCAACCCGAAGAAGTGTTCCTTGCTCCAAAAAGAAGTAGAGTTTTTGGGCCACGAGGACAAGATAGAAGCGATCAGTGATTGGCCAGTCCCAAGAGACAAGCATGAACTCCGAAGCTTCTTGGGCCTCTGTTCCTACTACAGGCGATTTGTTGAGAGATTTGCCAGCATTACCGCGCCTCTACATCGGCAGACCACTGAGAAAGAGCCCTTCCGTTGGAATGAGGATTGCGAAACATCATTCAGGCGACTGAAGGCAGCACTATATTCCAGCCCAATCCTAGCTTTTCCTACCCAGTCCGGCAAGTTCAGCTTAGACACCGACGCCAGGTTTGGGGGCCGTCCTATCCCAGGTGCAAGATGGTGAAGAGAGGGTGATCGAGTACTACAGCCGTGGATTCTCGAAACCGGAAAGAAATTATTGCGTCACCAGAAAAGAACTTCTGTCAATAAGGGCTGTAGACCATTTCCACAAATTCCTTTATTGTCGTCATTTCTTAATCCGTACAGATCATGCCGCCCTCAAATGGCTGCGGGACATGAAGACACTGCCTGGTCAACTGACCAGGTGGATGGAAAACTACAGCAATACGATTTCACGGTGGAACACCGTTCCGGCCGTTTGCATAATAATGCCGATGCCCTACCCAGAAGACCCTGTAGAACAGAATGCGGACATTGTTTGAAGACGGAACAGCGAGAGGGTATCTCCATCAGGCAGATCCGAGTGCAGGACAATGAAGGCTGGACAACGGAACAGTGCATCCAGCACCAAATGGCTGATCCAGACATCGAACCAATCTTGTCACTCAAAACGAGAGGAGCACCCAGGCCACGATGGGACGAGGTAGCTAGATACTCCGGCGTGCTGAAATCATTATGGGCTCAATGGGACTCTCTGACAGTAGACAATCGAATGATCAAGGGAGTTTGGGAAAGCGCTGATGGACGAGAATCCAGGTCCCAACTGGAAGTTCCGAAGAAAAAGGTACCAGCCATTCTGACCGAAGTACATGATGGGATTACCAGATATCATCATACCTGGGCATGATTGAAACCTTAGACAAAGTTCGCCAGCGGTACTACTGGGTGAATTACTTCGAAGACATCAGAGCTTGGTGCCGTAAATGTGCCACCTGTGCAGCCAGTAAGGGCCCGAAGACTCGGACCAAGGGCAGAATGCAGCAGTACAATGTGGGCGTCCCATTTGAGAGAATTGCCATCGATGTCGCCGGTCCGTTTCCCGAGCCTGAGAGGGGGAACAAATACATTCTTGTCGCAATGGGTTACTTCAGCAAATGGCCTGAGGCATATGCGATAGTCAAGCAAGAAGCAACCATGGTAGCGACGGTGCTAGCAGAACAACTATTCAGCAGGTTTGGCGCCCGGATGAAATTACATTCAGACCAGGGCCGTAACTTCGAATCGAATGTATTCCAGAAGGCCTGCACGATGTTAGGATCAGGAAAAAGAGAACAACACCATTACACCCACAGTCAGACGGAATGGTGGAAAGATTCAACAGGACCTTGGAACAACACCTATCCAAGGTCGTCAGCAATAACCAGCGTGATTGGGATGAGCATATTTCCTTATTCCTTTTGGCATATCGCTCTGCGGTACATAATAGTACAGCCAGGGTCCTATTCGGAAAGGAGCTTCGATTACCCTGCGATTTGGCATTTGGCTCCCCCGAAGAACCTTCCCAAGACATCGACGATTATGCCGACCAGCTCCGACATAACATGCTGGCAATACACGAATTAGCCCGAACGCAGATTTTGGCCAGCAGTGACCGATTAAGACGCGATACGACCTCAAGGCTAATTCAGTCGGGTTCCAGGAGAGGGAGAAAGTCTGGCTGTATAACCCCCAACGGAGCAAGGGTAAATCCCCAAAGCGTACACTCGCCTGGGATGGTCCATACGAGGTGGTCAAGAGGCTTAATCACGTCGTCTACCGGATCCGTCGAAACCCCAAGGCTAAGTTGAATGTGGCCATTTAGATCGACTCGCTCCCTTCCATGGAGAGGATGTTTCTGAACGGGATGTTCAGAATTAAAGGGGGGCAGTTTACGAAATTTATCAAAGCCGACCCTGTTTCATTTCAGTACGACAACGATCGTTTTGAAAAAAAAAGGTTCTCTAAATGACTCGACAGTTTTCGATGCTGGTTTTAAAAAGGAAGCAGCCCGCGATCGCGAGTTAGTTAGATAGGACGATGAGCGTATATCGTAATGTTATTGTGAATCAGCTGTTCTGTATAAGTTCTATAAAAGTGCAAGTGAATATTAGTTTTATAATTTTCAATTGAACCCACGGACTATATAACAATATGATCCGGTACTACGTATTACGTTGCCGGAGGGGTGTCAGACGCTGGCCTATGCAGATGATTTATCAGTAGTTGTGAGATCAATGAACAAGGAGGAGCTGAGGAAGAAGGGAGACGAGGCGATTTATAAGATACTTGGGTGGATGGAGAGCAATAGCCTGGAAGTTGCGGAGGAAAAGACGGTGGCGGTAATCTTGAAAGGTCCGAGGACAAGAGGGGAGATAGAGTTCAATTGTTCAGAGGGTGGTTATGACATGGAAAAACAGTCAAGTATCTGGGAGTTATTTTAGATAACAAACTGATTTTTAACCATCATGTCAGGTTTGCCACGACGAAAGCAGCAAAAATGTGTACAGCTCTGGAGGCTACACCCAAATGTGAACGGGCCTCGGACGGCGAAAAGGAGGCTGTGGTATGGGCTAGTGAAGTCAATCTTGTTCTATGGGGCCCTTATATGGCACAGAGCTATGAGGGTGAAGACCTATCGCAGACTCGTTGAGAAAACGGTTAGACCGATCCTCCTAAGAGTGGCATGTGCATATAGAACAGTAGCGATGGAAGGGTTGTATGTGGTTACTGAGGAGGTACCCATTGAGCTTTTGATTGAAGGCAGAGCGAGAGTTCAGGGTGTAGATGGAGAGGGAAGAATGAGAGAGAGAGAGAGAGAGAGAACGGACCATAGAGTTATGGCAGAGTAGATGGGATGCAATCGTGGATAAAGCTCAGTGGACCAAACTACTGATAGGAAGGATAAAGGAATGGATGAGTTGTACTTTTAGGGAATTGAACTATGGGTTGACCCAGTTTATAACGACATGGGGCATTTAGATCCTATTTGATGAGAATGAGAAGGGCGGAGGATGATTTGTGTATATATTACGGAGATGTCAACACCCCGCAGCATGCGGTAATGGAGTATGAAAGGTGGGGCGCCGAGAGAGGAGTGCTGATAACAGAGCTAAAAATATAGTGGAGATTATAACCGCCGACCGCAAAGGATGGAAGAAATTTAGTGACTATATGATAAACATCATAACAATTAAAGAACGAGGGGAACGGGTGTACTTGACTGTGGGAGAAGTAATGGGTGAATAGTCGCTACGCCGGGGTACTTGAAGATACATCTACGATGAGTTCCAGGTACCTGGAGGGCGATGGAGGTGTTTTAGCGTGTCGAACCCCACACAGCAGTACGCAACTGGAAAACACGTGCTGTAGTTAGTTCGGTAAACGAATTTCACCTCCCCTGAAAAAGAAAGTCCACATAACGGAGTGTGGATTCAGTATAATGTGTCAGTTTATTAAAACTCATTTAAATTAATGTTAGCAACTTTATTTAGTCATGAAGTATTTGAAACTAATATTTACTAAACAAGTAGATTACAAATCTTTTTCCTTTTGGGGACTTGTGGTGCTCTTCTTTGTAACTTTCGAAGCTTTTGAGAATACGAGCGCAATTATGTTAACTGCAGGTATATCCACCGTCAGTGCGAAAATTAATCCAATTAACATTGAAAACACCCAGTACACAGCAATGTAATACACCTAAAAAAGATAAATTATAATTTGTTTCTTGAACACCTTTTAAATACGAACATATCACTTTTTATTACTACTTATTAATATTAACTTATTAATACTTGACTCTTATCAAAATAGTGACAATTATTTTAATTTACCTGATATTTATATTCATTACTAAGAGTGACACAAATAAAGAAAAATAAAGATATTGAGCCAACAAGAAACTGCCGCTCTTTTTAATAAGTGATTAAACAGATGTGTGTGTTGAAGTGAATTATTGTTAAACAAGTATTATTACTTTTGTGTAAAGCAAATATCTAGCAATTATAATGACTGTATTTGTAGCGGAGAAAAATACTGGCAAGCAACATAATGAGACTCAAATTGTCTTAATGAATGTTAGTCTTTACTCGTTAAAAATATTAAACCTATTTAATGTTAAAGAGCAGTTGATATTCGAAATAATTATTAATGAATAAGTTTATTACACTATAAATTAATCAATTTGAGAAGCAATAGGCAATTTAAATAATCATCAAATACTCATTAATAGTTATGATTAATATTTATTTATGACTTTAGGTTAAAAATGTCTAAATAATGATTGAAATTGTGTGAAACTTGAAGCCACAGTGATGTAATATAAGAGTCAGCTCAATAGAATTCAAACAATATAAATCTAAAGACCATAGAGACGTATTTTATTTTTCAAAATTCATAGTTTACTCAAATATATAAATTTACAACGAATCAATCTAAAATGGTTAAATCTAATATATTTTAGTTGGTAACAAATACTATAGATATAATTGATAGAGAAAAGAAAATGCAATAAATAAATTTGACATTTATATTGATGTTCACTTTTATTTGCATATATTTTTCGGATATTCTGAAATAGTATGTTTTACGTTATAGAATAAAATATACGGAATCAAGCTGATTGTAGACCACAATTTAAAATATACAAATTGATGGAGCCGTTTTAGAGAAAACACTGAAATTCATTGAAGTGTGGACTACAATGAATTTTACTGCTTTTTCGGATTTTCTGGAAAACCTTAAATCTCACGTTATAAAAAATTATATGGTACCTTTCTGTTATATTCTTTAATAAAATGCAGTGTAAATCATCAAAATTGCTTAAGCGGTTTTTGCATAGATAATAAATGGCGACAAATTGGTAAACTCCTCCTTTTTGGAAGACACTTAATAATAATAAAAATATTTAAATTTTTTTGATGTATTACGGGTCAACTCAACGCTTGCGCACATGCATCCAAACGGCAAGATACTATTGTTAGCGGCTTCTGCAGCATAATACCTGAATTATGCAGAGTACGGGGCATTGCAAAATCAAGGGAATGGTATTGTCGTCAGCCCCGCTCCTTAATACGCCTTGGATAAAGCTAAGGCCATGGGGACTAAGTACCAAATTTAAACGGTTATTGTGTTTTGTAGGTATATATGCACTAGTGATTTTTTAGGCTTCTAGCATTAGAGAAAAGGAAATATGAAAATTGTCCAGACACGAATCAACCGGTACAATCAGACTGTCAGTGTTATTAAAATAAATAATTAACACCGTAATTTACAATAAAATCACAAAAACCAGATACAATAAATTTAAAAATTTCAAAGAAATGTGGCACAAATGGCATACATTTCTACAGTATTTATAAATTGACTGAAGAACTAAACAATGCCTTAAGTTAAAAGAAACTTGTGAATTTTCTGTTCAAAGTGTTATGTATTTCTAATTGTAGTTAACAGGTTTCTGTAAACTTAGTGCCAACACTGATGAAGTTATTTCACCAGGGTGAAATCAATGCAATTTTGTAATAAAACCATAACAGTCAACTACTTTAACATAATTACATGCACATTACATCATATGGTACTTACAAATAATGAAATCTCAAACTTAATTAAATTTTGGGCATAAATTCCAGTAAAACCCCATATCAGGAAATTAGTTATGTACACACAAAACGATATATTACTTAATATCACAAGGCATTTATTGTCAAATAGATTCCCGAATGAACCTAAAAAAATAAGTAAATAAATAAGTAAATGGCAAAATTGCTTAACTTACCTCCCAATCCGTGTGCTATTCCGAGGATACCAACACCTGGACCAGAAACGAAAATCAAGGGTATTATTGAGCCTAGTAAAGCCCTAGTAAGTCTTTCGAAGTCATAGTATGTCATGGTTATTGCGAAGACTGGCAGACCCAAAGTAAGCAGGATATAGATGAAATTATTAAGCTGTAAAAATCTTGTTACAATAAATAAATACTTTAAAAAAATGTACTAGTATTTTCCTAAAATAGTACACAAATTAATAAAGACATATTACTGTTAGCCAATTGATGTCTTTTGTGTGACACAAACGCTTAAATAGGTTGCTAAAGAATTTAAGCACGTTCCTATTGTTCTTCCTTTAGGATACTCTATAAGATTTTACTTGTAGTGAAGTATTAGCGGGATTAACTGAACATGTTATGTATCAGATAAAAGGAACGTCAATGGTCTAAATTAGGTAAGCATTTCGTTAGTTTATTAGCATATTTCTGAAACATCGTAAGTGGATTCCTTTTGTCAAGTCCGTAAGCTTTTTAGTTAGAACAGATGTTTTCGAGTACCCAGATGCAAATCACAACGATTCTATAAGTCAAAACTTCGAAATTGGTAGGATGGTTTGAATAAATTATTACTGCAATCCACTAATCACATGTTTTGACAAATATTATCGGCTGTTCTTACAGTCCACATCCAGCAAAATACAACCTCTTTGCTGACTTCTTGAATCAATTGAAGAAGGGCAGAGAAAATGTTGCGGTCATTTTAAATTGACTTTGTGCGGATTCCATTGTTTGATTATTTAACTTTTCTATACAAAATTTAAAAAATACAAAAATATAACTCGTCATCGCCTAGGTCGAGAATTAGTATCTGGAGTAATTCGAACTTAAATATTGTAAAATGAAATCTCGTTCGATCAACTATTGCAAAAATTTCAACTATATTAAAATAACATACACATCAATTTTGAAATTCATCACTCTCTTTAATTCTTTTTTCGATAATCCATCACACTTTGCTTCATTCTTGAAATCGTTCAGGAATCTAAATCTACTCCTGCAAACCTGGCCTCCACACCTAGTAGGTCCAGTATTGTTAATGCTGCTGAATCCACAGACTTCATGTCACATTTGTCATACAATTCAAATGTGCTGTTTTCTAACGCTTTAGTTGAGGTATTAGAGTAGCACGATATCTGTTAGATTCTCGTAGCGTGACATAATTCCTTGCTAGCAACACTGTAAAACGCTCTGGCTTCAAACCTAAACCCGCTTCCTTTCAACTTAACAGACTAGGTTCATTGCACAGTACCTCTGCTGGCGGTTCTGATAGCTTTTTTTCTCTTCGTTGTTAAGCGCGAGTGCAGTTTTGTTATTGATACTATTATTTTACCCAAAATAGTATGTCTCTTGCACCCATTACCACCTATTCATCTTTTGTTAGGTGCCGATATATTCTCTCACATTTTGTTGGATGGATGCCTCCTACTAAACGAGGGTACTCCTAATACTATTAACACTGTGTTTGGTTATATCCTTATTGGTAGAGATTCTCTGAAATCTGAACTTTCACTCCCATTTAATTAACTTGGCTATCATGTACAATTAAAGAAGTAGTCTCGTTAGACGATTCACTCAAAAATTTCTAAACAATTGAAGATATCCCTACCGCACTGATTTATTCCCCTGAAGATATTGTCTCTGAAAAAATATTTTCCGAGGGATGAAGGAAATTGGATTCAGGCATATTCGCTGTGCAACTTCCTTTCCGTAATACACTTCCTGTTTGATGGAATGTATAATCTAGCCGTACAACTCTTTAGAAGCACGTCTTCCAAAGCAACCAGATTGCTACAAATAATATTTTGATTTTATCAAAGAGTATTTTGAGCTTGATTATATGGAATTGGTTTACGGACCATCCACTGTTTCTAATTCTTACGACATATCGCATCATTGTGTTTTGAAACCGGATACCTGTACAACCAAACTCCGTGTAGTATTTAATGCATCCGCTAGGATACCTCTTCGGTTATCTTTGAATGATTGTTAGCATATCGGTCCCAGATTGCAACAAGTTATTACTACTATCCAGTTGAATTTTAAATTACATCCTGTATTGTTCACTGAGGACATCAGGATGCTGTATATACAGATTTTGATTACTCCAGGAGATTATCAGAATTATCAGCAATCGTTTGGCGCTTTCTTCTCAAGATTAAATTGCAGTCTGGAGGCTAAGTTATGGAGTTTCATCATCATTTCATCATTTTGAATCGGTTGATGAAGAAGAGAGCCCATTGCCATTAGCATCTTATAATCCCTTAAAAGTGTTAGAGTTGCATCTGACTCTCCTTTCTTTACTAGTTTACCGCATGTTGATAATGATTCTACTAAAAGCATACTTTTGTCTCTTTGGCCAACATCTTTTATCCATTATGAATAATTTCACTATAAGTCAAAGGTACAAAAGAATGAAATGTATTAAATATGTATGCAAAAGAATATATAAAATGTTATTAAAATGGTAAGAAAATAAAATGTTCTATTTACTAATATATAGACAACAATGTACATTATAGAGGCAAACATATTACAAATTTATACATTGAAATCACTTCTTAAGTACTCCTCAAAAGAATAAAAGGCGTGTTTTAAAAGACAATTTTTTACCCTTGTTTTAAAATGATGTACGTTTAAATTTTTTATTTCTGCTGACAGTGCATTAAAAAATTTAATGCCATAATAGTCAGTACCCATTCTCGTTCGTTGCAATGTGTGGTAGCTGAGAACTAATTCTCCACCTTTCCTGGTTGAATGGGAGTAAATATCGTTCTGTGTTCTGTTGCGGTTTTGGTTCTGTTTCATATAGACAGGATACTGAAGGATAAAAGTGCAAGGTAAGGTAAGTAGTTTTAGCCCCACAAAGCTATCTATACAACACTCGCGGTATTTTGAGCCTGCAATAATTCTAACACACCGGCGTTGTAACTTAAAAATTTTAACAAAGCACGGAGAATGACCCCAATTTAAAATCGCGTAGGACATATTGGAGTTAAAGTATCCATGATACGCTGTCAGTAATATTCCCCTAGATATATTTTTTGACGGGCTCCTTATAGGGAAAGTTATTTTACATAATTTGCAGCTAAGAAAATTAACATGGACTTATCAGGTCAACCCAGGATCAAGGTAGACCCGTAAGAACTTCACTGGTACATCACTCTCTAGAGTCGATGGTGAAGATTGTAATGTAAAATTAATGTTCTGGGTCTTACTAATGTTCATACTAAGCTTATTGAATAAAAACCAATTCTCTTTCACGCTGTTTGATTTGAGTCCACTACAATATTCGGTCTGAAGGTTGGTAGAGCAGCAATGTTGTGGTATCATCAGCAAACAGGATTATCAGCAGATTCAATAGATTGTTAAAGTTTGGCAAGTCATTTATGTATATGAGGAATAACGGAGGACCCAACACAGAGGCCTGAGGTACGCCATGCTGAATCCTGCGTTTCGCGGACTGCTGAGTCTCAAAACGAACATACTATTCTCTTGCTTCTTAATAGGACTGTATAAGGGTAATATACAATTATACAATCGAACGCCTTCGTTAGGTCCAGGAATGTACCATACGTATTATGCTTATTTTCAAAGCCCTCTTCCACAAACTCACTTAGTCGATCAATCGCCAGAGTTGTGCTCTTGTTGTTACGAAAACCAAATTGATTTGGTGTAAAGATATGATTTACTACAAAGTAGTTAATCATTTGTTCTTTCAATAAAGATACAAGAATTTTAGAGATTAGTGGCAATAGAGATATAGGCCTGTAATTAGTTACATCTTCGGGATCTCCTTTATTTTTAAAAACAGCTATAACTTTTGCCAATTTGAGAACAGATGGAAATATGCTTTTTTGGATGCAGAGATTAAACAAGTGAGTCAGAGGTTTGTTAACTATATCTGTGAGATATTTAAGGATTTCAGAGTTGTCATTACAGTCTCTGCTACCACTATTTTTACTGTCGGACATTTTATCTGAAACCATTTTTTCTGTTACTGAGTAAAATTTGGAGTTTTGATTTGATAAATACTCACTGAAGGAGCTATTAGAAGAAGACAGATTTTTAATTAGCTCGTCTGCAATTGACCCAAACCTGGGCATTGAGGTGACTGACTTTCGGTGCTGGAGCGGAGTTCCTATGAGATACTCCACATGGCTGACACCTTGTTCGATGCATTAGCAATGAAACTGTCATGGGTAGCTTTTTAGAATCTAATATCTCTGTCCGATTCAGTTTTTTGTAATAACTGACCATGTTTTTGGGTACCAAAATTGGATTTTGCTTATGAAGGAGACTGGGAGTTTGAAGTCTCCCCTTCACGTCTCTAAGGTTGTCATTAAACCAGTTAATTTTAGCGCCTTCTTTGACTTTCCGAACCATTTTCGTCTTTTGTGGCAGACTTTTATCCAAAGCGTTAGTTACGACTTTAAAAAAACTGCAGAACTGGTTCTCCACACTTTCGGTACCTTTCATGATTGGTTTCCAGTTATATAGTTGTTGTTGATTATACAGAGAAGAAAGACCTTCATCAGTGATTGGTCTGAAAGTAATTCTAGTGCCATGATTATATGATAGTTTGACTGGTGTATTGAACAGTAGTCCGGAATGATCAGAGATACCC
This sequence comes from Octodonta nipae, assembly GCA_034190945.1. Classification (NCBI taxonomy): domain Eukaryota; kingdom Metazoa; phylum Arthropoda; class Insecta; order Coleoptera; family Chrysomelidae; genus Octodonta; species Octodonta nipae. The sequence continues at coordinate 89,248,013 of CM067221.1, forward strand.
TCTAGATCAACGGGAATGATGTCTAGATTGGACTTTTTGGGTATGTATGGAGGAAATATAGATCCCAGCTACCTCACACTGCAACTCTTTCGAAAGTTTTGACAAGTTAAGTACTTGACATTCTAAGTTCTCTCTTAAATAAATACTCACATCCGCATGCACTTTATCCGATCTACAAAAGCTTATAGCTGTAAAACCCTTTATTTTTAACTCAAAAAATTCATCTGATTGAAGGCAGTGCTCATTGGAGCAAAAACAGTCTACCTTTGATTCATTGAGAAGCAATTCAAAGTCAGATAATTTGTCCCTAATACCCTGTACATTGGCATAAAATAATTTATAGTTTTTATTGATAATTAGACCCTTGCGACTCCGTTCCTTATTTGGTGATTGGATGTATTCCGCAGGTGTTGAAGATTATGGAGTTCGAAATATTCTTGGGATGAAACCCCCTCTGTCAATATTGTTTCGTTAAGGTCGAAGTTGCATAATTTAGTTTTACCTCGCCAACTTATAAAAAAATTTCTAGTGGTGAACTTAAGGTTTTCTTCTGTTACTCTCTTCGAGGTGTTATTCTTTTGTAGGCAAGGCAATATATATATATATATATATATATATATATATATATACAGGGTGTAAATAGGTAAATAGTTTGAGTGCATATATTTTAGGTGGCGGTAGTATACACCAAATTAAACAAAAAACTCTTATACCACTATGGTCAGTAGGCCTTAATAACCAAGAAAATCTCTAAAACATATTAAGTAAATTATTGTCAATCCGGCAACGTCGCTCGCGTTCGAAGCAGATTCACTCTTAGCGCGAATAATAAAGGAATGACTACGCCGACAAAAAAATAAACACCTGTGTTTTTGTATTGACTGATGATATTGACCTTAGAATTAAATAAAAATGTATGAAATATTTTGTTGAAAATATTTACGTTTTTAATACAAGGTATTGCAATTAGAATTTGTATTTGGCGGTTTCTTTTATGCAATTATACAAAGTTGGGTAAATATGATATTCAACTCAAGACATCTGTATATGTAGTTATTTACCAGTTAAATTATTCGAAGAGTCATTATTACTGATTTAATTAATATTATATATATTAGACAAGTAAATATGTAATCCTACTTGCCGAATTTATTATAATGATAGAACTGAGTTGAAATAACGGATTATTCTCAGCAAATGTTCAAAATGCCCACCATTACTATCGACACTAGCACGACACCGTTTAATTAAATTTTCACGTATGCGAGAAAAAATTCCTGGAATATTTCGGATTTCGCCAGCAGCGTCAAAAATGCGTTGTCTAGGGTCATTCTCGTCAATAATTGGGGTCGTGTAAACCTTACTTTTCATGTGTCCCCATAAGTAGAAATCTAAAGGATTGAGATCAGGAGATCTTGCTGGCCAAAGTATATGTCCGTTTCGACCAATCCAACGACGGGGAAATGTTCTATTTAAGAAGTCGACAACTAGATTACTTGCGTGGGCAGGTGCTCCATCATGTAAGTACCACATATTGGAACGTGTTTGTAGGTTCACTTCATCTAACAAATCTGGTAGCGTGTTGTTCAAAAAATAAAGGTAATTCTCACCTGTGAAACGTGCAGGCAGTATAAATGGCCCAACCAAATATTCACCAACTATTCCAGCCCACACGTTAACTGAGAATTGGTGTTGAAATACTGACTGGCGTATTTCGTGCGGATTTACCTCAGACCACGAATGCGTATTATGAAAATTTATTATACCATTCCTATTAAATCTTGCTTCATCTGTTGTTAAAATATTGTTCACAAAATTAGGAAATTGTCGATGTTTTCTGAGGAACCAACGACAGAAATTGAGTCTTGGTTGAAAATCATCAATTGAAAGCCCTTGAACCCGCTGCATGTGATATGGATAGAGCAATTGTTCCCGTAATGTTCTATGAACCACAGTGTGAGAAATTTGCAGCTCACTTCCAATACTCCGTGTGCTACGATATGGGTTGATGTCGATAAGGTCTAGTATTTGATCCTCAGCAGCTAAGACACGATTATGTCGCTGTGGTCCGCGATTGTTTATTTGTGGTATTACACTACCTGTTTCCAGAAGCCTCTGCGAAACAACAACGAATCTCCGAGCATTGGGCAGGCGTCTGTTTGGAAACCTTTCCCTGTATAACATTCTTGCTATTCTGCAATTACGTCTGCTTTCCCCGTAGATTAAGAGCATGTCATGTCTTTCCCTAATTGTATAATCGTCCATTATTTATCACAAATAAATACTGTCGCATTATTCTTAATTTTCGAACTTACACACTAATCACAACCGATTTTATGTATTTAAAAAATATATTAAATGGAAAGCAAACCACGAAGGCTACATCAAATAGATATCATTCAAAACACTTTACCGTTTATCTATTCTTATTTACAAGAATCGAAATCGCAAAAAACAATCGTAACTCACAGTCGTCGTTAAAGTAAAAAATGTAGTAAATAAGTTGGTCTGTATGCCACGTTGCCATATCTATTCGGAGAAACTTACACTAAATTATAAAAGCATATTTCGAGTTTAAATAATCAATTTTAATTTTTAATGTGGCTATTAAAGATGTATAAGCTATTGAGTATTTACATATTTAGATTTACCGACATTTTGAAATCGAAATTATTGTATTATTCACTGTAGCAAGGGCCACATAAAATCTAACTTTATGTGTTCTTTTTGGCAAAACTATAGTTTATTTTAGAAAATGTTATAAAGCTTTTTGATTTGTTTTTGCCTGAAGTATTGTTCTTCAAAATCTTTGCACTCAAACCGTTTACACCCTGTATATTGCAATATAGTCCTTGGGTTCAATTTAAAATTATAAAACTAATATTTACTTTCTCTATTCTAGAAACTTTTATTTACATCGAATATACAACAACTGATTCAAATATCAAAAGAATTTTACATATAAGCTCTTCGCTTCACCAACTGAACTGCGATAGTGGCCTGCTTCCTTTATAAAACCAGCATAGAAAATTCTCGCAAAAATCATCATCACTCCTACAGGTGCCGAGTGTTTTCGAGAACCATTTTTCATCTCAAAGCGATTGTTGTCGTACTGAAATGAAGCAGGGTCGGCTTTGGGTAAATTTCGTAACACTGCCCCCCCTTTAATTCTGATCGTCCCGATCAGAAACATCCCCTCCATGGTAGGAAGAGAGTCGATCTAAATGAACCACCTTCAATTTAGCCTTGGGGTTGCGACGGATCCGGTAGACGACGACATTAGGCCTCTTGACCACCTCGTAAGGACCATCCCAGTCGGGTGTAAGCTTTGAGGATTTACCCTTGCTCCATTGGGGGTTGTACAGTCAGACTTTGTCCCTCTCCTGGAACCCGACTGAATTGGCCTTGAGGTCGTATCGCGGCTTCATCCGGTCACTGGTGGCCAACATCTGCGTTCGGGCTAATTAGTGTATTGCCAGCATGTTATGTCGGAGCTGGTCGGCATAAACGTCGATGTCTTGGGGAGGTTCTTCGGGGGAGCCAAATCGCAAATCGCAGGATAATCGCCGCTCCTTTCCGAATAGGACCCTGGCTGGGGTCAGGCCTGTACTATTATGTACGGCAGAGCGATATGCCAACAGGAATAAGGGAATATGCTCATCCCAATCATGCTGGTTATTGCTGACGACCTTGGATAGGTGTTGTTCCAAGGTCCTGTTGAATCTTTCCACCATTCCGTCTGACTGTGGGTGTAATGGTGTTGTTCTCGTTTTCCTGATCCCCAACATCGTGCAGACCTTCTGGAATACATGCGATTCGAAGTTACGCCAAACCTGCTGAATAGTTGTTCTACTAGCACTTGGTTGGGTATCGCATAGGCCTCAGGCCATTTACTGAAGTAATCCATTGCGACTAGAATGTATTTGTTTCCCCTCTCAAACTCGGGAAACGGACCGGCGACAACGATGGCAATTCTCTTAAATGGGACGCCCACATTGTACTGCTGCATTCTGCCCATGGTCTGGGTCTTCGGGCCCTTACTGACTGCACAGATGGCACAATTGCGACCCAAGTTCTGACGTCTTCGAAGTAATTTACCCACTAGTACCGCTGGCGAACTTTGTCAAGGGTTTTAACCATGCCCAGGTGGCCTCCGGTAATTCCATCATGTACTTCGGTCAGGATGGCTGGTACCTTTTTCTTCGGAACTACCAGTTGGGACTTGGTTTCTCGTCCATCAGCGCTTTCCCAAACTCAGTTGAGCATTTCATTGTCTACTCGTAGAGAGTCCCATTGAGCCCATAGCGATTTCAGCACGCCGGAGTATCTAGCTACCTCGTCCCATCGTGGCCTGGGTGCCCCTCTCGTTTTGAGTGACAAAATTGGTTCGATGTCTGGATCAGGTATTTGGTCCTGGATGCACTGTTCCGTTGTCCAGTATTCATTGGCCTGCACTCGGATCTGCCTGATGGAGATACCCTCTCGCTGTTCTGTCTTCAGACAAAGTCCGCATTCCGATCTACAGGGTCTTCTCGATAGGGCATCGGCATTATTATGCAAACGGCCGTCACGTGTTCTACCTTGAAGTTGTATTACTGTAATTTCTCCATCCATCTGGCCAGTTGTCCTTCCGGTGTCTTCATATCCAGCAGAGATTTGAGTGCGGCATGATCTGTTTGGATTAAGAAATGACGACCATAGAGGTTTTTGTGGAAATGGTCTAGCCCTTATTATTGCAAGAAGTTATTTTCTGGTGACGCAATAATTTCTTTCCGGTTTCGAGAATCCACTGCTGTAATACTCGATCACCCTTTATTCACCTGGGATAGGACGGCCCCAAACCTGTGTTGCTGGCGTCAGAGTCTAAGAGGAACTTGCCGGACTGTATAGGAAAGGCTAGGATTGGGCTGGAACATAGTGCTGCCTTCAGTCGACTGAATGATGTTTCGCAATCCTGATTCCAATGGAAGGTCTTTTTCTCAGTGGTCTGTCGATGTAGAGGGGCGGCGATGGTGGCAAATCCCTCAACAAAACGGCGGTAGTATGAACAGAGGCCCAAGAAGCTTCGGAGTTCATGCTTGTCTCTTGGGACTGGTCAATCACAGATGGTTTCTATCTTGTCTTCGTTGGTGCGGATTCCTGACTCGGAAACGACGTGGCCTAAAAACTCTACTTCTTTTTGGAACAAGGAGCACTTCTTCGGGTTGAGTCTCAGGTTGGTATTATTAATTCTGGAGAATACTTCGCCCAGGTTCTTCAGATGATCGGCGAATGTCTGACCCATGACTAGAATGTCGTCGAGGTCGAAGCACGTCCTCCATGTTAACCCGCTCAGTACATACTGTCGTTTCCGTGTAGACCAACCTGCCAATATCCACTCTTTAGGTCTAGTGTGGAGAACCAACGGGAGCCTGCTAGTGTGGTCAGAGTGTCATCGATTCGGGGTAGTGGATAGCTGCCTTTCTTCGTGACGTCATTCAGCTTTCTGTAATCCACGCAAACTCGGGTGGTTCCATCCATCTTTTTAACTAGCCCGTCGGGAGCAGACCATGGGCTGATGGATGGCTCAATAACTCCATTTTGTAACATTTTGTAACATGGACTCGATGTTTTCCTCGACTGCCTGTTGTTGCCCCAATGGTAGTCGTCTACTTGGTTTTCTGATGGGTTGAGCCTTACCGGTATCTATTCGGTGCTGGATGATGTTGGCATGACCTGTGGTTCCATCTTGACTGCTAAATATTTGCCAGTGCTTCGTGATAAACTGTCTGTCAGCAAACTGTTGGAGGAATTCTTTACTGGGCCCTGTCTCCTTCACCGACGTCTGGTAATCTTCTTCGTAATTGATGATGGTCTCTACTGGCTCGAAACAAGCTATCTCTTGACCATTGGCAATTCTGATGTCGTTGTTAGACAAATTCAGGACTCTAATTGGTATATCTCTTCCGGTTTTAACTATAGCCCGTCCAACTAACTAGTCATGAGCTGAGTGTACCATTCCAACGCAGCTCCCAGGATTGCTGTCTAGCTGAATTCTAGCTGAAGACTTTGTCACAATTTTTATGGGAGTTACTGATGTGTTGACAGGCCGTGTCAATACAAATTCCTCATTTAGGAACCGAATAATATCATATCTCGGGTCGAACATAAATCCATGCTGGCTAATTAGGTACATTCCCAGTTTAAAATCGTCCTCAGTATTCGCTACCAGGACCCTATGCCGGATCATGTTGTCCCCTATCTGTAGCACGACATCTGCCTCACCCTGTATTGACATGGACTCGCCTCGCCGGTGACTGTTCTGAGCTGGATGTTATTGGTAACTGGCCGAATTTCTGATGCTCTTAAAACCCTGGACTTGGCAATGAACACAGCGGCGCCGATATCGATGATGATGGTAACTGCTCGCCCATTGATGGTGTCTTTGATGATTAGGCTGCCGCTATTTCGGCAAAATACCCGGATAGAGAACGTTTTGGGGGCTGGTGGAGAGACAGTCAGCATTTGGCCCCTTATGCTGACTGGCTGACGGTCCCTGGACATGTGGCTGTTCTGTTGGTTACCCCTGATCGTTCAGGTGGCCTCACTCGACAATCACGTTGGAAGTGCCCTGTCCGTACACAGCGGTAACATGCCCCTCTGGTGCCAGTTCTTCGTGACCGTTCTAATATTTTGTTCAGACCAGCCAGCAGCGCTTGAAATGGTGACACTGACTCTTCCTGGTTGAAAGAAACTGTTCGGACCCTCGGCTTGGACATGTTCATAACGGCCTCTACTTCCAAAGCCCGAAGTAGAGCTTCATTACTCTTCTTGACGCCACTCAGTCTTAAATTTCTTTGTACTTCCACATCTCTGATGCCGTTTATGAAAGTCTGTGTGGCCAACTGGTCTTTCGTTTCCTCTGGCAGGTCTGGGTAGGACAAATGTACTAACCGTAATCTCTGCTTCGAATTCTTGGAGGCTTTCACCGGATTTTTGAGTTTTTCCACTCAATTGGACTTGGTATACCTGACTCAGGGATTGATTGTCGTATCGCTTTTCCAGGATGGCGATGATCTTGTCGAAATTGCCTTGTTCCTCGACTGGAATGCTTTGGAGGAGTTTTAGGGCCGGACCTCTTAACGAAATTACCAGAGAAGTAGATTTTTCTTGATTATCCCATCCATTAGCTGTAGCCACTGCCTCAAATTGCCGTTTATACATGGGCCAAGATGAGTTGCCGTCGAATGTGGGTGGTTTACTAAAGGAACCTTTGATACTCACGGTGTTCTGGTATTTTCCTCGCTGTAAGTCCTGTTGCATTTATTAAATTTCTGTTTCTACCTTGTCTTGGATGGCACTCATTTGGTCTTGAACTGTGTTTTGAATTGAACTGATTTCAACTTTTACCTGGCTTTGGATGGAATCGAGGTCTTAATATCATCATTTATCTCTTTTATATCTGACTCAACTATTTGCATTCTTTCATTAACTGTTTCATTAACTTGTCTTACTATTTGCATTAGTTGTTCAAATTGCATTTGTCTTTTTTCTGCAGTTATTTTAAATTCATTTTGACTTGTCAATTCAGTTTGATCTCGTTTTTTTACAAATTTCGAGAATAAGCCTTCAATTAAATTAGGTTGTTCACTTTTTATCGATTTTCTAATTCTATTTTGCATTTTTCATCAAAAGATTTTACTAACCTTTGTTGAATTTCTTCCTGATGTTGTTTTTCCTTCTTGTCACGTCTTTCTAGAATATGTGCAATTTTTTCGTCTAGTCCCTCCGTAACTTGCTTGACTATTTTTTTGGTAGTTTCGTCCATCTTTTCCATGCTACGAGTTTCCATAAATCAAATTACGATTTTAACTGCACTTAATCCTTCACTTCTGGTCACCAAATTGCAATATAGTCAGTGGGTTCAATTTAAAATTATAAAACTAATATCTACTTTCACTTTTCTGGAAACTTTTATTTACATCGAATATACAACAGCTGATTTATATATCACAACAATTTTACATATAAGCTCTTCGCTTCACCAACTGAAGTGCGATCGTGGCCTGCTTCCTTTATAAAACCAGCATAAAAAATTCTCGCAAAAATCATCATCACTACCTGTAGGAGTGATGATGATTTTTTCGAGAACCATTTTTTATCTCAAAGCGATTGTTGTCGTATTGAAATGAAACAGGGTCGGCTTTGGGTAAATTTCGTAATATATATATATATATATATATATATATATATATATATATATTATGAATATATATTTATTTATAGTGTTTTTAATTATATTTTTTTTAATTGTTAAATTGAATTTTTATTTTTTTTTAATTTCTACTCTTTCTCATTCGGGTTGGATTCAAAAGAAAACTCAATCGTAATATATTTTTTTAAATTATATATTCACTTACCTGGATTTCTTACTTTATATATTTTTTTATAGTTTGATGTGTTTTAACTAATCCTTATATATTTATTTTTTTTATCCCAGTGCTTTACTCTACATTAAATAAATGATGTTTATACCAAATTTGTTTTATCTTTGTAATATAAATTTTACTATGATTTTATTGCTTACTGTAATTGAATATATATTTTTCAATGTTTTCTATTATTCCTATGATAATATTTCAAATAAAAGTTTTTAGTCAAATTCTACATATTAAATTTTTATTCATAATTTATTGAAAATTTCAAAATCAATACAACAATTCAAATATGAAAACAAACTATAGAAATTCCCACTTTGATATTGTTTAACTATGATGTGGATTTCCAATTTATTCTATCATTTCATACCAATATACTATACAAACTTATTCTAAAAATGTACAACAAATTCCTTTTTTATTTTCAAACAATTTTTAAATGATAAATACCTTATCTAATCCTTTCATCTTCTAAAGTTCCTTTTCTCTAATAGCTTTCTGCTAACTGCTATATTCCACACCATCAACTCGTTCCAATATTTTATGTATACATTTTCAGCTGCACAGCTCCACTCCATTTTTATACTCTATGAGTATACACTGTCTATGGTCTTCCAACTTAACCCTTTATTTATTTTTCAATGTAACTTTGTCTTTTCATTCACCAAACTTTTGATTTGCAATTTTCTCACTTATTAATTTCAGAGTTTTTAATATGGCTGCTTCTCGTTGTTGAATTAATGTCCGCTTAAGTTTGAAAACAAAATTTTCACTGCTACTTTGATGTTTTTACACTAGAAGTTCCACATTCTTGCACGACTAAATTTTAACTAACTAGTTTGACAGGTTTGGTCACGGTCACGGTGTAATAAACAGGTGGTGTAACGCCTATCCTATCGCAATGCTACGACTTGGTTAAAAAAGACGTATTACTTGCGCTCATAACCGGCAGGGGCTCTGTGTGTCCGGTCCCATTTGCTCTCTTGTCATTGGTCATTGTGCCATTGTTGTCATCACAAAGCATCCTGAATAATTTGTGGTTGTCATTAATTGTTGTCTTTGGATAATTGATAGTATTTTTGGTTGCTTTAGTGCAGTGTTAGTATAATATATTTTACAGCACATTTTAAAAAATGGTTTGGCATTGTGCGGTACCGAATTGTAACATTCGAGAAAAAAATACTCCAGATAAATTAGCGGGCTTTCGTGTCCCAAAAGACTTAAAAAGAAAAGTGGAAAAATATACGGAATTGTGACTTTAAAGGAGCAGCACGCATTTGCGAAAAACATTTTTCGCCACTTCATATTCGAAGTCGATGTTATCGTGAATACAATGGTGCGGGCGTTTTAAATGTGAGTATACATGTAATTTTTACATAAAAGTACCTTCACGATTATGTATAAATAATAAAAACGCTTATTTGAACGATGGAACAATCTGAATGACTGAAAATAGATGTATAACTGTATAAGATATATTTTGAGTCTTGAAAAACATTGAAAAGATGCATAAAGTTCATTAAAGTTTTTTTTGTAGGAATTAATATGTATTACTAGATTACATTTTGGATATTAATTTAAAAATGCCACTGAATTATTTCATTGTCAATACAAAAGAAAAATATTTAAAAAGGAGCACTTCCAGCTTGTTAAAGTGAGGAAAGCAATGTACAGAATGAAGTCCCACATGAAATTACTTAAATGCAGCAGTACAGGTGTTGATGTTAGGATGCAAGACAGTATTGAGGTATGTTATTTTATAATCCAATTTCACTTCATTCATTCCAAATTCCTGGTGTCATGTAAAAATGTATTCATATTCCTATAGCTTTGAATTCAGTAACAAAATGTACCAAAACCAAATACTCTTTCAATTTAATAGAAACACTAAAGTGGCAAAAGATTATTTACACCTAATAGATTAATATTTCATTATTATTTCAGTACTGAAGAAACTTAGGATATGGATGAGAGAGGTTTAGATATTATAGTTAATAAAAATTTCCGTCTCACTAATGAAGATATGAGTCAAAGCACTTCAGAAACTAGAGATAATGAACATATGAACTCTGTTAATGAAGAAGATTTATACAAAATTTTAAGAACAAATCTTATGGAAGATAGTGCAACTATTGAGTTACCAAATATTGCATGGTGTATTAATCGTAATCCAAAGTCAGGTGCTCTCCTTGTCTTGTATGCAGATGAACTAACAAATCCTTTTGACGATAATAAGTTAAAGGGTTTTGCAACTAAAATAGTAAGCTTAAAAATATTACATACTAATACAATTTTTGTTGCTTAATGCATTATAGATATTACACTATTTAAATTGTAGGTACAATGAAGAGATGATAAATTAATTGTTTGTTTCCAAGAGAAAAATGTTCAGCTGGGATGTAATGTAAAACCAAGCCGTATTGAAGAATTGGAACAGATCTTGTGCAAAGTAGATACTTACATTATTTGTGCTGGAGGACCACCTGTTACTGTATAAGCAGATACAATTGTACATGCTGCTGTTAAGGATAAATATGTTTGGAGACATAGAAAGTGTGCGATATTTCTAGAAAACAGGAATGTGTGCATTAATTGTGTCAAAATATACAGAATTGAAAGGAATCTGTATATTTTAGTTTGGGGGAAATATGTAAGAAATAAAAAAGAACAATTTGGCTTCTTGCCCTTAAGCCCAAGAGCTAAATCAGCTTTATCAAGATTGAAATCTGAAAATTATAATTAAGGTCGAACACATTATTATATCAAAATCATGAAATCTATTGACTAAATACTATTTCAATATACTTATAGACTGACTCATTGTGATTGGTGCCAGTCATCTTAAATCTTTACATATTGATTAATTTTTTATGTGACTTTTATAGATGTATAAACACAAAGTTTTGTACCTTAACACCAAACTTTTATTTTTGCACTTGATGCATGTTTCAAGAGTGAAGCTGTCATCATCACCAAGTTTTGGTTTACTCAATGATGATGACAGCTTGATTTGAATGTTTCCTTATGAAAATAAAGGCCCACAGGATTGCATTTTTGAACAAATAATTTAAAAAGCTGTCCAAAATTTTTTTTATTCAAAATTTAAACAAAATGTTTATTGGACTTTGTGGACTCTAATGATGGGTTGTAGAAAAATGATTTAGTTTTATATCACCAATTTATTTATTTATTAATAAAATAAACATAAAAACATTACTAGTATCAGGAATACTATGTCATTTTCAAACAGAAAAAAATTCATGAATGCCAACAAACATTTAGAAACAGACCTGGGGGTCTTAATAGTAGGTACATATTGAATTCTTGGAAGGATTACATAAATATCGGATTTTTGTGTACAAAACTATTGAAATAAAAACAAAGTGAGAAACCAGTTAAGAAAATTTATAAATATCATTTTTTACTATTAGTTACTTAAAAATTTCAAATAGGGTGCTCTTTTGATGCTCTAATTCCGTTTCTTGTAAATTACTACTTAACAAGCAGATAGAGTTTCAAGAGTGCATCCCATTTGAAATTTTTAATTAATTGTCAATGATATATTTAAATTTTCTCAAAGGATTTCCCACTTTATTTCTATTTCAACAGTCTTGTACACAAAACTCTGATATTTATGTAATCCTTTCAAGAAATCAACATGTACCTAGTGTTATAGACAAGACCCTCTGGTCTGTTTCAAAATGTTTTGTTGTCATTCATTAATTTGTTTCCACTTGAAAATGGCATATTGTTTTTGATACTGGTCAGGGTGTTTTATGTTTATTTAATTAATAAATAAATTAGTAATATAAAACAAAGTAATTTGTTTTTCTACAATCATAATGATAGTATATCAAAGTAATGGCATCCACCATCAACTATGTAATGATGGGATTTATTGACACATATACAAAACCATGATTAATTAGTAAGAATCAAATAATTTTCTGTGTGTACAGTTGTCCAAACCTTGCAGGCAAAATTATTAGTTCTAAGTTTGTATCACGATTTATCTTTGATTTTAAATTGCTATATCATATATGTCAAGATAGGGATGAGACAATATCACTGCAAGTATACAACTTTGTTAATTTAAGGATGAAGTTTGTAGTAATGTTTCTGTGATCTTGCATTTTGTTTCATGTTTCCAAACATGACATATCAAGTTTGTTTTTAAGTTGCTATTATACTATACATATACAATATTGTATGTACATAGCACATTTAAAGTTGTTAGGCTCAATTGATAGATAAGTACCTGCACACAAAGTAATGAAAGTAAACAATAAAAGGTCCACATTCTGCACAAATAAATTACCTACCAGTCTTGTATATTCCAGAATTTGGTACCAAGTAAAACTACTTCATCTTGATTGTGGCTTGGTACATATATATATATATATATATATATATATATATATATATATATATGTATCTGACAATGTGAATATGTGATTCATTCATTGCATAGTGTTATTTTTTTGCTAACAGTTTTCAGTATTTCAGTTGTATGGTTATTGTGCAGTTTGTTATTTATTTATTTTTTTATTTTCATGTTTAGCGTTTTAGTTCTAATTTGAAATTGGGCATAACTATTTTCTTTGTATAACCATAAGCTTGCAAAGTACATATACCCTAGTATATGTGCATTGTGCATGTATGTATTTTTAAATTACATAACTTTCAACAGGAAACTGCTTATGCCATCAAACACGATAAATCTTGCATTATAGAAAATTATATTTCCTGTAATTTTCTTTAATACAACGTAGTTTAAATCATCAAAATTGAGTAGGCCATTTTTGAGTAATCAATGAGCATAAATAAAAACAGATGCCTACAAATTAATAACATCCTCCTTTTCAGAAATAGAATAAAAAAGAATAAGTTATCATTTCATGGGGTTTTATTTTTTATGGATGCTCATTGTTTACTTCAAAACAGTTAACCAATTTTGGTAATTTTAACTGCTATGTATTATAACAACACTTAACGTACAATTTATAATTTTCTTGAAAATCAGATAAAAGCTGTTATTAAGGGAATGAATTTCCACTCATTTATCCGAAACGACTTTATCAATTTCATTATTTTAAATTGTAATATATTAAAGTTAGCATCAGAGATGATTCCATTCCTTTTTCTAAAACACAATTGTTTTTTAGAAAATCGGAATAATAAAAGCAGGAATACGTACATTTAAATTATTTTTGTGCTCAGCATTTAATATCTCAGCCCAAAAGTCAAAATCTGGCCATTTACTTCCCGTGCCAAATGGGGTATACGACCATGCTTGGCACCAAATTGTATAGAAGTGTTAAATAATAAAATATTAAAACGATTTTACTTTTTAAATTTTGGTCAATTTTTAATTCAAAAACTGAATCAACCATTCAAACCAAAAGACTTAAAACAAATATTTGAATATAAATTAACTTTATATAAACTGTATTTCTTTAAAAATTTCATTCTCATAATAACAAAAATCAATAATCAGTAAATAAAACACTGTTTTGCACATCGATGTAGTGTACGACTAATCCCAGCATCCAAATCAGAATACTCAGGGTGTTTGAACAGCTGTTTTTTAATTCATTTATTTGATTTCAGTAAATAGATATAGGAATTTTTAAACTAGTTATTCACTTTAACATCAATTATAAAAAAATATATTCTCACTGACTTTTCACCAGCACTAGAATAAGTAACATTAATCATTCTGCATATCATTGTTGGTTACTCCGTTATTATTTAACATTTTATGAAACAATTGTATCTGTTTTTTAAACATTTCTGTAAGAACTTGTATCTAGTAAGCCTTTTCATTTTAGATTTAAACATTCATATCTTTCCTTAAAATAGACATCATTTAAAAAAAGTTACATCAAAATCGGTCAACCAACACAGATTTTGAAAGGATGGAATTAGTTGAAATGGGTCACACTGTGCATACCTACAAATAAGTCTAGTAGCAAATGTTAATGAGTGTTGCTAATGGTTAATAAATTTGTTTCAAAAATTTCTTGCTTTATTTTATATCACTTTTATGTCACCTTATAGAGAATGGTCACAGATGAGATTCTGCGCACGAGTAAACTCAAACAATGTACAAGCCGTAGATACAGTTCCGAATGGCTTCTTAATTGTTTATTGTTGCATACTAAAAGTCCTACTACTTACCACCTATTAAGAAATCAAAATATCCTTCCTCTCCCTTGTCAATCCACAATAAAAAATACTTAAAAAATTCTAATGTTGGAGTAGGATTTGATGACAATTTTTTTTGGTTATTTAAAAAAACAATATAGATATAATTTGCCAGGACACTCCAACAGCTCGGTATGGAATTTTACCTTTTGATGAAAAACAGGTCCGCCGAGGCTTAAGCGTTAATGTTGAAACAGTGAGACTGCTGGACTTTGGGAAGGACATTTCCTCCCACAAAAGAACATGTGAAAACGAAACTAGTGCGTTAATTTCCTGGGAGGATACACTGCAAAATTTGAAAGACAAGCAGGCAGATCATGCGCTTGTTTTTATGTTCCCATTTTTGTGAGGAAATTTCCACCAACCAATCGGGATAATTATATCAAAGAATACCACTCGATCATCATACCTGGCTGCTGGGAATGGGGTTGAGAGCTTACAGACTCATTTTGGTGCTACCGTTGACTCCACAACTTGTGGCTCAAATCTTGGACTGATGCAAAACTTGACAAAACCAAAATGACCAATGGGATGTCGTGTTTGAGTGCCAAATACAAATTTGTTAAAGTGGCTATGTTGGACATATGAGGCTCAGACGATTTCGACGTGATAAGACGAAATTCAGATTTGGCTGTTGTATGGGAAGTAGATCACCTCTCACCTAGGGCAATCTTATGACTGTGCTCAATATGACTGCATAAAAAACCCTGGAGGAGCTACTTATTTTTTTAGATTAATATGCTAATTTGCTTTAAAATTCACTGATTACTACAAATATAATATATTTTTATATAATTCAATAATTTAAGAAATATTTGCTCTTCAACGTCTTGCACGTTTACATTCTCCAATATATATTGCACTCACGACTCTCAATATGGTCTTTTACTTTAGTTCTGCTGCAGAAAATTACATCCATTATTTGTTGCTCTGAATATTTATTGCCCAGAAAACTGGGAATACTTTCTGTTTGGGGTATGAAACTCTGAACTATGTGATAAAATAACTACTTACAGAATATCATTTAAACTGTTTTTGGTATTAAAATATTAACTTTCTGAATTCAATTATACACATTTCACTCTTCCGACACACCAATGCATAAACCCCCCCTTTGTTAATTTTAATATCTTGCACCAATATCCTGATTAATATTATAAACTTCATCTGCTATTTGAAATGGCTTGAATAAGTATAATATATAAATCTTTAAAATATTAAGCAATTATCTATACAAAATAATGCTTTAAAACTACTTTCCGCTCTTATTATGAAACTTCATTATATATATTAATTAATAGATCCATGAATTTGAGTTTACATTATGCTAAAATTAAATGGACACAAATAAATTATAAATTAACATCGTAAATAAGCGCTGTCAAATTTAGGCATCTGATCTGACGTGATGTCGCTATTTTTTATCATTTAATGGAAAAATAGTTTTTATACATACTCATACATATTTATATGAAATTATTTTTTATTTCTTAATATTGTAAACATAAATTTATTAAGAGTCATGTAATACTATTTCAACATGAAAAATTTTGATCCCGGCGTGATTCCGCTGTTGCTAAGGAACGGGACCAGCCAGTTGGAGGCCTCTTGCGGACGTTTAGTTTACTAATGCGACATTCTTAACCACTTCAACTGACTCTGTTGCATCACCTTTTTATTACACCGTGGTATTTTTGGTTGCTTTAGTGCAGTCAGCAGTGTTAGTATAATATATTTTGCAGCACATTTTAAAAAATGGTTTGGCATTGTGCGGTACCGAATTGTAACAGAGAAAAAAATAATCCAGATAAATTAGCGGGCTTTCGTGTCCCAAAAGACTTAAAAAGAAAAGTGGAAAGATATATACGGAATTGTGACTTTAAAGGAGCAGCACGCATTTGCGAAAAACATTTTTCGCCACTTCATATTTGAAGTGGATGTTATCGTGAATACAATGGTGCGGGCGTTTTAAATGTGAGTATACATGTAATTTTTACATAAAAGTACCTTCACGATTATGTATGAATAATAAAAACGCTTATTTGAACAATGTAACAATCTGAATGACTGAAAATAGATGTATAACTGTATAAGATATATTTTGAGACTTGAAAAACATTGAAAAGTTGTATAAAGTTCATTAAAGTTTTTTTTGTAGGAATTAATATGTATTACTAGATTAAATTTTGGATATTAATTTAAAAATGCCACTGAATTATTTCATTGTCAATACAAAAGAAAAATATTTAAAAAGGAGCACTTCCAGCTTGTTAAAGTGAGGAAAGCAATGTACAGAATGAAGTCCCACATGAAATTACTTAAATGCAGCAGTACAGGTGTTGATGTTAGGATGCAAGACAGTATTGAGGTATGTTATTTTATAATCCAATTTCACTTCATTCATTCCAAATTCCTGGTGTCATGTAAATGTATTCATATTCCTATAGCTTTGAATTCAGTAACAAAATGTACCAAAACCAAATACTCTTTCAATTTAATAGAAACACTAAAGTGACAAAAGATTATTTACACCTAATAGATTAATATTTCATTATTATTTCAGTACTGAAGAAACTTAGGATATGGATGAGAGAGGTTTAGATATTACAGTTAATAAAAATTTCCGTCTCACTAATGAAGATATGAGTCAAAGCACTTCAGAAACTAGAGATAATGAACATATGAACTCTGTTAATGAAGAAGATTTATACAAAATTTTAAGAACAAATCTTATGGAAGATAGTGCAACTATTGAGTTACCAAATATTTCATGGTGTATTAATCGTAATCCAAAGTCAGGTGCTTTCTTTGTCTTGTATGCAGGTGAACTAACAAATCCTTTTGACAATAATAAGTTAAAGGGTTTTGCAACTAAAATAGTAAGCTTAAAAATATTACATACTAATACAATTTTTGTTGCTTAATGCATTATAGGTATTACACTATTTAAATTGTAGGTACAATGAAGAGATGATAAATTAATTGTTTGTTTCCAAGAGAAAAATGTTCAGCTGGGATGTAATGTAAAACCAAGCCGTATTGAAGAATTGGAACAGATCTTGTGCAAAGTAGATACTTACATTATTTGTGCTGGAGGACCACCTGTTACTGTATAAGCAGATACAATTGTACATGCTGCTGTTAAGGATAAATATGTTTGGAGACATAGAAAGTGTGCAATATTTCTAGAAAACAGGAATGTGTGCATTAATTGTGTCAAAATATACAGAATTGAAAGGAATCTGTATATTTTAGTTTGGGGGAAATATGTAAGAAATAAAAAAGAACAATTTGGCTTCTTGCCCTTAAGCCCAAGAGCTAAATCAGCTTTATCAAGATTGAAATCTGAAAATTATAATTAAGGTCGAACACATTATTATATCAAAATCATGAAATCTATTGACTAAATACTATTTCAATATACTTATGGACTGTGACTCATTGTGATTGGTGCCACTCATCTTAAATCTTTACATATTGATTAATTTTTTATGTGACTTTTATAGATGTATAAACACAAAGTTTTGTACCTTAACACCAAACTTTTATTTTTGCACTTGATGCATGTTTCAAGAGTGAAGCTGTCATCATCACCAAGTTTTGGTTTACTCAATGATGATGACAGCTTGATTTGAATGTTTCCTTATGAAAATAAAGGCCCACAGGATTGCATTTTTGAACAAATAATTTAAAAAGCTGTCCAAAATTTTTTTTATTCAAAATTTGAACAAAATGTTGTTTATTGGACTTTGTGGATTCTAATGATGGGTTGTAGAAAAATTATTTAGTTTTATATCACCAATTTATTTATTTATTAATAAAATAAACATAAAAACATTACTAGTATCAGGATCACTATGTCATTTTCAAACAGAAAAAAATTCATGAATGCCAACAAACATTTTGAAACAGACCTGGGGGTCTTAATAGTAGGTACATATTGAATTCTTGGAAGGATTACATAAATATCGGATTTTTGTGTACAAAACTATTGAAATAGAAACAAAGTGAGAAACCAGTTAAGAAAATTTATAAATATCATTTTTTACTATTAGTTACTTAAAAATTTCAAATAGGGTGCTCTTTTGATGCTCTAATTCCGTTTCTTGTAATTTACTACTTAACAAGCAGATAGAGTTTCAAGAGTGCATCCCATTTGAAATTTTTAATTAATTAATCGTCAATGATATATTTAAATTTTCTCAATGGATTTCCCACTTTATTTCTATTTCAATAGTGTTGTACACAAAACTCTGATATTTATGTAATCCTTTCAAGAAATCAACATGTACCTAGTGTTATAGACAAGACCCTCTGGTCTGTTTCAAAATGTTTTGTTGTCATTCATTAATTTTGTTTCCACTTGAAAATGGCATATTGTTTTTGATACTGGTCAGGGTTTTTTATGTTTATTTAATTAATAAATAAATTAGTGATATAAAACAAAGTAATTCGTTTTTCTACAATCATAATGATAGTATATCAAAGTAATGGCATCCACCATCAACTATGTAATGATGGGATTTATTGACACATACACAAAACCATGATTAATTAGTAAGAATCAAATAATTTTCTGTGTGTACAGTTGTCCAAACCTTGCAGGCAAAATTATTAGTTCTAAGTTTGTATCACGATTTATCTTTGATTTTAAATTGCTATATCATATATGACAAGATAGGGATGAGACAATATCACTGCAAGTATACAACTTTGTTAATTTAAGGATGAAGTTTGTAGTAATGTTTCTGTGATCTTGCATTTTGTTTCATGTTTCCAAACATGACATATCAAGTTTGTTTTTAAGTTGCTATTATACTATACATATACAATATTGTATGTACATAGCACATTTAAAGTTGTTAGGCTCAATTGATAGATAAGTACCTGCACACAAAGTAATGAAAGTAAACAATAAAAGGTCCACATTCTGCACAAATAAATTACCTACCAGTCTTGTATATTCCAGAAGTTGGTACCAAGTAAAACTACTTCATCTTGATTGTGGCTTGATACATTTTTGACTTTATATATATATATATATATATATATATATATATATATATATGTATCTGACAATGTGAATATGTGATTCATTCATTGCATAGTGTTATTTTTTTGCTAACAGTTTTCAGTATTTCAGTTGTATGGTTATTGTGCAGTTTGTTATTTATTTATTTTTTTATTTTCATGTTTAGCGTTTTAGTTCTAATTTGAAATTGGGCATAACTATTTTCTTTGTATAACCATAAGCTTGCAAAGTACATATACCCTGGTATATGTGCATTGTGCATGTATGTATTTTTAAATTACATAACATTCAACAGGAAACTGCTTATGCCATCAAACACGATAAATCTTGCATTATAGAAAATTATATTTCCTGTAATTTTGTTTAATACAATGTAGTTTAAATCATCAAAATTGAGTAGGCCATTTTTGAGTAATCAATGAGCATAAATAAAAACAGATGCCTACAAATTAATAACATCCTCCTTTTCAGAAATAGAATAAAAAGGAGTAAGTTATCATTTCATGGGGTTTTATTTTTTATGGATGCTCATCGTTTACTTTAAAACAGTTTAACCAATTTTGCTAATTTTAACTGGTATATATTATAACAACACATAACGTACAATTTATAATTTTCTAGAAAATCAGGTAAAAGCTGTTATTAAGGGAATGAATTTCCACTCATTTATCCGAAACGACTTTATCAATTTCATTATTTTAAATTGTAATATATTTAAGTTAGCATCAGAGATGATTCCATTCCTTTTTCTAAAACATAATTGTTTTTCAGAAAATCGGAATAATAAAAGCAGGAATACGTACATTTAAATTATTTTTGTGCTCAGCATTTAATATCTCAGCCCAGAAGTCAAAATCTGGCCATTTACTTCCCGTGCCAAATGGGGTATACGACCATGCTTGTCACCAAATTGTATAGAAGTGTTAAATAATGAAATATTAAAACGATTTTACTTTTTAAATTTTGGTCAATTTTTAATTCAAAAACTGAATCAACCATTCAAACCAAAAGACTTAAAACAAATATTTGAATATAAATTAACTTTATATAAACTGTTATTTCTTTAAAAATTTCATTCTCATGATAACAAAAATCAATAATCAGTAAATAAACACTGTTTTGCACATCGATGTAGTGTACGGCTAATCCCAGCATCCAAATCAGAATACTCAGGGTTCAAACCTGAACAGCTGTTTTTTATTTCATTTATTTATTTGATTTCAGTAAATAGATATAGGAATTTTTAAACTAGTTATTCACTTTAACATCAATTATAAAAAAATATATTCTCACTGACTTTTCACCAGCACTAGAATAAGTAACATTAATCATTCTGCATATCATTGTTGGTTACTCCGTTATTATTTAACATTTTATGAAACAATTGTATCTGTTTTTTAAACATTTCTGTAAGAACTTGTATCTAGTAAGCCTTTTCATTTTAGATTTAAACATTCATATCTTTCCTTAAAATAGACATCATTTAAAAAAAGTTACATCAAAATCGGTCAACCAACACAGATTTTGAAAGGATGGAATTAGTTGAAATGGGTCACAATGTGCATACCTACAAATAAGTCTAGTAGCAAATGTTAATGAGTGTTGCTAATGGTTAATAAATTTGTTTCAAAAATTTCTTGCTTTATTTTATATCACTTTTATGTCACCTAATAGAGAATGGTCACAGATGAGATTCTGCGCACGAGTAAACTCAAACAATGTACAAGCCGTAGATACAGTTCCGAATGGCTTCTTAATTGTTTATTGTTGCATACTAAAAGTCCTACTACTTACCAACTATTAAGAAATCAAAATATTCTTCCTCTCCCTTGTCAATCCACAATAAAAAATACTTAAAAAATTCTAATGTTGGAGTAGGATTTGATGACAATTTTTTTTGGTTATTTAAAAAACAATATAGATATAATTTGCCAGGACACTCCAACAGCTTGGTATGGAATTTTAGCTTTTGATGAAAAACAGGTCCGCCGAGGCTTAAGCGTTAATGTTGAAACTGTGAGACTGCTGGACTTTGGGAAGGACATTTCCTCCCACAAAAGAACATGTGAAAACGAAACTAGTGCGTTAATTTCCTGGGAGGATACACTGCAAAATTTAAAAGACAAGCAGGCAGATCATGCGCTTGTTTTTATGTTGCCATTTTTGTGAGGAAATTTCCACCAACCAATCGGGATAATTATATCAAAGAATACCACTCCATCATCATACCTGGCTGGGAATGGGGTTGAGAGCTTACAGACTCATTTTGGTGCTACCATTGACTCCACAACTTGTGGCTCAATGCTTGGACTGATGCAAAACTTGACAAAACCAAAATTACCAATGGGATGTCGTGTTTGAGTGCCAAATACAAATTTGTTAAAGTGACTATGTTGGACATATGAGGCTCAGACGATTTCGACGTGATAAGACGAAATTCAGATTTGGCTGTTGTATGGGAAGTAGATCACCTCTCACCTAGGGCAATCTTATGACTGTGCTCAATATGACTGCATAAAAAACCCTGGAGGTGCTACTCATTTTTTTAGATTAATATGCTAATTTGCTTAAAAATTCACTGATTACTGCAAATATATTTTTATATAATTCAATAATTAAAGAAATATTTGCTCTTCAACGTCTTGCACGTTTACATTCTCCAATATATATTGCACTCACGACTCTCAATATGGTCTTTTACTTTAGTTCTGCAGAAAATTACATCCATTTATTTGTTGCTCTGAATATTTATTGCCCAGAAAACTGGGAATACTTTCTGTTTGGGGTATAAAACTCTGAACTATGTGATAAAATAACTACTTACAGAATATCATTTAAACTGTTTTTGTTATTAAAATATTAACTTTCTGAATTCAATTATACACATTTCACTCTTCCGACACACCAATGCCTAAACCCCCCCTTTGTTAATTTTAATATCTTGCACCAATATCCTGATTAATATTATAAACTTCATCTGCTATTTGAAATGGCTTGAATAAGTATAATATATAAATCTTTAAAATATTAAGCAATTATCTATACAAAATAATGCTTTAAAACTACTTTCCGCTCTTATTATGAAACTTCATTATATACATTAATTAATAGATCCATGAATTTGAGTTTACATTATGCTAAAATTAAATGGACACAAATGAATTATAAATTAACATCGTAAATAAGCGCTGTCAAATTTAGGCATCTGATCTGAGGTGATGTCGCTATTTTTTATCATTTAATGGAAAAATAGTTTTTATACATACTCATACATATTTATTTGAAGTTATTTTTTATTTCTTAATATTGTAAACATAAATTTATTAAGAGTCATGTAATACTATTTCAACATGAAAAATTTTGATCCCGGCGTGATTCCGCTGTTGCTAAGGAACGGGACCAGCCAGTTGGAGGCCTCTTGCGGACGTTTAGTTTACTAATGCGACATTCTTAACCACTTCAACTGACTCCGTTGCATCACCTTTTTATTACACCGTGGGTTTGGTATTCTTTAAATAATTTTTTGTAAACAAATGACTGAAATTCTTAGATCATATACACCAAATTTAAAAATTTATCATATTAATTACAAACTTTCTATTAAGTATTTCAAAAATTAATTCTTTCTATACATTTCTATCTATTTGAAATTTTATTTGATGAAATATCAACATTGTTATCACAAGTTCAAAATCAACATGACATTTCTATGTAAATAATTTTTTTCTGGTCCTAAATTGTTTAATTTGGGTCTTTTCTTATCTTAAAATTTATGTTTGTGACTAAAATCATTTATATTTTTGTGTTTTTATAGCGACTGAATAAAATTCTTTTCTAAAATTGAATAAGAAGTACTGAACGATTTCAACACGTTAGAATATCTACAGCATTATTTATGTCATATTATTTCACAATATTCCAATATAAATTCAGTTATGGTTTTAATCTTATTATTTATAGTTAAATTTTAAAATGTGTCTTTATTCATAAAATAATTTTCTTTCATATTAAATTATTACTTTATGGTTTTCTAGCATATGCAACCAACATCACTCTTTTAATAACACTTGGTTTCATAGCTTTAATATATATTATATTTTCGTTTTTGTTCTGTTCACTCCACATCTCATATGTAATGATTGAATAAATCTCTCCACTTATTTTATTTAATTTCCAATTTTTTTAATTTTAATTTTTATAACTCTTGTATATTTTTTATTTAATGTAGGATAAATCACTTGCATTATTTCTTTTTATATATATGTTTTTTTATATACTGATTATTAACTAATATTGACATGACATCAAAACCATAACAATATATATAATATATATTGTTTCTGGTTAGGGAACTTTCATAAGTTGCGCGTCTCACAATTGAATGTCTAAATCGAAAATTGGCCCTTTGTCACTTCCCAGATTGGAACTGTGTTCTTCAGTTTTTAATTCCAAGTTGACCCATTATGTATATGAGCAATTCAAAGGTGATTGTCGTTTATAGTAATTTCTTGCTGGTCAGATTCCACTGTAGACCTTCCATTCGTTCTTCTTCGCACCGTTGCAAGATAAATAATCGAGTTGCTTACGTACAAGACAAATTTCCTTCTTCGAATTGGTTTTACATTCAGTGTTGTGATAATCCTGCTGACTTAGGTTCTCATGGCGCTATGCCGTCGGAGGTGTTAAGCAATACACTTTGGTAGAAAAGCTGATAATTGTTGTTTACCATTTGCATGCCACAAGCATGTCATCGCTAGTTACGACTGAAGCCAGTACAGTAGCGCTTTAAGGCATCGTTTTGCTAAATTTATTCGGTACTGTATTAGAACTACATTCTTCTATTTATTACACACATTACCAGCATTGTTGCTCATATTTGTCGCTTTTTTGATAACGCTCGTAATAGAGACCATAAGAGCTGTGAACCATTTTTGACTGCAGAGTTATATCAGTCTCAGCTTCGCATTGTTCAATATATTCAAGATTGTTCTACTGGGCAGATCAAAACAGTTTTCAACCTGCGACCCGTAACATCGTGTAGATGCGATCAATAGGATCTTATCGCCTTGCTTCCTGGAATGTTCCTAACAATGGAACCATTGACAGTCCTTTTGAATTTAATTTCTTATCTGTAGCATCTAATCGCATAAAAGGTAGGAGTTACTTAGTCGTTTGCGTCAGGCATTTTGAAAACGTTGGTTGCAGGAATACTTATATACTCTTCATTAACATAGCAAATGGACTAATTCATTAAGCCAAGGTACTCTTGTTTTTTGAATGCACTTCCCCTACGTTGAATTTGTCTTTAGGGCGCATTATTAACTTACATCCTAGAGGTAATTTTGTTGTTCGCATTACTACAGTAATCACTTGAAAAACTTTGTCCTGGCCAGTAGATCCTTTGTTTTGAAATTAGTATTTCAAGACCGACAGGACTGCCATGTTTACACCTGTATTTTGTCACTGTTCAAAATTTATTCCATTAATTCATTCATTTTTAAACTTTTGCACCTTTTTGGATATCTTCTTCGCCCCACTGCTAATTTAAATTTCGTATCTTTTTAGAATGTATTGTCGTGAATAGCTAGGTATTTGTTTAGAACACCTGAACAATTCTAAATATTTTAGATTCAACATATGATAACATTAATGTAGTGAAAATAAATTTAAATAATTCTTTATGATAGCAGATTGTACAATAATTTTGTAAAAAAATTATTGTACCATCTGCTACGTAAGCGAAAAATGGCAAGCAACAATATTACGAAAATTGTGTATCTAAACACAAGATATAAAAGATATTTTAAAGCCATTGACAATCGACTTTGAAACGTTTGGTATTTTCTTTCAAAATACAGCTTTTTAAATTCAATTGTGGTGTTATTCCCAAGAAAACTTAAAATTAATCAAGAACATGCCACAAATAACTTTTAGAAGACAATAAAAGAATAAGGAATAATAACATTACCAAAAATGATTTGAAAAAGGAACAGAGAAATAAATAGACAGAACATATTAATATGATGCAGGAATATCTCTTCGCAGTTAAGATTTGTAACGGTATATAAAAGAAAAAAGTATAAGTAAGCCAATGGCAAGATAGGTTACGGATTACCTAAGCGAAGTACTTTAAATAAGCAGAAAAACAAATACAGTTACTGACTCTAGAGTCGGTTAGAAGTTAATCATGCAAAAATACATGGTATCGTCTCTAGTTTGAATTTGTATTTTCTTCTACGGTAAAATCAATACTTACCAAACCATTGTAAATTAATTTACGGTTCTTCGTTTCGTTGTAAATCGCTCCAAGTATCATTCCGAACAGACTAACTGGTAACTTTGAATATAGACCTGTATACATTAGTATGTGTGGGTCAGATCGAACAAAACTCAGTACATTCCAACAGCTGCAATTAAAAAAATAAAAATATAATCATTTTAATACATAATATATGTATATATATATATATATATATATATATATATATATATATACGTTTGTATATTATAACCAAATACAGTGAAAAGGAAGGGGTATTATTAAATCTTTAAATGATGGGGCAAGAACAAGCTGCCCTGAAATCAACAAATTTAATGAAGAGAAAAGCTTTAAAAACAAAGTCATTTCATCTAAAAATTTTCCTAAAAAATGCATCTATCAAGAATTATACTACAGGGTCTTTCGTAACTATTGAAAAAGGTGGGCAACGGATTTTATAATTAAACTGCAGTTAAAACAAGAAATAAATTAAAATAAATTATACCGAATACTAAACTAAAACTCAAAAAATATTTTTACAAACTTCCCTACGAATAATATAATGTTATATTGAAGGAATTTTTAGATATCTTAAAGTGCGAATAAATAAATACAAAAAATATATAAAGAAACGACAATTGGAAAAGTAGAAATTTGTGAATACGTCTAGACGTCAAATAAAATTTCAAAAATTCTATTACACAATATAAATCGAAAAAAATTCTCTTTCAATTTTATTAAATGAAAGCGATTGCATCGCTACTATTTCTGTAAATTTCATCTGTTACTGCTGACTTATAATTAGGGATGAAATTTGTAATAGTTTTTTTTGACTTTATTGAATTCTTTAATTTTATTGTTTTTATGTATTGTCATTAAAAACGAGTCTGATTTAAAACAGAAAAAATTGTAATATTTCAAATGTATCGGCTTACCCGTAAGTATGGTGTTATTCCTAAAAAAATCTAAAATACAATAAAAAACAAACACATGTTATAGCACAACAGCAATAAGGCTGAATCTGCGATATTTTTCAACCCTGATATTTATCTATGAAATCCCAAATAAGAAATAGAATATAATATTTATTGTTTTTAAATATATTTCTAATTCACAAAGAAGGTTGGAATTGTTTCAGTCAAATTTAATTGTTCTGGGCAAAACTTTGTTTTGTACGTACTTACCTTGGCGTCGAGTTAAGAAAGATGTCCAAATTGTGATAATAAATAATAAAACTATAGACTACAATAGAAAGTACTAGACAACCAGCCATACATTTCCACTTGTTTAGTTTGAACTTGGATATAAAGTAGTATATCAAGACGATGATGACATAGGATTGAAAATCAGTTGACAGGTACCAAGTTGGAGGAAAGCACTAAAATGACGATAGAAAATCATAAAATTATCTGCAAGTATATACGTTGGTTAAAAAAAATATTACAAAATAACTTATAATCAGCCTCACAGAATAACGATATAATGCTAAATGTTTAAGTCTCACAGCAGTATACTAGTAAACAAGTTAAAAAATGGGTGTCACTATCAGTAATAATTATTGCAATTCCTTTAGCTCTACGTTTAAGATAGTTACAGTGTAAAAGTATACCTAGTTCTGTTTTGGTTTAAAGTAAACTTTCGTTAAGTTTTATACGAAGATCTTATTGTGAAGAATATTTTTTTAGAGGTATACAACTTTTAAATTGACATGAAATTTACTTTTTTCAAAAGATAATCTTCTGGCCTTATAAGAATATGACTTCTGGCATATGACCGCCACGGCAATAACGCGGCGAATATTGTCCTCCAAGTGGTCAATCTTTTCGGGCTTATCGGCGTAGACTAGCGACTTATCCGCACAGAAAATAGTTAAGCGATGTTAATTCGCATGTTCTTGGAGGCCAATTCACGGGTCCGAAACGTGAAACTATGCGGTTACCAAACGTTTCTTTCAATAAATTAAATTGTGGCACGAGCTGTGTGACATGTTGCCCCGTCTTGTTAAAACCACAGCTCGTGTGCACCATGATTGTTCAATTGATGAACGAAAAAGTTAGTAATCATGGCTCTATAGCGATCACCATTGACTGTAACGTTCTGGCCAGCATCGTTTTTAAAGAAGTACGGACCAATTATTCCACCAGCCAATAAAGCACACCAAACAGTCAGTTTTTCTGGATGTAACGGTGTCTCAACATGAATGGCAGTTTTGTTTATTGACGTATCCATTCAACCAAAAGTTAGCTTCATCGCTAAATAAAATGAACAAAATTCGCTAATGAAAATAAGGATCAACGGCAATCTTGTTTTGGGCCCATTCACCGAATGTATGTCTTGCTAGGTGATCGTGTGGCTTTAATTCTTGCACGAGTTGAACTTTGTCAGCACGCAAACCAAGATCTTTCCGCTAAATCTTCCATAAAGTGGTGCTACAGCAGCAATGGATTCTTCTGTACGCACTGTACGACATCTCTGTGGATGCGTATTAGCATTTAGAGTAAACGTGGTGCAAAAACGTTGCATAGTTAATCGAATTAATTGCTCTGATGGACGATTATGTTGACCTTAAAACGGGCGTAGTGCGCGATACGAATTTTGAACAGAACCATGATTTTCAAAATAAATTTGCACAATTTGGAAGCGTAGTTCAGGAGTCAGTCTATTCATGATGAAATGTCAAACCCAATTAAACATAAATCACATGAAGGCTGACAAGATGGCCGCCGGTTAAAGGAGTGTTGCCAACTTAAAGTTCTATACTTCTAAAAAAACACCCATTTGTATGTAGATAGCAGGGGTGGCTGTCCCATAAGTGCACACGTGCGCTGAAATTTCAAATTTAATAACTTTTAATAAGGTTAAAAATCAACACAAAATGTTTAATAAATATCATTTCAATAACAACGTATTTGCTTGAAAGAATATTTCACGGTGCACTTCGGCTAGCGCACTTATATAGCTTCTGTGAGATATGATATAACACGCTTAGTGCGTGAGATGGAAGGTAGTTAATGCAAACTATAGGGAGTAATGAGCAGATTCTTGTACGCCGCACGGAGACACCGAGCTGTGCTGATATTGACCGGACGTATCCGAACGTTTCAATAATTCAAATTTTTGTTTACGTGATTTAATTAGTGGTTGCTTTGTTTTTATCCTCGTAGTCTATGAAAGAATATTTAATATACAGGGTGTGAATAAATCGTTTCATAACAAATTAGATATAAAATTGGCTGGTCCACCTACGGCATATCTTAATTCAAAACAAGAATCCAAATGAAAAATAAAGTATTTACACCAAGTTTTAACAGTGAAATTTATAATAAAAAGAAATGGTTGTGTGGATGTGATCGCATTAATACATTATTTTGGTTTCCTTACATTAGTTATGACGTGGAATCAATTTGGATGGAAACTGGAATGAAGGATTAAAACGTTTCTAGAAGTACGATGTCTCGGGACTAGCTAAATGCTTTTTCGGGGCTCAGTATTGAAAAAATATATTCAATCAATGCCAGACTTTAATAAAAAGGTCACTGAACATTTCTCTTTCGAAAAAGTCGACGAATATTTTAATTAATAAAAAATAAATGCAGTATTAGCAAAGCTATGGTTTGTTTTGTTGCATTTCTGAATCCCAATATTTGACCAGTAAAGTGTAGCACCAGTTTCATAACCCACCAGCCGCCACTGGTAGATAGTAATTATTAAAATCAGTAACTACCGAAAACAACTTTTGCAGCAATATATTAAGTTGTTTCCTGAAGATTTATTTAATTGGCTGTTATTCATTGATTTTCTATAAACGTAGTGTCTATAAACTCGGGTCAGTGGTCTTGTTTCTCACACAGAACATGCAAGTCTTTATATTTCAAAAGTCCAAATCTAAATCAGACCCCGTTTTCAGTGGTATTAACACAAAATGAACAACAAATTAAAAAATTAAAAGGATTTGCAATGACAAATATCGTAATCACAATTTGACATTGACATTTATTTTTTTAATTTCTTGTTCATTTTGTGTTAATACCATTCAATCGGGATCTGATTTAGATCTTGAAATGTTTGGACTTTTGAAATATACAGACTTTCAAGTCTATGTGGAGTTATTCCCAAAAAACTCAGAAAAAATAAAAACCAGAGATACCACAATTATCATTTAGAAAACAACAGAACATGCAAGTTCTGTATATATTAATCTAAAACATGTTGGAACTTTAATTTTGCACTACCTTTCTTGTCGATTTTTCTATGTGTAACTGTGGACCTTCGTTAAGAAGCATTCATGTCAAAAATGTATCCCAATAAATAAGGATATATAATAGAATCATTCAATTACGTTGATTTGTTAACCGACTTCCAAAAAGGAGGAGGTTATCAATTCGTCGCGTATTTTTTTTCACTTTTTTTTTGTATGTGTTACCTGATTTCTTCTACTGTGGTAAACCGTTTTGAATGAATATGGTCTTGTTTAATAGTGTATATATCCGGATTGGTGAACCTTCAAATTTTGGAAAAAAATTCTATTGGTAAAGTGATGAAATTTGTGAATGAACACATGCGTGCATGGAAATCGACCATTATCCCTAACATATTGGTCGATTTTACGAAAACTCCTTATCGATGTGTATAGTTCTTTAGCTTTTAATCTATTAAGGAAGATCCCTAGGTTATCTCATATACTTTTCTGCGACGTGCAACTTCTAGTTTTGCAGAAAATCGCCAAAAATTCAAAAATTCAAAAATCAAAAATTTCACCTAAATGACATAAGGAACATTTCCTCATAAATAGGCACTGGAAGTTTTAATTGCGAATTTGAAAATTTTCTATGTAAATCTCAAGCATATAGGTAGAAAAGCATAGTATTTTCGGCTTCTAAAATCAGAGAGTACCAAGCTCGTTTGTATACCAGGCAAATACCTATTTAAATGAAAATATTTTTCCATTTTGCGAAGACGGTGCTTTTAGTTGTCACATTCTCCCGGCCTAATAGAAAATTCAGTGACAACACATGTCAAACTCTAAAAATTGCTATTTGGTGCGTTTATACACAGGGTGTTTAGTTATAGCAAACAAAATCACAAAGTAAAGTAAAGGAGTTGCATTTATATGATGATTGGAATATAAGACGGAGTAGTCCATAGGCAGTCGTATATACAAGATGGTTGGAATATAGGGTGGAGTGGACGTTTGCTGGTATAAAAATGTTGGAAAAAATGTGAAATTAAAATTATATAGGGTGATTAAAAAACTGTTATATGATGTGGACGTAAACAAATCGTATACAGGATGATTGAAAGATGTGCTGGAGTTGAATTATATTTATAAAGTGTGAAGAGGAATTAATATTACACAGGGCGATATTATAAAATGTTAAAAATGAAATAATTTATGGGGTAGCCCACAAGGAGTTATATACTACGGTTGAAATATAGCACAGATTTGATTCCATAAATATGGATTCTCCTCCGTCCTATACAGAAGGCAGCTGACAAATTTATGCTTGACCGTGGGCAGTCGTATGTATAGGATGGTTAGTACATAGAGTGGAATAGAATTATCTATAGGTATCTATATTTAAATAGGCAAAGACAAAACGATTCTGTTTCTCAACCGATTTTCTTCATTTTTGTTTTGTTTAATAGCTACTAACGACCTTCAGTGCAGAATGCTAATCTTAAAATATAATATTTTGGTTCATTCATTAAATAAAATATAATAAAAATTCATTATTTACGTCAATAATGTCAATGCCAAACAAATGAATGTGCCGCGTGCTGCCGCCGCCAGACTCAAACCATTGAGTAATTATATATAGACAGACCAATGCTGTTATATGCTTAGAGCAGGTACTTCTGGAAGTGGCATGCAAGCGTTGTTATTGTTTAGTGGGTAAAGTAATCCTTGAATATTATAATTATACAGGGCGATTCCAGATATGTTAGAAATCATTTTTTTCATGGGTGGCACATGAGCAGCTGCATATATAGGGTGTTTAAAATATAGAGTAGAGTGCAATTATAACTAATAAAATAATTATATAGGGAAGCCCATTAGCGGTTGAATTTACAGGGTTCTTGGAATAGAAGGTGCAGTAAAATTACAGTTATACAGGCTGGTGCAAAAAATGTTTTACATAGATGCATATACATGGGTGGCGGAAATGGAAATGCAACATTTCGTAACCCATAAGCAGTTGTATATATAGTTAAGATGAAATATAGGGTAAGAGCAATTATAGATATACAGGATGGTGATAAAAAATGTTAGAAAAGGAAATTATTTATATAGTAGAACACGAAGAGTTCCATATATATAATGATTGAAATATAGGTCGGAGTAGAATTATAGTTACAGAAAATAATTTAAAATTTCATAAACAAAAAGAGTAAATATGGTGGTTTACCCGGTGGTTGAAAAATAAAAAAAAATAAATATGTAGGGTAGCCCATTAGCAGTTGAATTGTTGTCATATTAAATTAAGAATTACGAATTTGAACACAAATAAAGTTCTTTGAATTATATCTGAAAAAAACTTGAATTTCGTTACTTATTTGTAGAAGCGAGATGTAAGACCGACATCTAGGATTTTCGAGGAAACTATCACACAGAGGTTCCGATGTGTGTAATTGCTGTTCTCCCTAAAGTCCTAGGATAGAATGTCACGATAAAATTTTCATGTTACTTAACCTGCCGGAGATATTGACACAATTGGTCGAATTTCGACCACTGGGCGACAGCTAGTACAGAGAATTGTTATTACTTTGAATAAATCATTTTTACATACGGTATTTCTCATCAATTTTATTAAGACATTTTGTGGTTTAAAAGTTGAATGGGATAAAGACGCAGATTATTACCAATTACAATGATTCTTACTCTGTGAAACATCACAGAGCGTTAAGGAAATACCCAACTGTGAACAAATCTGGTAGCAGTTTCGAACTTTTAATATATTTAAATTGCTCAAATTATACTACTAAGTATGGAATTGTCTTAATATTTGTTATTATGTTTCGATCTATAAAGTTCCTATCATAAACCATATACTTTCTCATTATCTTTTATTGCTATTCTATTAAAGCTGAACTATATATGAAGACAATTTCAAATATGTTGTCTCCTATACTGCTACACTAGTATAAACATACGAATTTGACATTTAAGCTATTTAACAAAGCTATTTTAATATAAAAACTTCTAATTAAGTAGTGAAGGTGGCGCTAGGTCAACAATTTCTTCTTTAGAAACCTACTAATCCTATAAATACATACATATATATATATATATATATATATATATATATGAGAATTACAGGATGAGAATATTATAACTGTATTGATATAAGTACAATGCAAAATAAATAATTTGTGCACCTTTATTTAACCACAGAAGCCCTCAACTTAACTTTAACTATCTAATGCAGTATCCACAATGATAAAAAATATGTATCCACAAAAAAATCATACGCCTTACAACTGATTTCTGATATTCTTACCATATCTTCCATATAAAAATAATTATTCATCATCAACAAAGTGTGTAACCATGTTTTTTTGCACGCCTTAACACTCAGTGACCAATACCTCAACCCCATGAATCCTACATAGTTTTGAAGCAATGGTGTAAGGTGTAAACAAAGTACAGCAACACACGCGGGAAGGAGCCTATTAAAATAAAAAACATAAATATTAATAAAAGTATGGGTACATTTATTTCGG
The DNA here is from genome assembly GCA_034190945.1 of Octodonta nipae. Taxonomy (NCBI): domain Eukaryota; kingdom Metazoa; phylum Arthropoda; class Insecta; order Coleoptera; family Chrysomelidae; genus Octodonta; species Octodonta nipae. The sequence goes on from CM067221.1 coordinate 89,281,650, forward strand.
CATTATTAAAATAGAGGACACTTTATATGTTGTAGATCATACCTGAACATTCACATTTAAAATAAATCTGGTATATTTATATTGCGTTTTCATGAAATGAATCTCTCAAGTGAAATGAAAAATCAGTAAGTGTCTTCCCATGTGCAGTAAAGGCGACAGTTATGCAGGAATGCTGAAGTTTAGATGAAGTTAAATTCTCATTGTATAACTTTTAAAACATCTTTAAAAGAAAAAGACAAAAAACCCGTTAAATTATATTTACGGAGGAGGGACACATAGATGTATCGGTCACCATTCAGTGATCACTAATCCGAGGTCAGATTTACGAAATTCAAAATGGTGGATCCAATATGGCACATGAAAATTTTAAAAATAACCGATAGACAAAATTGATATATAGCGGTTTTGGGGTCTCTGATCATGAGTCCGGAATTTACCAAATTCAAGATGGCAGACGAAGATTTCATCTAGTGAGTTATTTTTATCGTCCATATTTGATCGCATCTTGAAAATTGTCTATCAGATTCGTTATCAGCGAACACAAAAACCCCCTTATAAGAAGTTTGGTGCAATACGGCTGATTTTTGAAATTTTTATTCGCCGTCTTGGATCCGCCATTTGGAATTATGCGAATCTGACCTCGGATTCGTAATCAAAGGCTCTAAAAACCTCCCTAAACCAATTTTGGTGTAATTGGCAATTATTTTCAAAACATATATTTTTACGGTTTTAGGTCGTTAAAAATAATCTGATTTTGAAAAATGAGTTGTCAAAAGATTTGCAAAAAGAGACCTTTCAAAAGAGATATCACATGATACCGCTCTGTATTTAAACTTGTAGAAGTGATATTCTACCCCGCTTAGAGGTTGAAAATGCAGAGTGACAGATACCTGTAAATCATAAATTAACGTTTTTTTTTTGTCTTATACTTTTCAAGATATTTTAAAAGTTATTTTGGGTGGCTAGTTTTGAAATGAAAGCCCTCTATAAAGAAGGAATAGTGAAGATTGTAAAGGCTGTTAATCTTTTCTCTCTTGATGGCCATGTGCAGGTGTTGCCTAGACTAGACAATGTTGAAGACTTGGAGAGGGACATGTTATAAAGAGAATTGTTAAGACTGTCTCAATATTTAAAATTAAAACAATAATTTTTAAAAACAAAAGTATTGATTTCTTTCCTTGTGTAAAGTTAATAGTGCAAATGAATAAAACTATTTAGAATCGCGATAGGAATTTTTAATTTGTAGAGCTGTTATCTACACAAATTGAAACACAAAATTTTAACAAAATATAAATGAAAGTTTAACCAATCCAATACAGTTAATTTCCATTTAAGATATATTAACGATCTTCGACTCTATTAAAGTTCAGGAGGTCTACGGCTATTATAGTAGGGAGAATCATTTCGTGATAGTCAATAAGCGACTCAATAACTTACAGTAGAACTAAAAATATTCAATGTAATTACGTTGTTCTAAGATAACTTACGAGAATAATAACATATCATTTTAACACAAAATTATTTATTTGTTATTTGTATGTTGATAAAATATTCAACCTGGGAAACAGTCATTGATGATTACCTGCCCAAGCAGAAGATAAGTAGAGATAGGTATTAACTTGTACTTGCAATATTTACTAACAATTGTATATTAACAAAAACTTCTTTATAGCTTTAAGTAACCAGTCTATAGGGCAAAACGATAGTCATTTGGAACACAAAATTTAAAAGCCGTTTGCTTAATACCATCTCTAACAATTTATAAAGATTTTTGTTGTTTTTTTTGCTTATATTATGAAAAGTAATGAGCGGATCGTAATGAGGTTAACGGACAAGTTGTAAACAATAGGATATATTTTTTAATGAGTATTTATAAGCTCTGAATAGATCATTTTTTACCGAGAAAAGTCAGAAAAAAGACATTTCTTTCTTATTTCTAAAAGTGGAAGGTTAATCTTTATCAAAAAGATAGTTTATGCTGTTAAGTTTATATGATCTCAACATGTTCAGCAAACTATACGCTTGAAATTTTTGATTGTGGGTATAAGAGAATTACAATGGGCTTGTTTAGGAATATCCAGTCACAAAGACGGTGTACTGTATGCTCTTAATTCGGAAAAAAATGTATGACTATAAAGTTTAAATTCTGTATAACAAGGAACATTAAAAAACTTAAAATCAACAAGATTACATAAATCGGTTTCGTCCATAAAACTATTACCGTGAGTCAGATATTCTCCGATCAGAAGTGGAAGATGCGATTAAGAAATTAAATTTATGTAAATACGCTTTCTGTCAAAACTTTGAAATACTTGGACAAATACGGCATGTCTCTTCAGCATAACATGGAGTAAATATAATGATTAATACAGTATGACAGATCCCGAGATAAACCTAACACACAGTGAAAAAGAATAAAAATTAAGTGAACATATCGAACTGTATCTGAGCTCGCTGTTGATTGGAGTTGGATCGTCTCAGTCAAGTGACATTTAGTCATAGTTCACATTCAACAGCTCTATGAGTCTAACTCAGCCTAAGTAAATATCGACGGCAATATTTCTGAGAGACTACAATAAGAATTTACCAAGGATGTACACTGTCTCTCATGTTGTTTAACATCTAGTCTGTGTTTTTGATGAGACAGGTGCGTGATAACTGGCATGATAAATATTGGAGGAAATAAGATATCCAATTTTGCTGACGACACCACCCCTATGGCCAGTTCGGGGAACGAGCTCTTAGCCATGCTGAGCATCTTAGAGCAACACAGTGCAAACTTTTTGTTCTTCCTAGTAACCAATAGCAAAACCAAAATTATGATTTGGAATTCTGAACGAAAATTCGTGAGCTCTGAAAAAGAGATCAGGTGTTGAATAAAACAGGAGCGGGTAGCGATAGCAAAATTAGCGACATTGTGGATGAACATTACAAAGTCCACTAAGATTAGACTAGTTCAGTCTCTTGCCTTCTCCATTCTCTTATACGATTTGGTTTATTAAAAAAGCAGATTGTCGTCGGATAGTCGTTATCATCTTCGACAATAACCTGGTTAAACTTTTTATGTTCCTCACAAAATTACCTTATAATACTTAAATATGTTTACTGAACCAAGCTGGCCTTTACAAATCAACAAAATCATTTTGCCATATATCTCAAATGAATTTATAGTCAAACAGTTACCATTATATTAGGAAATATCTCCAAACAATAGCCACCCTAGCCGTGTAAACTTTATGGCACTAAATCAAAAATCATGTTAAGAGTGAGTCATTATTTATTATTCTGTGAGTTTTTTGGTAGTGACTTCTGAGGTATTTTAAACAATATTATGTTGATCGGGTCATTTTTGAAGGACTCTAGCTGCCTAGCAAATAATTTTGTTGATAAAATCGACAAGCTGTCATTAATAGGATAATCTGAGACTGGCGCTTTGAATTATGTCCTAAAGTATAAAATACAAAAATAAATTTTAAATATTGAATTTATCTAAGTAGAGATTTTAATGAACAATAATAATAAATTATCAAACCACCTTGTGTAATGTCCTAAGAATCAAACCTTGTTCTAGAGTGAAATATAAGATTCAACACATTTTCTATTTGAGTTTATTATAATTATCATGACAATTTTTTGAATTGAGTCGCTCCTTGCACTCAGGTGTGTTTAAATGTAAATGACCCTTAGAAACTAAGTGTAAAGAACAGTTTGTACAAGGTGGTTCTAAAATAGGGTTCCGAAATTCTGCTGTGTACAGAACTCATTAATATAAGCCAAATAGTCCCTATTAACATGTGTCCTAAAGCGCACCCTTAGGAAGTTATTTAACAATAATAATAATAGCGTTTATTATCCAACAATTTCCCATTTACAGAGCAATTTTGCAATTATACCACAATATAATAATAAACTAAATAATAAAAATAAAGAAATCAATGATAAATATCAAAAGAAATATTAAATTAAAATAAAAAAATAATATTAATATGCGCGTATCCACATACTGAAATAGATAATAATATAATTCTAATACCAGTAGTGTCGTAATAATAATTAACATACATAATAACAATAACTATAGACAAAATGTAAAACAGATTTTCTTGTCCCAATAATTTATATAACAGTAAAATAAAGATGATAATAAAATACTAAGTAATATTTGCTTGAATCAAAATATAAAATTGGTGAGAAAAATTATTTCTAAATATATGATGTTAATTGAATGTACATAATACGAAAGCATCTCTCCAGTCATCTAAGTTGCATGTAAAAATATCACACATATTAGATATCGTGTTTGCGTTTCTACACATTAAATGAAAAGGTGATTTTAAAAATATACTGGTTTTAGGTGTTTTACATAATAATTATAGTTTAAAAAACTAAAAAATCATGCTTTAATAGTAAACCGAACTAAAAAGCAGAAAATAATTTTTAATTATGAACAGTTTATTTTGCAGCAGTGGAAAGTCAAAAAATTAATTATGATTAATTACCTGAAAATAAAAATATAATAAAGCTTAATTTATTAACAGAAAAAATCGATTCAGAGAAATAAATAGTTACCAATAGAATAATTGTAAAATTTAATATTGAAGTACGGGAATGACAAATGATTTTCAAACCCAATTTACTCGCAAACAATTGACAATATTGATTTGGACAAACAAAATATTTTTACGTAATATTGTTAAGTTTTTATAAATCTGTAATAGTAGTAGTTGTAAAAAAATGACCAACGTAAATAGGTCGCTTATGATTTGTATGTAGAAACGTAAAAAGTTATGTAAGACTCATACCCTTTTGAGGGCTTAGAACTTCCTAAGTTTGCATTTTAAGGCATTTGTTAATAGGGACTTTTTGGATTATTTAAGAGAATTCCATACACAGCAGATACGTATTATAGGAACACTCTGTATTGTGCTCGTTTGTTATTTTCTTCTTCTCTCTCAATGAATATATGTTATTAACTGTTCACGTGCGATATTAGCTAAGCATATTCTAGAAATATTAACTCACCTTATATACCTCCTTATAATTTGGATAAAAGCATCTTGTATGGTAAATGTTGCAGTTGCCTTAATTATATTCAATAAATAGTTGCTCAGCAGGAAGGCTGATATCAAGAAAAATACATTTATTGATGCGTATCCTATACGCAGTAGAACTTGTGATATTGAGGACGCTAAAACCTAAAATTCAGATTTTATTAATTAAGATAATATTTCTGTTTATCTTGTTGTGTATATATCTGGATGAGTTGAGTGCAATGCTTCATAAACTAAATTTAAAATAAAAACATTGTCCTATAGCCAAAACAATAGGACACAGATGTTCACTAAAAAATCATTTTCGTTGTGTATATTTTCTTTAAAGTTTCTTTTATAGCATTATACACCTTTGAGTTTCTAAACACCCTGTGCTGTCTATTTTTCCAGTCATTATCGGCGAGATTTCTTTATGAAATTGCTTTGGTAGTCCCCAACATTCATGTTTTAGGTGATCTACCCCGTTTTCATTTAGCGTATTATTTAGGGAGTCGTTCTTCGCTTACATTCTTTATACTTTCATGTGTTTTATTATTTCTTCATTTTTTATAAGCATAATCTCCTTGCTGTATATAAGCGTTTTTTTTATTTGTGGTAGCATAGTTACTGACCTTAATAGAGTGTTGTATATTCTTTTGTTTTCTTTTCTGATATTCTTCTGCAATAACATCGAGTTACTTGCTTATATGCCTTTTCTCCATTAGTTAATCTGTCTTTAATTGTCTGACCACTTCGTACTATTGATTTTAAGTTTGTGCCTACATGTATAGATATACATATTCCTTGTAGGTTCTGATTTTCCCCCTTCTGAATATAACCCTTCAGGTGTGTTTTCTATTGCAATTCTTATATACTGCCGTATTTTTATTGTTGACATGTTTTTGTGATTTTCAAAATAATGAGTTATTTGGGAAATATTTCAGGTGTGTAGTTTTGGTTGGGATACCCTGTATAATACTTTTTATGTAGTCTCTACATATAAAGCCGTTGTCATCCACAAACATCCAAAGACATGTCCGAACATCTTATCTTGAATCCCGTAATCTCAAGAGTTTCATGCAATATCTTCTAGTAGGCATTGAAAGAGAACATCGGGTTTACGCAATTCATTGGGTAATATCCCATGCAAATATACTGAGACAATCTATACACTTATATTCTGCATCTTTACTGTTACTGAACTTCAGTCGATAAACTTGCACCCTCTAGCACATTAACATTCTGCATATTTTCACATATACCCAATATACATTTAGTAGGCTTGCATCCTTTGTACCGCTGCAAAAGATTCACCCTGTATACAGATATACATCTTTTATGTTAACTTTATGTATTTTGCTGTATATAGTTCACCTTGTATATGTAAAACTCCTTTCATTAACCTATGTTCACAAATACACTGTAAACTTATACTTTGTTTAGTAACACCGCGTATACACATCGCTTACCATAGAAGGTACGTGTTCTTGGCCAACAGTTACCCAAATAGTAGCGCCATTTAATTTTTTTTTCCAAGAAGAGCTTCGATTTGGATGGTTGCTTCTTTATGAATTTTGTATTTTCGTGTTGTTTAAATTGACGAACATTTCAGAGAACACAAGTAAACAGTACACTATGGAGTTTTCTTAATTTACCAATAATTTTATTTGCGGTAGAAGTCTAGTCATTTCGAAAAAACCTAATCGGGAGAAGTTCCTAGAAGGGGAAAATCACAGTCTATGCAATTTCACTATTAATCACAACATACTTAAGTTTGATAGAAATTCGTTAATCTTATTTATATCACAATTCCTTAGAAAAGCAGAAATCTTTTAAAACCCCTTTTGATAGAAATTGGGTGTCATGTTGGAAAATATTGCTACGGATCTCGAGGGTTGAATTAGACCCCTGTTGTCCAATTAATACTATTTTATTTAACAATGAAAACAAATTCGTTTGCATTTTTAATTGATAGCATCAATTGCTCGAATTGTTGTTGCTGAAATTTCATTTCTTCTTGCATTTTCTCATCCAATGACGTCACTAATTGCTCTTGATCATTTTTCCTTTTCTCTTCGAGTAATTGCTGTTCTTTTTGTCTTTTCTCTTGTAATAATTTAATTAACTGTTCTTGATCTTCATCTTTTTCTCTTTGCCTTGCTTATCCATTTTTTCTTGGGATCTTGTATTCTCCATTAACAGTTTATTATCCCTTTTCTAACAACAATTGCTATAGATCCCCTGGGTTCAAGTAATACTATTTTATTTCTTTTTTTTTTCTTCTTTAAGGGTTTCTCCAACTGGAGTGACTATGGGCGGTGGCCCTTGATAACGTTTAGAAGTGTTTTTTGTTTGAAATAAATAAATAAATGTTGATGCCAAACTTTATCTTATGATGAAATGAAACATTATCTTTTCCAGTCTTATAAAAATTAACTTTTTAGGTTTTCCACTCTTATTATAAATTAACTATTTTCCGCCACCATAGAATACAATTTTGAGGCGAGGCAACCTTGGACCCCCCGGCTATCACTATATCTAAACAAATATCACTTCTTGAGAGTCTATTCACTTTCAAAGCGTCTTTTGGGGATAATATTTAAAACACGGGACCAAAGATTATTTAAATTTATATAGATTCCTAGTCCCAACCCCTAACCTATTCACACACACACAACTGATCACCTCGCCATCTTAGCCGTTAGCCGGTACTATTTTATTTAACGATGAAAACAAATCCTTTACCTTAATCTTCAAACTTCAATACACATTTATTGACACATACAACACACAACATTTTACACCTGAACTTATGACAAGACTAACTAACGCTCACAAAATTTATATACAATTCTTACATTTGAGAGTCCTCGAAATTATTCTACGGCGCTAATATCGAATTATATCTTTCCCGAACTGACAGTTAAACTTGGTTGGTATATACAGGGTCTTCCCTTGGCCGACGTTATAACTTTCCGTGACAATATTAAATATTAATTATTGTGGGTTGGATTCTGAATTTCTACAAACTTCGGTGTCAGTAAGATGTGGTTTTGATTCGTGAAAAAATGAAATACATGGAAGTGATGCTGGGTTATTGGCAGTTTTACTAACTTCTTCAACAGATTCTATATTTGAAACAAGTGCAGCCATTAGAACAAAGACAACATGGGAAAGTATAATTAGGTGCATCAGTATCACTCTGATTACTTGTATCAGTTTTAACTTTTTGGTGTCTTCGCTGCCTTTTGCTTCCATGATTTTTGTCCAGTTTCTTTTCAAAGAAAATATTTGAATTTTGTCTCCTAAAAATTAACATTTAAAAATATAATTTTTGGTACCTTTAATTACTTTACTCAAAGAAGTTGGTATTCCTGAGTTCTGGAAATCTAGTAGGGTACTGATGATGACTATAATTGGCAGTAAAAATGCAGCGTATCTAGAATATTAAAATATCAAATAAAAATAATCTGCAACAAAAATGCATTGTATCTAGAATATTAAAATATCAAATAAAACTATGGATAGGTATCTATACTATTATAAAATTGTAAGTTTGTTATTTTGTTTCCTTGTTTTTTTGTTTGTTAGGGCATCACGTAAGAACTACTGAACTGATTTTGCTGAATCTTTTTTTGTTGCAAAGCCTATAGTTTGACTCAAAATCTGGTAGATATTTTATCTCCCTAAATTGACAGGAACGGTAGATAGAGCGAAAATACTTCTACCATCTTGGATAACACAATTACTCTATGGGTTTCATCGCAAATATTCGATACTTGAATCAGTTTAGTTTAATTCACAATTTGGAATATGCCACTGTAACATGTTTCGATATAACAAAAATCAACTGTAATATATATATATATATATATATATATATATATATATATCAACCGTAATTTTACAGAGTGTAGCAGAATTCTAAGAATAGAGACTGGTACAAAAATGTTATATTGGCTGGCAAATAAGTAGTTGCATATACAAGGTTGTTAAAATGTAGGATGGAGTAGCATTATAATTATACACGGTGGGAAAAAATGATATAAAAAGTTTGTTATATAGCAGTTGCATATATAGGGTACCTATCTAAAATATAGGGCGCAATAAAATCATAATTACTTTTATGTTTTTTTGGGTAAACACCACAATTGAAATAAAACGACGTTTATGGAAGGAAAACCAAACGTTTAAAAGTCTATTCTGACTTCGTTGTCAATGGCTTCATATTTAGTGATGTAAATTGCAAAATGAAACTTTGATTTATGACATTTAAATTGACATTAGAAAATTTGTTGTTTTTAGATATACAGGTAGCACAAAAAATTCTAAAGATCATGTATTATAGTTAAACAGCTTTCAAATTAGAAGAATTTGAAAGAGTTGTCTTCAGAATTTATAAGTGGCCTAGGTACGACTTTGTTATAAGATAGCGCATTCGCCAAAAATTCGATCAAAGAATTCTATTGTTTCAGTGATCCTATTAACGTCATAAGGGAAAACCTAGGAAAAACCTTATGAACTATTCCGATACTGGGTTCTTCAAAAGGAGGTTACCATTAATAATTTCTTCCTTAATGGCCGGTAACCAGATACGATTAAACTCTACAGAAGTAGAAGCGATACTATCGTCTTCATTCAAAAGAATTAAAGCAGACTCTTTTATTTTTCGTTTTGTGTTATGTTGTTCTTTGTGAAGTACAGTTGAATTGTCAAATTGTATTTTATGGCCTAGGTGAACATGCTTGGGACCTTTTCTATATATAATAAATTTTATAATCGTTTTCATGTCTGTCGCCAGCTATTTTTTTCAGATCTATAGCAGATGCAATATGACAAGGTATACAAGTTTTGTTGGTATTAACACTTCTCTTAACTTCTTATTTGTATTGGTCTGGTTGTAAAACATTTTGTGAAGAAACATTGGAAAAATAAAATTTTGTTGAGGGTGTACAGACTAGAGTAAGTAGCTGTAGCGTTTAATAATTGAAACAGCTTAGTTCATGTAATACGTACTCTTATACACGACGCAAACACAGAAACTGTAATATTCTATGATAGAGGAGAGATGAGAAAAATTTCAATTTGGAATCGAGAGAGAGAAATTCAGCATTGAGTGAGTGAACACGTCGAACCATTTGTTGCGGGGTTTACATTTTTCATATGTAACAATAGGACTCTGCTAGTGTTTTAGGAGGCCGATTTGGTAAAAGCAGTCGTGAAAGATATTTATGGAAATAAATGCTCAAAAGTGAGCCGAAGGTTGGAATTTTTGAGATTGTTGGAATTTTTGATTTTGTTAGAATGTGAGTGTAGCTCCAGTTTGAAGTAAAATTATAATAAAGCAATGCAGTATTTTAGGATTATTCTGCTGGCAGTATTTTCCCGTTGGGCCATATATTTTTTGATAGGCGCCAGATGTTATAATTTGGTTATTTTACCGGAGATGGGCTATATATGTAGAGATTCCCTATTTATCCGCTGGGCCAGTTTTACATTTAAATCGATTATCTATAATTACTGTATCTGTATCTCGTTTTGAATAATTTTGCCTATATATGTTATTAGTGCTAGCGTAAATATTTTACTACATATTAGATGGTTATCTTTTGGAGTACCGAGTGTATAATTTATGGTTTATAGTACGCAACATTAAAGTGGACTTTATGTTTTGGGGATAGTTTTGAAAATTTTTGGGTTCTTTTTTTAATGGTGTTAAGGTCTTCTTTTAAGACTATAATTAGGGTGGACGTAATAGCATTGAGTTTACTGTGTAGATAATAGTGTATAGTAACCATTAATTACAAATCTGGGTTATATATGGTATAAGGATTATTAATCTTCAATATTTTACCTATTAACATTTCCTAAGATAGCACTTGATGTAGCTTAAAGTTTAAATATTCTTAAATTTAAATGCTACATATTTTGTTTTTTTTTTGTACCATACATATATAGTTTTCCATTGAATTCTCATTTATACTCGTTACGTGTATTTGTATCCTATTATAATGATTGACAAATTGCACTAAACTAAATATTTGTTGCTTAACAATTAAACAAGTAAAAATATTGAATACAAATGATGTGGATCATAACATTGTAAATAGGTCTTCTTTACTGTTAATATTTCCTCCTTTCCAAAAAGGAATCACGGACAGGAAAATTCTGAGAAAACACAACGTATCAACAGTATATTAACTGAAGAAAACCATACAACAATCCCTAAGGTCGGTTAAGGATGCTCGATAGGCTCTAATAGCTTCGGAAGTGGACCGAATACCCTGCAGTTGTAGTGAAGTATACATCGGTACCACAAAAACGGAGTTGCTGAACGGAAGTGACCGATAAATCTGCGGTCGCTGAACATACAGTAAGCCAAGAGGGACATTTTATCCGGTATACCGAACATTTACCGAGCATTTAATTAGCCAGCTCTATCCAAGGATTTATAGATCAGAAACATCCTAATAAATTCAACAGAAAAGAAAAAAAGCAGAATTTCAATAGTTTGGTCGACTGCACAGAAAAACATAATATGCAAAGAGCCAAGTGGTATCAGCCAATGAGAACTCACTATCCAGGCCGCGCCCCCTACCGAATGTTTAAAGAAAAGCAGCATGAATGCCAAAAGCATAGTCAATATCCAGCTTGTGCAGCGATCATTTAGACCACTGCCACACCCTGGCCTTTGGAAATTTCTACCGTAGTTATAGACGAAATGTTAGGTCGATATTTTAACCGGCCACGGCTCTATACCCCAGAAAACAAAATTTCCGATTTATAATCAATCTAAAATTTATATAAAGTTACATATTACCGCAGATAAGTTCATGTTGAGGAGGAGCATACTTCTCAAATTTTGCCGGTGGGTATTAAAGAACTTAACACCTCATATCTGTTATATACATTTCAAACTTCAGGTTCTTAAAACTGTCAGCCGCCCTTAAATAAATTTACTTGAGTTTTTTGTAACCTAATCCGCTTCCCTAAATGTTCCCGACGAGAGCTGTCGTTTCCCCAGCCAAGACAGTTAAAGGTAGGTCTGGGCATAAAATGGAACAAAAATTAAAATCTCAACTAAGGTGAAAGGAAACTTATTGAATTTAGCTTCATGACCTTAAATAATGATAAGATGATGAGTCTTCCGTTTGGGCAATTGTTGGCCACACATAATGTTATATAAAAAAATGACCTTAACTGAGTTAAATTATTACTGTAAGACTTGCTGTGTCGAATAACTAATATCTTGAAATGGGTGTCCACTAAAAGATGGCTAATCGTGAACGTTTAGTCCGTGTGGCATCTGCCAGGTAATAACAGAGTTTATCTTTGAGTGTACCGTCGAATGTCGAGGTTTGGCACAAAAAACAGGGTGACGACAACTTGCCTAATAAAGATGTTTTATGATGGTTAGGTTCTGCCAAATTGTGTGATGCTGGTATGTACTCAGACGGTAGGGCAATATAACATGATCTGTTGGAAGAGATAGGTCAGTATAGTTAGCACCGCCATTTTACAAAAAAATATGATTCATCCACATTTCTGGAATTTACATTACTTTAATTATGAGGAATTCGCATTCTTACATGTTCCTAAAAGCTGTTACTTTTTATTACAATTAATTGAACAAAATACTTTTATTTCTGCTACTCATATAAATTATTGCTTAGAAAATAAGATCTGAAAACTTTTGAAAGAGTTGATTCAATCTTCATGGTCAGACTGTTAAGTACTTTACACCAAATGGTTCAAGAAATTATATTTCATCAGGTTATAGAGGGAGAACAACAGATACGTGTTTGGTTGAAGGATGTGATTTTACTAAATGTTTTTAACCAGGTATATGTGTTATGGCTGAGAGGCGATACAAACATGTAGAACAAGTTTTGTACACAAAGTGAATAATAGGATACAAAACTAGTTGCAAACTTAAGGATACATTCTAAAACAGTGATTCGACAATATGCATATACAATAATACATATTTTTTCTTTATTTGTAAATTATAAGGTGTTTTGGGAATAGATTATATTTCCATGAATTCTCAAAAACTTTTAGAAAATCCTTTACATCGTTGTCATCAAATATTACACTTATTAATGTGTACTGAAGTTAAAATCAGTTACACAAAAATAGCCGTTTTGGGAACCAGTTAAATAACTTTACAGTTGTATCAGCACATAAAACTTTCCATTTGAGTTTACATTTTCATCTAAGATTTAAATAGGTAACTCACTTTCAAGACATTTTATTTCAATGGGCCTGTCTTTACATTCCATCAGGCGATCTTGCTATCATATGATAGTTTTTTCACAAAGTATGTTTCACATCATCCGCCAAGATTCTAGCATGTTTTATGAAATTTCTCCTCCCATTATTAATGCAAATGTATTTCCACAGACTAAATTCATAAGATCTTGAAGCAGTAACTCTTTCATATCTTAGCTCATGACAAAGGGTGCTTTCATGTTGGTTTCCCGTTTTTCGACTTTGCAAAATTCAGTCACATATCTTCATTATATTTGACCACCAATTTGTACTTTTGTTTGTTTACAAATATAAAAATAAAGTGGTTTGTAGATTTCATTATCTTGCAGTTATTCAGATTGTCCTCTTTGCTTCTGGTAATAATTTTTTAAATATTGCAATATAGTCCGTGGGTTCAATTTAAAATTATAAAACTAATATTCACTTTCACTTTTCTAGAAACTTTTATTTACATCGAATATATAACAGCTGATTCAAATATCACAATAACAATTTTACATATAAGCTCTTCGTACCACCAACTGAACTCTCCATCGTGGCTACCTACCGCTGCCGAGTCTTTTCGAGAACCATTTTTTTATCTCAAAGTGTTTGTTGTCGTACTGAAATGAAACAGGGTCGGCTTTGGGTAAATATCGTAACACCCGATCAGAAACATACCCTCCATGGTAGGGAGTGAGTCGATCTAAATGAACCACCTTCAATTTAGCCTTGGGGTTTCGAAGGATCCGGTAGACGACGTCATTAAGCCTATTGATCACCTCGTATGGACCTTCCCAAGCGGGTGTAAGCTTTGGGGATTTACCCTTGCTCCGTTGGGGGTTGTACAGCCAGACTTTGTCCCTCTCCTGGAACCCGACTGAATTGGCCTTGAGGTCGTATCGCGTCTTCATCCGGTCACTGGTGGCCAGCATCTGCGTTCGGGCTAATTCGGGTATTGCCAGCATCTTATGTCGGAGCTGGTCGGCATAATCATCGATGTCTTGGGGAGGTTCTTCGGGGGAGCCAAATGCCAAATCGCAGGGTAATAGCAGCTACTTTCCGAATAGAACCCTGGCTGGGTCAGGCCTGTACTATTATGTACGGCAGAGCGATATGGGCCCTTACTGGCTGCACAGATGGCACATTTGCGGCACCAAGCTCTGACGTCTTCGAAGTAATTCACCCAGTAGTACCGCTGGCGAACTTTGTCAAGGGTTTTATTCATGCCCAGGTGGCCTCCGGTAATCCCATCATGTACTTCGGTCAACTACCAGTTGGGACTTGGTTTCTAGTCCATCAGCGCTTTCACAGACTCGCTTGAGCATTCCATTGTCTACTCTTAGAGAGTCCCATTGAGCCCATAACGATTTCAGCACGCCTGAGTATCTAGCTACCTCGTCCCATCGTGGCTTGGGTGCTTCTCTCATTTTGAGTGACAAGATTGGTTCGATGTCTGGAGCATCCATTTAGGTCCTGGATGCACTGTTCCGTTGCCCAGTCTTCATTGGCCTGCACTCGGATCTGCCTGATGGAGATACCCTCTCGCTGTTCCGTCTTCAAACAATGTCCGCATTCCGCTCTACAGGGTCTTTTGGATAGGGCATCGGTATTATTGTGCAAACGGCCGGCACGGTGTTCCTCCTTGAAGTCATATTGCTGTAATTTCTGCATCCATCTGGCCAGTTGTCCTTCCGGTGTCTTCATGTTCAGCAGCCATTTGAGTGCGGCATGATCTGTTCGGATTAAGAAATGACGACCATACAGGTATTTGTGGAAATGGTCTAGAGCCCTTATTATTGCAAGAAGTTCTTTTCTGGTGACGCAATAATTTCTTTCCGGTTTCGAGAATCCACAGCTGTAATAGTCGATCACCCTCTCTTCACCATCTTGCACCTGGGATAGGACGGCCCCAAAACCTGTGTTGCTGGCGTAGGTGTCTAAGATGAACTTGCCGGACTGTGTAGGAAAGGCTAAGATTGGGCAGGAACATAGTGCTGCCTTCAGTCGCCTGAATTATGTTTCGCAATCCTGATTCCAATGGAAGGTCTCTTTCTCAGTGGTCTGCCGAGGTAGAGGGGCGGCGATGGTAGGAAATCCCTCAACAAAACGCCGGTAGTATGAACAGAGGCCCAAGCTTCGAAGTTCATGCTTGTCTCTTGGGACTGGCCAATCACGGATGACTTCTATCTTATCTTCGTTGGTGCGGATTCCTGACTCGGACACTACGTGGCCCAAAAACTCTACTTCTTTTTCGAACAAGGAACTCTTCTTCGGACTGAGTCTCAGGTTGGCGTTATTAATTCTGGAGAATACTTCGACCAGGTTCTTCAGATGGTCGTCGAATGTCTGGCCCATGACTAGAATGTCGTCGAGGTATACTAAGCACGTCCTCCATGTTAACCCGCTCAGTACATACTCCATTAGCCTCGCAAATGTAGCGGGTGCATTACATAACACAAAGGGCATGACCGTGAACTGAAACAGCCCTCTACTGGTGGAGAACGCTGTCTTCTCTCCGTCGTTTGCGTGTAGACCAACCTGCCAATATCCACTTTTTAGGTCTAGTGTGGAGAACCAACGGGAGCCTGCTAGTGTGGTCAAAGTGTCATCGATTCGGGGAAGTGGATAGCTATCTTTCTTCGTGATGTCATTCAGCTTTCTGTAATCCACACAAAATCGGGTGGTTCCATCCTTCTTTTTAACTAGCACGACGGGAGCAGACCATGGGCTGATGGATGGCTCAATAACTCCATTTTGTAACATGGACTCGATGTTTTCCTCGACTGCCTGTTGTTGCCCCAATGGTAGTCGTCTAGGTGGTATTCTGATGGGTTGAGCCTTTCCGGTATCTATTCGATGCTGGATGATGTTGGTGCGACCGGTGGTTCCATCTTGACTGTTAATAATTTGCCAGTGCTTTGTGATAAATTGCTTGGCTTTCTTCTGGTTATCTAGTGTCAGGTGTGTCAAATGGTCAGGAAACTGTGGTAGGAACTCTTTACTGGGCCCTGTCTCCTTCACCGACGTCTGGTACTCTTCTTCGCAATTGATGATGGTCTCTACTGGCTCGAAACAAGCTGTCTCTTGACCGTTGGCAATTCTGATGTCGTTGTTGGACAAATTCAGGACTCTGATTGGTATATCTCGTCCGATTTTAACTCTTACCCGTCCAACTAAGTAGTCATGAGCTGAGTGTACGGGCTCCACCATTCCAACGCAGCTCCCAGGATTGCTGTCTTGCTGTCCATGAATAATCTGTTCCGTTCGACCGGGAATTCTAGCCGACGACTTTGTCACAATTTTTATGGAGGTGACTGAACTGTTGTCGGACCGTGTCAATACAAATTCCTCATTTAGGAACCGAAGAACATCATATCTCGGGTCGGAGATAAATCCATGCTGGCTAACTAGTTCCATTCCCAGTATAAAATCGTCCTCAATATTCGCTACAAGGACTATCTGTAGCACGACATCTGCCTTACCCTGTATTGACATGGACTCGCCGGTGACTGTTCTGAGCTGGATGTTATTGGTAACTGGCCGAGTTACCGATGCTCTCAAGACCCTGGACTTGGCAATGGACACAGCGGCGCCGGTATCGATGGTGATGGTAACTGCTCGCCCATTGATGGTGCCTCTGATGACTGGGCTGCCGCTATCTCGGCAAAATACCCGGATGGATACTGTCCTGGAGGCTGGTCAAGAATGAGTCGGCATTCGCCCCCTTATGCTAACTGGTTGGAGTTTCCCTGGTTGGTAAGGTCTGTTTGTAGTGTAATTGTACTCGACAGTCACGTTGGAAGTGTCCTGTCCACCCGCAGCGGTAACATGCCCCCGCTGGTGCCAGTTCTTTGTGACCGTTCTAATATTTTATTCAGACCGGCTAGCAACGCTTGAAATGGTGATTCTGACTCTTCCTGGTTGAAGGAAACTGCTTGGTCCCTCGGCTTGGACATGTTCATGACGGCCTCTACTTCCAAAGCCCGAAGTAGAGCTTCATTACTCTTCTTGACGCCACTAAGTCTTAAATTTTATTTGTACTTCCACATCTATGATGCCGTTTATGAAACTCTTTGTGGCCAACTAGTCTTTCGTTTCCTCTCGCAGGTCTGGGTAGGACAAGTGTACTAACCGTCTAATCTCTGCTTCGAATTCTTGGGGGCTTTCACAGGATTTTTGAGTTTTTCCACTCAGTTGGACTTGGTATACCTGACTCAAGGATTCATTGTCGTAGCGTTTGTCTAGGATGGCGATGATTTTATCGAAATTGCCTTGTTCATCGACTGGAATTATTTGGAGGAGTTCTAGGGCCGGACCTCTTAACCTCCTGGTTATCCCATCCATTAGCTGTAGCCATGGCTTCAAATTGCCGTTTATACATGGGCCAAGATGAGCTGCCATCAAATGTGGGTGGTTTGCTAACCGAACCTTTGGTAGTCACGGTGTGCTGGTATTTTCCTCGCTGTAAGTCCCTTTGCATTTGTTTGATTTCTGTTTCTACCTTATTCTGGATGGCACTGATTTCATCTTGAACTGTGTTTTGAATAGAACTGATTTCAAACTTTACCTGACTTTGGATGGAATCGAGGTCATCTACTTTGGTTTCAAGAGTGTCCATCGTATTTTTTATGGTCTTAATGTCATCATTTATGTCTGACTCAACTATTTGCATTCTGTCATTAACTGTTTCATTAACTTGTGCTACTATTTGCATTAATTGTTCAAATTGCAGTTGTTTTTCTTTTCAGTTTTGTGTCATTTTTCTTCTAATAATTTAAATTCATTTTGATCTTGTTTTTCTACAAATTTCGAAAATAATCCTTCCATAAAATTTTGTTGTTCGCTTTTCATCGTAGTGACAAGATTTTCTAATTCTATTTTACGTTTTTCATCAAAAGATTTTACCAACCTTTGTTGAATTTCTTCTTGATGTTTTTCTTTCTTGTCACGTTTTTCTAGAATCTAGACTATTTTTTCGTCTAGTCCCTCCGGAACTTGCTTTACTGTTTTTTTAGTAGTTTCGTCTATTTTTTTCCATTTTTTGGGTTTCCATAAACCAAATTACGATTTTAACTGCACTTAATCCTTTACTTCTGATCACGAAATTGCAATATAGTCCGTGGGTTCAATTTAAAATTATAAAACTAATATTCACTTTCACTTTTCTAGAAACTTTTATTTACATCGTATATAAAACAGCTGATTCAAATATCACAATAACAATTTTACATATAAGCTCTTCGTACCACCAACTGAACTCTCCTTCGTGGCTGCTTCCTTTATAAGACCAGCATGAAAAATACTCGCAAAATCAATCATCACTCCTACCGCTGCCGAGTCTTTTCGAGAACCATTTTTTAATCTCAAAGTGTTTGTTGTACTGAAATGAAACAGGGTCGGCTTTGGGTAAATTTCGTAACAATATTTTGGTATTTTCTTCTCTGATTTTTAACGTCACTGCATATAACCTTGGGTTGAATTATAATTCAGATAGCTTTTGCCTTTCATTTCCTTCTCGTGTCATCGGTCTGGCTGATATAAAGAAAGAAATATTTTATAATAATAGTCTTAAACATCTCAATAGCATACCTTCAACACTAACTTAATTGTTTTTAGATAACAAATTTAACATTAATATAATTATTTTACTTACTTGGAAGTTTTGAAATTCTTGAGTTTTGATGCACAAAAATCTATGAACAAGGCACTCACTCTGTCAACAAATCATTAGTCGTAATTCGATCGATCTAAATTTGAAGCAATTACCTTTACAAAGCCAAGTCCCATGACTATGTCCCATGACTACTATATTTAGGTTCAGATTACTGTGTAATAAACGGGTAGTTCGAGGCCTGTCCTATTGCAATGCTACGGCTATGACAAAAAGGTGGCTCCTTGCACTAATAAATTGCAAGGGTGTCTAGTGCCATTAGCGCTCTTCTCATTGGATATGTCAGTGTGTTTATGGTTGCATTAGTTTGAAATATTATGGTTTCATATATTATAAATATTATACAGCACATTAAAATATGTATTGGCACTGTGCGGTTCCGAATTGTAACATTCAACAGACTTACTGAAATAGTATTTTTTGCTGGTTTGTATTTATTCGAAGGAAATCGATGTATTATTTGAGGATATCCTTCACTCTGTATTGCCAGAAAACTGGGAACACTTTCTGTTTGTGGCATGAAATTTTAAACTATGTGATATATTTAGTATTACAATTTCAACTTTCTGTATTGAATTATATGCATTTCAAACTTCGGACACTTAAATGCATAAAGCCTCTGTGTTAATTTTGATATATTTTAACAACATTCTGGCTTTAATAATCAAACTTTATCTAAAAACCATTATTAAATTCATCTGCTGTTTGAAATGACCTACATTATTATTTAAAATTAAGTTTGTCGATTCCACTCAATGAGTAATTACCTATTCAAAATAATGCTTTAAAACTACTTTCTTCTATATTATCAAACTTCATATTGTGTTTTAATTATTATATCCATGAATTAATGTGTACCTTATTCTAAAATTAAATAAAAGCACAAAATAAATCATCAATTAATGTGTCAAATTTGGGCATCGGACGTGAAAATTCTTTCAAAATCAGGTTACGCATATTTCACTATTTTTATCAATAATTGGGAAAACAGTTTTTATACATACACCTTATTTACATATAATTAATAATGTAAACTTTGATTCCCGTGGTTACTACGGGACCGGGCCTGACAGTTGAAGGCCTCTTGGGGACGTCTAGAATACTATTACGAACTTTATGAACTCTCGAACTAAGATCGTCATTTGACCTAATATGCAATTATCCAATTCAGCAACTGATGTTATAAAAGTTCCTAATCAGTACAAAAATTGTCAAAGTTGAAACGCAAGATAAATCATGGATCATGGTACATAAATTATATAAATTCTAATTCATCGGATAAATACTTAATTTTAGTACTTTTTGATTACTATTATGATGGTTGTTATATTATATACTTACAAAACAAGATAACTAAAACAAGAGTTGTTAGCTTTGGGTGGTAAACATGTAAGTAGCTTTATTGTAGAAGTGAGGTTGTAGCTTGAAAGATTTTTATTAATTATAGACTCTATTTGATGGTAATTAAATTCATCTTCTTGACGAGATTCTTCATTTGACTGCAGACACACTCCTCTGTGAATTTTACTAGTATCCCATATGAAATAATTATTCCTGTGTTCCTGAAATTATAAAAAAAATGGAATAATTGAAAATAATAAAAAGCCGTATCTTGTTTGCCTATATAATGTTAAATGTAAGCAAAATGGATTTAGGGTATATACTTTGAAATCTTAGCGTTGACTACACTAGTTTTGTCTCGGTTTGAGGATGGCTTGGGAAGGGGTTAGGTAAACTAATAATATAATAAGAGTCATGTTATCTGTATATAACTTTATTTATATGTACTTGAGTTCTCCAAAACAGTATAATGATTTTGAAGGAATTTACCCATTTCAGGGTCTCATCCTTAGGAAAAATCATATTATTGAGAAATTCAAATATCAAAAATTCAGTGACAGACTGTGACAAATACTTATCTACATTTAAACTGCCATCTATAAAAAATGGCCTAAATATTTAGTTTTAGGGGTCGTTGCGTATTAGTCTCTGGATTAGTGTTACTCCAGTATCGGCAGTGATGAAAATTTACCTCACCATTTGAATAAAAGGGGGCATCGTCAGAAAAACAAGTATTCCATAACAAATAGGATTGTTGCTTATGTAACCCGACAATTTTTCATAGAATTCTATTCTTATGTCAAAGTCGTACTCATTTCATTCTTCACAGCTCTGATTTTGTAGCGATAAAACTTATAACGATTCAGAATTCCGTGAACACTATTTTGTGAAACACCTTGGCTCGGGTTTCTTTTTAACAATGGATCCCATTACCTTGAATTTGCTTCACAGTTCAGTAGTTTATTTATAGTCGAGATAGTATTCTTCAGGTTGTACAATCGAGACCATATCGAACATCTGTTAAAATGTTGATGAAATATCAAAAAGAACACAAACGTTGAACTCCTGTTTAAACAGGCTGTATACGAGGAGGGTAGGGTTTCATTTAAAATAATTGAAGAGCTAGCCCTGGGATGAAATTAACCTTTAGTATGGCTAAATGTATATAAATTTGTTAAGATATAAGGCGCTATATAATTATAAATATTACATGGTGGTTCCAAACATGTTAGAAATCAAATGTGTACTTAAAATATTGGATGGAGTGAATCTATAGTTTTATAAGGTGGCTAGAAAAAATAATTGTATATGGAAGCCCATAAGCAACGAACATATAGGTTAGTGGAAGATAGGGCCCAGTAGAAATAATGCTAAACAGGGTGATTAAAATTGTTATACTTATTGGATTGCCATTGGCACTTGCATTTACAGGGTGTTTGAAATATAATACGTCATGGAATTATAATTCTATAAGGAGGTTCAAAAATGTTCTGTTGGGTGTCCATAAGTTAGTGCATATACAGAATATAGAATAGTTCCATATACGATGGAGAGAAATTATAGTTAACATGGTGATTATAAATTTTCATATATATGATGGTTGAAGTATAGAGCGGAGTAGAATTATGGTTATTGTGTTTTAGAAACAAAAATTGTTTATCTTACTATAATAGTCCTCTTACCTGAAATTTTTTCTGGTACGTAATTTAAGGGTCGTTACAACTTACAACATATTATAACGTCTATTTATACTATTTCAATTCTCATCCGATTTGACTTCTTCATGTTTGAATGTTTACTGAAGCAGACGATAACATACTTGTCTGCCTGCATTCCTGATATTACACAAAGTTACACTTACTAATTTTAAATTCTCGGGAAAACTAAACGAATACAGCAGCAGACAACTAATACGACCGATTAACTGCAGTCCTAGATAAGAGATATGACAATTTGTCTTTGAACCAAGTATTCCAGGTATAACTTAATAAATAATTTTGTCAAGTGCGAGTTGGACTCGCATACTAAGGGTTCCGTACCACCTTCAAGATTCGCTTCATTTTTATAAGAATCCATCGAATTTAGTTTTCTAATTTGGCCCCCAAAAATTCGCATTGGAGTTTTATTTTACTAATAAACTTTCAGGAAAGCCTTTTATAATCTACTGTCTGAATTTTGAGGCTCTGTTGATTGGAAGATATAGGACTAAATAGGTCAAGTTTTAAATTATAAATTATTATATATATTATTCAAATTATTTAAAAATACAAATCAAATATATATTTCAAAATTTAAGTAGTATTGTTTTCGAAATGGGAATTAAGTCGATGTTTAATATTTTTGCTAATATCTTTTAAACAAATGATTTAAAAATATGATATATTTGTAATTCACTTAATGAGCCTTTTATTTGATATATTACATGATGCGTTTGAAAATTGAAGTTTTATTTTCAATTTAATTGTATAATTTGTCCCTAAAATTACTATGGAGGTTTTCTAATAATTCTTCTTATAAATTTCAAGTGAGCCCCAGTACCCCTAATTATTTTCAAAATTTTAGGTACTATGGTTTCGGAAATAAAGCGAAAAACGAAATTTTTTTATATTTTTATGTTAATATCTTGTAAACAATTAATTTTTAAAATATGAAAAATAAATATTTGTATTGCTCATAATGAGCCCCTTCATTTGATATATTGCATGATGCGTTAAAAAAATATTTTTTATTTTCCGTTTAATTCTATCATTTGGCCCCCAATATTAATATTAGGGATTTCTTTGTATTTTTCCTGTAAACAACAAAAATTAGGTGTTATAGTTTGGGGAATAAAGGGGGGAATGAGTAATTTTTTTAATATTTTAAAGAATTTATTAAAAAAAAATTAAAATATATTTGAATGGTCATAATGAGCCCTGTGATTTGTTATATTACATGATCCGTTAGAAACAAGTTTAATTTTTTATTTTCCATTTAGTTCTATAATTTGCCCCCCCAAAATGAATATTAGGGGTTTCTCCTGATTTTTCCAGTAAAGTTCAGGTGAGGCGCTATATTTCTATTTTTTTTCAAAATTTTATCGCTTATGGTTTCGGAGATAAGGGGGGGGGGAATGGGTAAATTTTTTTATATTTTTGTTAATATCTTTTAATTTATTTATTTTAAAATTATGAAAAAAATATAATTGTTTTCGTTATAATCAGCCCTTTCATTTGATATATAACATGATGGGTTAGAAACAATTTTAATTTTATATTTTCCATATAATTCTGTAATTTGCCCCCAAAATTAAAAGTAGAGGTTTATCTTTATTTTTCCAGTAAACTTAAGGTCAGGCTCTATACTTCTATTTTTGTTCAAAACTTTACGTTTTATAGTTTCGGAGATAAGGGGGGAATGGGTAAATTTTGGTATATTTTTGTTAATATTTTTTAAATTATTTTTTTTAAACATGAAAAAAATATATTTGTGTTCCTCAAAATGAGACCTTTTATTTGATGTATTACATGATGCGTTTAAAAAATATATATTTTTAAATTTTCATTTAATTCTATAGTTTGCCCCCCAAAATTAATATTAATGATTAATGATGAATGGAGCTGTTAAACCATACATCAGCCCATGGTCTACTCCTGTGATTTCAGTACAAAAGAAAAATATAACCAACCTTTTTGACTGGATTACAGAAGATTGATCGATGTGGCAGCTATACATTCCCCGGCATCGACAACACTCTGCAAACACTAACAGGGTCCCGTTGGAATTATAAACTAGACCTAAAAAAGAGATATTGGGAGATTGGACTGACTGAAAACGACAGAGGAGAGTCAGCGTTCTATACCAGTAAAGGGCTGTTTTAGTTTACGATCATGAACTTTGGGTTATGTTATGCTCCCTTTACGTTTGAGATGTTTGAGTGGGTTGACATGGAGGACATGCTCAGTAAATCTTGACGACATTCTGATCATGAGTTACACATTAGATGACCATCTGAAGACCGTCGGAAAAGCATGTTCCAGAATTACGAATGCCAACTTGAAACTCAACCCTAAAAAGTACTCCATGTTCTAAAAATAGGTGGAGTTTCTGCGCCATGTCAGGAATCCGCACAAACGAAGACAAGGTAGAAGCTATTTGTGAATGGGCGATCCCAAGTGACAAGCATGAACTACGAAGCTTTTTGGGACTCTGTTCGTACTACAGCCAATTAGCTGATGAATTTGCCATCACTGCCGCAACTCTACATCGGCAGAACACTGAAAAAGTGACATTCCCTTGAAATGAAGATTGTAAAACATCATTCAGATGACTGAATGAGGAACTATTCAGCCCAATCGTAGCGTTTCCGACACAGTCCGGTAGGTTCATCTTACAAACCGGTGCCAGCAAACCAGGTTTGGAGGCAGTCCTATCCCAAGCGCAAGGTGCTGAAGAGAGGCTGATCGAGTACTACAGCCGTGGATTATCGAAAGCGGAAAAGAATTATTGGGTCATCAGAAAGTAACTTCTTGCAATAACCAAGGCTGTAGACAACTTTTACAAATATCTATATGGTCGTCATTTCTAAGTAGGTGCCGATCATGCTGCCTTCAAATAGCTGTTGGACATAAAGACACCGGAGGGACAACTAGACAGGTGGATTGAGAATTTGCAGCAATACGATATCTAGGTTGAACACCGTGGCGTCCGATTGTATATTAATGCCAATGCCTTCTCAAAGAAAGCTCTCTAGAGCAGAATGCGGAGAACACAGACAGAACACCGAGTATGGATACATTTTATATATATATATATATATATATATATATATGTCTGTGTGTGTGTGTGTAATGTCTTCGATGCACATTACATATAGAATAATATTCAAAAAATGTATGAATTAGATGTTGCGGTTTTAGTTCAATGCTGGTTCAATGCAAGTATATAATTGACGAAGGACCTTTAACGGAACAATCAATAAACACGTAAAGTAATTCACCAAATAAAAGTTAATCACTGACCTTTTACGTCGAAGCTCTGCAACGGGTGTTTTCTTGGTTCTTCTTTCTTCAGAGGCTAGCCCCGTGAACAGGAACAGTTTCTTAGAGCTTCATCTGGACAACACGTTACACAAAAAATAGCGACGTAGTGTTCATTGATTGAGCATACAAAAAATGCGGGTTTAACAACAAATGATGCTCTTTTGTAAACACAAAAGAAACAAAATGAAAGCGGTTTAGCGGTCGTTACAAAGGGAGCTACTAACTCGCGACTCGTAAAGCAAAAAAACAACAATAAGCGTCGTCTCTTCAGACGGGATCAAAGCCACCGAAAAGTTCGGAGTACATTGCACGAAACTCCCAAGCGTCTTAATAGCTTGGAATCCAAAACACGAATGTCAATAATGTCTATATTTTACACGCAAAAAATGTTTACAATTAGCATTAGCGCGACGGAATGTTTTAGAAAAGGTGCAGAAGTTTAAAAATCAATGAAGTAATTCAATCAAATTGAACACAATACACTAAACAAACTGCGGGAACGCACCATTCCGCCAGCCTTGAATTACTTATTTTAAAACTAAGGGTCCACTGGCAGTGGACAAAGCTTTACAAGAGGTCGCTTCAAAGTACCACTTGCAGTTCTAACTGTAGCAACGCGTACAACACCATCACCTCCAGGATGTACGTCAATAATGCGCCCTAATGGCCAATTCAAAGGAGGTGAAGTGTCTTGCTTCAAAATAACAAGAGTACCTGGCTTAACAACCTCCGAGGGATCAGTCCATTTACTCCGTTGATGAAGAGTATGTAAATATTCTTGCGACCAACGTTTCCAGAATGTCTGATGCAAACGACTTAGTAACTGCCATCTGTTGAGACGATTAGATGGGACAGATAAGAAATCAGATTCAGGAGGTGCTGTTAAAGGTTCCATGGTAAGAAACATTCCAGGACTCAAGGCGGTAAGATCCGATGGATCGTTGCTACAAGGGGTTATAGGTCGCGAGTTTAAAACTGCTTCGACCTGTGCAAATACAGTAGAAAGTTCTTCGTAGGTTAAGATTTGATCTCCAACGACACGTCTTAAGTGAGCTTTAACGGATTTAATTCCGCTCTCCCATAGTCCTCCAAAGTGAGGAGCCGAAGGGGGATTGAAATGCCAAGAAATGGTTTCTCGTGCAGCAGTAGCTCTAAAAGCTTTCAAGATCTGCTTGTGAGCACACACAAAATTAGTACCACAATCACTATATATATGGCTACATCGACCACGACGTGCAATGAATCGTCGCAAAGCTGCCAAGAATGCATCAGCAGACAAATCTGATACGAGTTCTAGATGAACAGCTTTCGTTGCAAAGCACTTAAACAGGCACAGATAGGCCTTTAAAGTTTTCGACCCTCTAGTTTTAGCCATGGTTATAGTGAAGGGACCAGCAAAATCTACTCCAACATGAGAAAAGGGTTTCAATTGTGAAACGCGGGAAATGGGCAAATTTCTCATGAAGGGTTGGTAAGCAGAAGGATTAAGCTTCCAACAAGAAACACATTTAGAAATGACACTACGAATTACTTTCTTTGCGGATAGAATCCAAAATCGTTGCTGCAAAAGAAATTGAACGGTTTGGATTCCTGCGTGAAGATTAGTGATATGACAATCTTCGACAATTAGATTAGTCAAACGACTTTTACTTGGTAGCAGTGCGGGAAATTTAGTATCAAACGGCAATGGAGCATTAGCCAATCTACTACCAACTCTAAGAGTTCCTTGTTCATCAAGAAACGGCGAAAGTTTACGAAGTGATTTGAGCGAAAGTTTTCTTTCTCGAAGAAGGGACATCTCTCTAGAAAAATATTGATCTTGAACATATCGAACAATGCGAAGCTGAGCCTGATATAACTCAGCAGCCAAAAATGATCCAGAGCCCCTACGGTCTGGATTGCGGGCGTTATCAACAAAGCGACAAATATGAGCTATAATGCGGGTAAGGCGATTAATAGAAGAATGTTCTTCTAACAAAGTACCAAATAAATTTGGTAAAGCGGTGACTTGAAGCGCCACTATACGGGCTTCAGTCATAACTAGCGGTGACATGCTTGAGTCTGAGCAAGCATGTGGCAAACAAGCGGTAATCAACAATTGTGGGCCTTTCCACCAAAGTGTATTGCCTAAAACTCTGATGGCAAAGTGCCGCGGGAACCCAAGTCAGCGGGGTTATCACAAGATTGGATATAAAACCAATGCGAAGAAGGAAATTTTTCCTGAATGTAAGCAACTCGATTACTGACAAATGTCTTCCAACGGTGCGGGGAAGAACTAAGCCATGAAAGGACTACCGTGGAATCTGACCAGCAACGAATCACCTTGAACAACAAACGACTATTGAATTGCTCATAAACATAATGAGCCAACTTAGCGGTAAGAACTGAAGCACACAATTCCAATCTGGGAAGTTTTCAAAGGGGCAACTTTCGATTTAGACAATACAAAAAAACTTTGACGAAATCCAGATGCGGTTTCGAACACAAAATAAACAACAGCGGCATAACCTTTCTCAGAAGCATCACCAAATGCGTGAAGTTCACAACTAGAAAAGTTTTCTATAGCAAGCAGGCGAGGCAAAACTAAATTCTGTAAGGAGGGAAGATCACCTATGAATTTTGACCATAACGAAACAATGTGAGCAGGCGGGGTTTCATCCCAAGACAATTTCGAACTCCATAATCTTTGAATCAACTGTTTAACCAAAAACGTTACAGGTGAGATAATTCCTAATGGATCAAAGATTCTGGCCAAAGTGGACAGAAGTATGCGTTTAGTACAAGAGTTATCAACATGTGGTATACTAGCAAAGAAAAAGGAGTCAGAGGATGGATTCCAATGCAAACCTAAAACTTTTAAGGGATTATCAGATCCAAAAGAGTATGGATTCATCGACAAATATTCCTCAGGGACGTGTAGAAACAATCGTGAATCATTACTGGACCACTTGCGAAGCTCAAATCCTCCTCGTCTTAAGAGTTCAATAATTTCTAACTGCAATGTTTGACCCTGTTCAAATGATGAACTTCCAGCAATGATATCATCTACGTATGTGGACGATCGAACAATAGCGGCTGCTGATGGCAAAGAGCGGTCTTCTTCATCAGCCAACTGATTTAAAGTGCGGATAGCCAAAAAGGGTGCGGGTGAAACTCCATAAGTGATAGTCTTGAGCCTATAGACTGCAACTGGATCTTGCGGAGAAAAACGCCAAATGAATCGCTGATAATTTTGATGTTCTGGGGCAATCAAAATCTGTCTATACATCATTTTGATGTCTGCAGTGAACACTACAGGATGAAATCGAAAATTCAACAAAATAGCGATAATGTCTTGCTGCAATTTGGGACCGATAAATAAACAATCATTCAAAGATAACCGGTGAGGTATCTTAGCGGATGCGTTAAACACTACACGAAGTTTGGTTGTGCTACTATCAGGTTTCAAAACACAATGATGCGGTATGTAGTAACAATCAGAAGCAGTAGATGGATCAGGAACCAACTCCATATGATCCAGCTCCAAATACTCTTTGAGAAAATCACAATATTGTTTGTAGAGATCTGGTTGCTGTAGAAGACGTCTTTCTAAAGAGTAGAAACGTTGTACGGCGAGATTATACATTCCATCAAAAGCAGGAAGTGTATTTCGAAAAGGAAGAGGCACAACGAATCTACCTGAATCCAATCTCCTGCATCCCTCGGAAAATATTTTTTCGCAGATAAGATCATCAGGGGACTGAACCAGTGCGGTAGGAACATCTTCAATTGTCCAGAACCTTTGGAGTGAATCATCTAATGATACTACATCTTCAATTTTACAAAAAAGCGAAGTTGGGTTTATGACTGACTGAGAGTGAGAGTTAACAGAACTCGAAGACACTCTACCCATAAGGATGTAACCAAACACAGTGTTAATAGCATCAGGAATACCTTCCTTTCCCAGAAGACGTCCATCCAACAAAATTTGAGAGAATATATCGGCACCTAACAAAAGGTCAATAGCGCCTGGGCTATTGAAACCAGGATCAGCAAGTTTCAAATTGGTTAGATATGTCATATTAGCCATGTTAATGGGCGCAACAGGCATATCATTGCAAATGCGGGGTAAAACAATAGTCTCAACAACAAAATTGCACTCACGCCTTACTATAGAGCGAAGAAAAAGGGTAAGAGAGCCCTCAGCAGAGGTACTCTGCATCGAACCTAGCCCGTTGACTTGAATCGAAGCGGGCGTAGGTCGGAAGCCAAGGCGTTTCACAGCCTTGCTTGCAATGAATGATGTCATGCTACCAGAATCTAGCAGACATCGCAAAGTTTGATAAGAACCGTACTTATCTAATACCTCAACTAAAGCGGTAGATAACAACACATTTGAATTGTATGACAAAAGTGAACTATGACAAGAAGTCTGCGGTAGAGAAGTTTCGGGACTTTCAACAGTATTAATGGTACTGGATCCACCAGATGTGGAAGCCAGGTTTGCGGGGGGAGCCGAATACCTGAATCAGCACGATTTACAAAATGAAGCAATGTGTGATGGCGTTGTTTGCAGTTGCGGCAAGTGGATAAAGATTTACAGCGATTCGACTGATGAGAATCGCTCAAGCAATTAAAACAAAGTCTAAAATCTTTAACAAACTTAAACCGCGCGGGTACTGATTTGTTCAAGAACTCAGAACATTTGTAAATCGCATGATCAGATTTACAAACTAAACAATTTCTATTCTTAGTGACAAACAAAGATGTAGTGAAACGGGAAGAATGTTGCTTTGAATTCAATGGTAACTTTTTGTCAACATTTCGCTTTGCCTTGCGGGATAATTCAACATGTTCAAAGGCATCGCAATGCTTCGACAAAAAATCAACAACTTCCGAACGGATCGGAAAGTCATCTTGAGCGGTCACAGTACCATGGTAAAGTTCAAATTTGGCGGCTAAATTCTTTGAAACTCGTTTCAACATCATCTGAACGATACAAAAATCCCACTGATTTACTGGTAAACCCAAATTCTTCAGTGCTTCCAAATTAACACTGAAGTTATCCAATAACTTCCGAACCTCTGAAGGGCTATCTGAAGTTAGTTGGGGGAATTGTTCTAAAGCTGACCAATGACACTCCGCGATTAAACGAGTTCGCTTGAATTTTTTCAAAAGTGTTTCATAAGAACTCACGTAATTGTTTTGTGTTAGTTTAAAATTCTTAATAGCCTCAAAAGCAGGCCCTTTTAAAGCTAACTGCAAATATTTGAACTTCTGCATAGTACTGAGTTTTTCATTATTGTGAATTAATGAATCAAACAAATCAATAAAAGTACCAAATTCCAATATGTCTCCACTAAATGAAGGCAAATCAATTCGCGGCAAAGCAACACTTTCCTGTTCCCGAGCTATATTTTGTGGCGTAGAATTCTGAACAGATTTCAGTTTAGCAAAAATAGACCTAATTGAATAAAACAATTTTTCAAATTTATTGCGAATGTCATCCTCAAAGTCAAAATCATCGGTTGCATCTGAAATTAATCCAACAATGGAATTGTGATGTTTAAAAAATTCGGAATGGATTGAATCAATCATATCAATCATGCAAAAAAACAATTCAACGTCGTCACCTCTTAAGGCTTTCTCGGCAGCAAAATAAATATCTTCTAAACTTTTAAACTCCGATTGTCGATGATTTTAAAATTTTCGTAAATTTTCAGCGGTTTTTGACATCTTGACCATAAATTAAAATCACTGTAACGCCACTGAACAAATCTAACACGATAGAACGAAACCAAAATACTATTCCCAAAATGTACAATTTTTTACTGTTGAAGTCGTAAATATCTGACCAAATGTCAAATAAATTCAAAACAATTTAGCAAAATGACCAAACAAACAAAACGATCTCTTGTAAGTTTTTTTTGCGGTAAAAGAAATATGCGAATTTATTTCTAATGGAATGACTGAATATCCCGAACTTGCTTTCTCTTCTAACAAATGAAGAAACGAAAATTCAATGCGGAAAAATCAATGGTTTTTGATCATTAAACTTTGCACGAAATTAACTCAAATGTATCCGGCCCGGAGTTGGACCAAATTATGTAATTTATTCGATAATCTTTGCACTAAATTAACTCAAATTGCATCCGGCTCGTACTTGGACCAAATTATGTAATTTATTCGATAATCTTTCCATAAATTTACTCAAATTGCATCCGGCTCGAAGTTGGACCAAATTATGTAATGTCTTCGATGCACATTACATATATATATATATATATATATATATATATATATATATATATATATATATATATATATATATATATATATATCAAAAAAATGTATGAATTAGATGTTGCGGTTTTAGTTCAATGCTGGTTCAATGCAAGTATATAATTGACGAAGGACCTTTAGCGGAACAATCAATAAACACGTAAAGTAATTCACCAAATAAAAGTTAATCAGTGACCTTTTACGTCGAAGCTCTGCAAAGGGTGTTTTCTTGGTTCTTCTTTCTTCAGAGGCTAGCCCCGTGAACAGGAACAGTTTCTTAGAGCTTCATCTGGACAACACGTTACACAAAAACTAGCGACGTAGTGTTCATTGATTGAGCATACAAAAAATGCGGGTTTAACAACAAATGATGCGCTTTTGTAAACACAAAAGAAACAAAATGAAAGCGGTTTAGCGGTCGTTACAAAGGGAGCTACTAACTCGCGACTCGTAACGCAAAAAAACAACAATAAGCGTCGTCTCTTCAGAACGGGATCAAAGTCAACGAAAAGTTCGGAGTACATTGCACGAAACTCCCAAGCGTCTTAATAGCTTGGAATCCAAAACACGAATGTCAATAATGTCTATATTTTACACGCAAAAAACGTTTACAATTAGCATTAGCGCGACGGAATGTTTTAGAAAAGGTGCAGAAGTTTAAAAATCAATGAAGTAATTCAATCAAATTGAACACAATACACTAAACAAACTGCGGGAACGCACCAGTGTGTTTTTTTTTCTTATATCCGAAGAGGGGGGAAATACATTCCGTACTTAGCTAGCACGTGCTGGCCGTCGTGCGGGACTCCCGATGCAATGACTTCAAAGCAAGAGTAAATCGTTGCATTGAAACCAGTATACCGTATACCCGCTAAAACCCTAACCTCTTTCTCCTACAACCATGGTCCCTTGCGGCACTCTTACTAAATACTACTTCGCAAGGGTGGTTCATTGCAGATGTTTACTGCTCTTACATTGGAAGCCTCTAAAGCCTACTCCTCGAACGTATTGCGGAGTTCTTTGAGGATAGTCTCCGCGTAATCTGATACCAAGTTCCAGGCTTGGGGGCCCTTCAGCATGGCTTCTACTAATTGTTCTGGAACGATATTAGTCTCCAGATTCCTCTCCACTTCAGCACGTTGATCCTGAAACCGGAGGCAGGAGAAGAACACGTGTTCTGCGTCCTCTATAACGTCCGTACAGTGTGGGCAGTTTGGGGAGTTTGCCCTCCTGAACCTGTGCAGGTATGCTCGAAAGCATCCATGTCCAGTCAGGAGTTGAGTGATGTAGAACCCAACCTCCCCATGCTGGCGGTTGACCCAACGACTGATGTTAGGTATCAATCGATATGTCCACCGGCCTTTAGTAGAGCTGTCCCACCTCTCCTGCCATTGCCCTAGACTCATGGCTCTTTCATCGCTGTTTCCTGTCGGTTGGTCTTTCTCTAACTTTCTGCGATAAAGCCGTCCCCTTTCTGCAGCCAGGATGTCGATTGGTAGGGTAGAAGCAATCACACTCACCGCCTCGTAAGACCCAGTGCGGTAGGATGATGCCACACGAATCGCTGAGATCCGCTGGACTGATTTCATTTTCCGGCGGTACGATGGTAGCTCGAGCGATTTCTCCCATACCGGTGCCCCGTACAACAAAACAGAAGTAGTTACTGTTGCCAGTAGCTGTCTTCTTATCTGTCTAGGGCCTCCGACATTAGGCATTATTCTAGATAATGCCCCCTGTACCCCAGCTGCTTTCTTGCTGGCCGCGATTATGTGCTCTTTGAAGTTGAGCCGTGTGTCCAGGAGCACCCCCAAATAGCTGATGAAGGGCTGCGACTGTATGTAGGTGTCGCCTATTTTGAGGGTGATGGTTTCCCTTGCCTTCCGACTGCTAACAAAGAAGTGTTTCGGTCTTTTGTTCTGCTAAACTCAAGTCCGCTGCGAGCATCCAATGCTGAATTGTGGCTATAGCGAATGAGAAGGTTGTTTGTATCTCCTCTATGTGCTTGCGCACTATGATCAATGCCACATCATCGGCGAATGCCACTAGCCTGACGCCCTCAGGCAGACCGAGCAGGAGCAGGTCGTTGTACATTACGTTCCATAAGAGGGGGCCAAGAACAGAGCCCTGAGGTACACCTCCTGTGATCTTATACTCTACTTGCCCATTTTCAGTTTGGTACAACAAGATGCGGTCCTTGAAATATGCTGAAACCATTCTGCGCATGTACTGCGGAACTTCCATCCTGGCAAGAGCCTCCAAAATGCGGTCCCAGCGGGCCGAGTTAAAGGCGTTCTTGATATCCAGGGTGGCTATTAGACAGTACTTTTTTCCACCTCTTCTCCATCTCTTTCCCGAGATAGCCTCTCTGGCGATGTTGGTAACGAGTGTCACGGGATCGATGGTTGATCTCCCCTTTCTGAACCCGAATTGGTTGGTGGAAAGTTTTGGCTCAACGTAGGGCTTCAGCCTATCTGCTATTATTCTTTCAAGGAGTTTTCCCGCAGAGTCCAACATACAGAGGGGACGATATGATGACGGTTCGTCTGGAGGTTTCTTTCCCCCTTTAGGTAGGAGCACAAGCCTCTGCTTTTTCCACTTAGTCGGGAAAACCCCCTGCTTTAGGCAGGTTTCATACATGTGTAGAAACATGTCAGGCCTATTGGCTATGGCGCATTTTAGCGCGATGTTAGGTATGCCATCTGGACCGGGAGCCTTACCGTTTTGGAGCCGGTTGCACGCGCCCATCAGCTCATTCATAGTCACTGATGGTATATACGCACCAGTGTGTGTGTGTGTGTGTTTTTTTTTTTTATCCGAAGAGGGGGGAAATACATTCCGTACTTAGCTAGCACGTGCTGGCCGTCGTGCGGGACTCCCGATGCAATGACTTCAAAGCAAGAGTAAATCGTTGCATTGAAACCAGTATACCGTATACCCGCTAAAACCCTAACCTCTTTCTCCTACAACCATGGTCCCTTGCGGCACTCTTACTAAATACTACTTCGCAAGGGTGGTTCATTGCAGATGTTTACTGCTCTTACATTGGAAGCCTCTAAAGCCTACTCCTCGAACGTATTGCGGAGTTCTTTGAGGATAGTCTCCGCGTAATCTGATACCAAGTTCCAGGCTTGGGGGCCCTTCAGCATGGCTTCTACTAATTGTTCTGGAACGATATTAGTCTCCAGAATCCTCTCCACTTCAGCACGTTGATCCTGAAACCGGGGGCAGGAGAAGAACACGTGTTCTGCGTCCTCTATAACGTCCGTACAGTGTGGGCAGTTTGGGGAGTTTGCCCTCCTGAACCTGTGCAGGTATGCTCGAAAGCATCCATGTCCAGTCAGGAGTTGAGTGATGTAGAACCCAACCTCCCCATGCTGGCGGTTGACCCAACGACTGATGTTAGGTATCAATCGATATGTCCACCGGCCTTTAGTAGAGCTGTCCCACCTCTCCTGCCATTGCCCTAGACTCATGGCTCTTTCATCGCTTTTTCCTGTCGGTTGGTCTTTCTCTAACTTTCTGCGATAAAGCCGTCCCCTTTCTGCAGCCAGGATGTCGATTGGTAGGGTAGAAGCAATCACACTCACCGCCTCGTAAGACACAGTGCGGTAGGATGATGCCACACGAATCGCTGAGATCCGCTGGACTGATTTCATTTTCCGGCGGTACGATGGTAGCTCGAGCGATTTCTCCCATACCGGTGCCCCGTACAACAAAACAGAAGTAGTTACTGTTGCCAGTAGCTGTCTTCTTATCTGTCTAGGGCCTCCGACATTAGGCATTATTCTAGATAATGCCCCCTGTACCCCAGCTGCTTTCTTGCTGGCCGCGATTATGTGCTCTTTGAAGTTGAGCCGTGTGTCCAGGAGCACCCCCAAATAGCTGATGAAGGGCTGCGACTGTATGTAGGTGTCGCCTATTTTGAGGGTGATGGTTTCCCTTGCCTTCCGACTGCTAACAAGAAGTGTTTCGGTCTTTTGTTCTGCTAAACTCAAGTCCGCTGCGAGCATCCAATGCTGAATTGTGACTATAACGAATGAGAAGGTTGTTTGTATCTCCTCTATGTGCTTGCGCACTATGATCAATGCCACATCATCGGCGAATGCCACTAGCCTGACGCCCTCAGGCAGATCGAGCAGGAGCAGGTCGTTGTACATTACGTTCCATAAGAGGGGGCCAAGAACAGAGCCCTGAGGTACACCTCCTGTGATCTTATACTCTACTTGCCCATTTTCAGTTTGGTACAACAAGATGCGGTCCTTGAAATATGCTGAAACCATTCTGCGCAAGTACTGCGGAACTTCCATCCTGGCAAGAGCCTCCAAAATGCGGTCCCAGCGGGCCGAGTTAAAGGCGTTCTTGATATCCAGGGTGGCTATTAGACAGTACTTTTTTCCACCTCTTCTCCATCTCTTTCCCGAGATAGCCTCTCTGGCGATGTTGGTAACGAGTGTCACGGCATCGATGGTTGATCTCCCCTTTCTGAACCCGAATTGGTTGGTGGAAAGTTTTGGCTCAACGTAGGGCTCCAGCCTATCTGCTATTATTCTTTCAAGGAGTTTTCCCGCAGAGTCCAACATACAGAGGGGACGATATGATGACGGTTCGTCTGGAGGTTTCTTTCCCCCTTTAGGTAGGAGCACAAGCCTCTGCTTTTTCCACTTAGTCGGGAGAACCCCCTGCTTTAGGCAGGTCTCATACATGTGTAGAAACATGTCAGGCCTATTGGCTATGGCGCATTTTAGCGCGATGTTAGGTATGCCATCTGGACCGGGAGCCTTACCGTTTTGGAGCCGGTTGCACGCGCCCATCAGCTCATTCATAGTCATTCATAGTCACTACTTAGATGGTATATCTTCGTCCCCAGTATACCGTACCCGCTAAAACCCTAACCTCTGCCACGAAGGATAAGCGGGTAGCTCAGGTTCTCTCCGCGTAATCTGATACCAAGTTCCAGGCTTGGGGGCCCTTCAGGAAACAAGTGAGTGACGTCCGTACCAGTTTGGGGAGTTTGCCCTCCTGATGCAGGTATGCTCGAAAGCATCCATGGTGCAATCCCATGCTGGCGGTTGACCCAACGATTCGGGGCAGTTCTCCTGCCATTGCCCTAGACTCATGGCTCTTTCATCGCTTTTTCCTGTCGGTTGGTCTTTCTCTAACTTTCTGCGATAAAGCCGTCCCCTTTCTGCAGCCAGGATGTCGATTGGTTGGGTAGGGGTGGATGATGCCTGGACTGATTTCATTTTCCGGCGGTACGATGGTAGCTCGAGCGATTTCTCCCATACCGGTGCCCCGTACAACAAAACAGAAGTTTTATGCATCACGACATTAGGCATTATTCTAGATTTATGCCCTTGCTGGCCGCGATTATGTGCTCTTTGACGGTTTTCCCCATGGATCTTGGTCAACTTCGTCACACAACTCCTTCTCCTCAGTAGGATCTCTTGCTTGAGAGAATGGCTCTTCGTAGTTGTTCTTATACTCTACTTGCCCATTTTCAGTTTGGTACTTTTGAAATATGCTCATAGTACGAGGCCTTAGTTCTTCTGTTGTGACCCTGTCGCGTCTGTCCGTGCTCGTTGATGCAGCCTTCGTGCTTTGAGACACTCTTTAGGTAGGAGCACAAGCCTCTGTCGTCGGGAGTGTTCTCATACATGTGTCAGGCCTATTGGCTATGGCGCATTTTAGCGCGAAGATCGTAGCCGGTTGCACGCGCCCATCAGCTCATTCATAGTCACTGATTCCACCAGTAAACTTCGTCACACAACTCCTTCCAGTAGGATCTGGTGGGCGGCAGTTGTTCTGCCGTCTCCTTGGCATGGATGCATCGCAGGACTTGACAACGCTTGTCATTACCTCTTTGGCAGTGGCTTCTGCGCTTGTTGCTATTGACAATGGTTCCTGCTCCATAACCAAGGCGAATGAATCAGCATCGAAAGCATTTTTGTTCCAACCGACTGGCTGTGACCTCGCACGACTGACACACAATCTTCGTTTGGGAGTGGTGTTGATTTCCCATATAATAGCTTGGTGGTCGCTATTAGTAAACTCCTCATCGACCCGCCACTCACAGCCCCCTTTAATTAGGTTGCTGCTAACGAATGTCACATCGATAATGGAGCTGGCTGTGCCTTTGCGATATGTGCTTACGTCTCCTGTGTTGAGGAGTACCAGCGCTCTCGCGCTCGTTTCCCGGCATCCCCAGTCAATTGCCCAGGCGTTGAAATCTCCTGCGATGGCGACCGATTCACGCTTCCGTACATCCTCCGCCAAGGTGTCCAAGAATAACTCGAACTCCTCGAGCTGTGCACTAGGAGGTGCATAGCAGCTATAGAAGTGAACCCCTCCCACTTTGGCTCTCACAAGCCATGGTTCGGGGGTATTTGGGAGTTGTTGGAACGGAAGTTTACCGCAAGCCCATATCGCTGCTCTGTCCGTTGTGTCATTTACCCAGGACAGGGTGTCGAAGTTTTTGTACTGCTCGCAGATTATGGCTACGTCGCAATCCAATTCCCGCACTCGCTGTACCAGTAGGTCTTGGGCTGCTTCGCAATGGTTGAGGTTGAGTTGCAGTACTTTCATTTACGGGCTTGTGCTGCTCTCATCGCCTGTTGGTAGATCGGACATTTCCAACTACCCGCACTCCCGACGTGCCGGCATTGAAACCAGTATACCGTATACCCGCTAAAACCCTAACCTCTTTCTCCTACAACCATGGTCCCTTGCGCACCTACTATCTTTCGCAAGGGTGGTTCTTTGCAGGAAGCCTCTAAAGCGTATTGCGGAAGCACTGATACCAAGTTCCAGGCTGGGGCCCTTCAGCAGGTTGTTCTGGAACGATACTCCACCTCTCCAAGCCGAGTTGTGAGTTTGGGGAGTTTGCCCTCCTGAACCTGTGCAGCGCCTCCGCATCTGTGACCCAACACTGACAATGATATGTCCACCGGCCTTCTGGTCAGTCATGTCTGCACGCCTGGGCGATTGTGCAATCACAAACACAGTGCCTTGATTTGAGTACGATGGTAGCTCGAGCGATTTCTCCCATACCGATCTGATCTGGCGAACACGTACTGTGCCCCACTCTTTGACAAGTTTCAGCGCCTATTTCCAAGTGCGATGTCCGCTTTGCTTTGCTTGAGACTCTCTATGGAGACAAACAATCTGCCGTGACGCCCTTGTGTTGTACATTACGATCTGATATGTGAGTCGAGTGAGTGAAACCATTCTGCGCAAGTACTGCTGCCTCCTCAGTGATATCCAGGGTGGCTATCTGAGATAGCCAGGCCGTCGATATTATCTTTGCTATTATTCTGGAGTATTCAGGTCCAACATACAGAGGGGGACGATATGATGACGGTACTACGTCTTCCTTGTCGTACTGATCTCGTCGCGATGTTAGGTATGCCATCTGGACCGGGAGCCTTAGTCTTTTCATTCATAGTCACTGATGGTCTTCGTCCCTCACCTGCCATTCTCAGATGAGTGACAATGCGGTTGATTCGCAGATTCATGTACATCACGTGGCCCCACTTGGTCAACTTCGTCAGTAGGATCTCTTGCTTGAGCATTCTTGATCTCATAGTCGAGCCTTAGTTACCCTGTCGCGTACAATAGATCGCATTCCACCAGTAAACTGGTTTGAGCATCGCAGGACTTGACAACGCTTTTCATTACCTCTTTGTCTGCGCTTGTTGCTATTGACAATGGTTCCTGCTCCATAACCAAGGCGAATGAATCAGCATCGAAAGCATTTTTGTTCCAACCGACTGGCTGT
Source organism: Octodonta nipae (assembly GCA_034190945.1). Lineage (NCBI taxonomy): Eukaryota > Metazoa > Arthropoda > Insecta > Coleoptera > Chrysomelidae > Octodonta > Octodonta nipae. Next base: position 89,321,001 of record CM067221.1, read on the forward strand.
GACCTCGCACGACTGACACACAATCTTCGTTTGGGAGTGGTGTTGATTTCCCATATAATAGCTTGGTGGTCGCTATTAGTAAACTCCTCATCGACCCGCCACTCACAGCCCCCTTTAATTAGGTTGCTGCTAACGAATGTCACATCGATAATGGAGCTTGTGCCTTTGCGATATGTGCTTACGTCTCCTGTGTTGAGGAGTACCAGGTGAGCAAGGGTCTGGAGAGCTCGATCATCAATTGCCCAGGCGTTGAAATCTCCTGCGATGGCGACCTTCACGCTTCCGTACATCCTCCGCCAAGGTGTCCATAACTCGAACTCCTCGATGTGCACTAGAGGTGCATAGCCTATAGAAGTGAACCCCTCGCTCTCACAAGCCATGGTTCGGGGGTATTTGGGAGTTGTTGGAAGCCGCAAGCCCATATCGCTGCTCTGTCCGTTGTGTCATTTACCCAGGACAGGGTGTCGAAGTTTTTGTACTGCTCGCAGATTATGGCTACGTGGCACTCGCTGTACCAGTAGGTCTTGGGCTGCTTCGTGGTTGTGTGCCTGTAGATCGGACATTTCCACTACTTACCAGTCCGCATCTGTGACAACAACTGCTTCGGTCAGTGTTGCCTCTGCACGCCTGGGCGTTGTGCCCAAAGTTGTGTGTGCGAACACGTGTGTGTGTGTGTTTAGTTGTGTTGAGCCCGTCGAAGTGGGTGAATCGGATCCGCGGTACTGTCTCGGGATCCCAAGCGATGGACAATAATGAGCGAGTTCTCGAGAGCCTCACTTGAGCCATGGGAGCTTATAAGCAGTGTGGCAGGTGGTTTTCGGGAATTCATCCGCGTAGTTGATAACTGATCCCCGCCGGGATCGATGGTAAAATGACGACGTTTCGGCAGAGTCACTTCTGCCCTCTTCAGGTCGGTTCGCATAATTTTCGTGGCCTTCTGATTTCGCTTCTATTCACTCGAATATTAAGAATAGAAGACTCCCCAAGAGTCACTAGGTAACTGAATTGAAGGTGAATCTGCTCTGCTTCTTTTATTTATAGTTATCGGTGGGTTAGAAGGGAATCTCACCTAATGAAGAGCCTGTGTTGTGATTGGTTGGGTGTTAGTGGGCGTGTCTGCTTTGTTTAATCTGGCAATTACGGAGGTCCATACTGTAAGAAGGCGAGAGATGTCATCGCGTCGGTTTAGACAAAGGTGTCTTTTCTCTATCTCTATAGCTTCGCGACTAGTGGATGCCCTAAGGAATTAAGAGATATAATAGTCCTACTATCCTCGAAGTTGATAGAGTGTCCTTTTGGAAATGATGATGCACAGTTGAATCGGATTTTGCAAACTAACAAAGGATGTTCATATAGTCGATGTTTGATGCGCCCGTACGAACTGTACGCTTTGTGGGCAATAGCCACCTGGAATTTCGTAAACTCCTGGTTAAGTTGGCTATAGGCTATATATCTTTATTTGATGTCGTTGTGGAATCCGTGCCATTTTGTCAGTGACTCCTCGAATAAACGGAAGGAATGCTTTCTGGTGTTGTTGGTCTGTTTCTGATGCGGATAGAATATTCGAAGGTTGTTGAGATGTTGTTGACTAATTATGCGCGCAATGTGGTTCGGATGATAACTGTTTTGTCGAAGGATTTGTTGAAAATTATTAAGTTCGTTTTGTCTACTGTCAATATATGTTAAGCGAAAAGATCTAAGAGCCAAAGATTTCATTACAGAACTCAGTTGGGTAGAGGATGGTGTGATTGGGCATTTAAGTATCGATTGGTTTGGGTTGGTTTCCTATAGACGGTCTGTGAGAATCTGCAATTACTGGTTTTTGCTATGAGGACATGAAAAAACGGGAGAGAAGAATCGAACGCGATTTTCATTGTAAATTGAATGTTAGACCATTGAGGTGTTCTAGAAAGAAGTCTAATGAATCTCTACCCTGAGGCCAAATGACAAAAGATATAGTTTTGTAATCAATCGTATTTATGCCAGCAGGAAGGTTTTAAATTAGACGAGTTTAAAGCCTAGATTTTGAGTTGTTCCATGAAAATGTTAGCAAGCACTGGAGAAAGAGGTGAACTCATTGGGGACTCACCTATTTGTTTGAACAGAGGGTCTTGAAATGGAACATATGTGATAGAAGAACAGTGCCAAACAAGTTTGATGATGGTGTCAGAAGAGATTTTGTGTTTTATGTTTTATGTTTTAGAATATCTAACGTTTCTGAAATGGGGATATTGGTGAAAAGAGATACAACATCGAAGCTAACTACAATATCATTTTCTGAAATTCTATAAGCGCCTAATATATCTAGGAAGGAAGAATAGCTTTTTTCGTTCGAGGCTGCTTGTTCGGCTAGAGGTTGAAAGGTTTTTGGCTAAGTACCGGGCTAATTCTTGGGACGGCGATTGTTCCGAACTGACAATGGGCCCAAAAGTAATGTCCTGCTTATGAATCTTGGATAGCCCGTAAATTTTGGAAATTTTAAAAGACTTTTCACGAGGTGGTCTTTTTGACAAGAGGAAGATGTGTTCTTTGATGATATTCTTGGTCTTTTTCTCTAAGTAGTCGGATTATTGTTAATTATTTCGTAGTCTGGAGTATAGAGTAGAGAATACGTCTTGTGAACATAGTCCTTAGTGTTGAGAAGAACAGTCGCGTTACCTTTGTCGGCAGGAAGAATAGTTATGTCATCGTTGTCACGTAGTTGTGTTAATGCATGTCTTTCGTTGGAAGATAGGTTTGATGTGCGGGGAAATCTAGCAATGGCTTGACGAGTATCTTCAGCCTCAGTATCTGTTAGTTCAACCAAAGCTAGCTAAACTTGGGAAATGATTCTTTCTGTTGGGACGTTTGAACTGATAGAGTCTAAGGAGAAGTCAGAAAAGTGGTTGACGGTCGTCTGAGGATGTGAGGTGACAGCAGGTTTTTGTTTTGTACTAAGTCCTATTAGTTTGTGCTTTTGAGTCACTGTTTTCTTATGAGCCAAGTGTGCAGCTTTATCGGTCGAATGCGATCAAAATTGTCCCATAGATTTAGATGAGGCTTGAAAGTATGTAATGACGAGTAGTAACGATACAAATTTCGGTTGGTCTATTAAAGTTGATATTGAATGGATGGAATTTCGTAACAGGGCGAAATTTGCTTTCTTAAGATTAATGGAAACTGAACGTGAAGGGGTATGATGTTTTAGTTTGAAAGTGAACACTCGAAATTAAGTTACAATGTACTTTCTTGAGGAAATATGTCGACGACATCATGTGTTGCATACCTGGCAAAACAGAACTGTTTCAAATTTTCAACAACTACAATGAATGCCTACATTTTACTGTTGAAGAGGAGGGCCTGTCTTGAAGTATATATTTTTTAGATACTAGGGTCATCACAGTATATCAAACCAACCTGTTCAGGTAGGTTCCTTAATTTCCATTCACAACACCCTATGAAAATGAAAATCAATCTAGTGATTTGCATGAAGAGAAGAGTGTGCAACATTTGCCCCCCTTCTTTGAAGTACAAAAGTCTAAAAACTCTTTTTCAAATTCTCTTAAACAATTCCTATCCATACCAACTCCTTAACAAACTGATTTTTCAAAATGAACAATCGACCATTATCGGCGGCGGCCAAAAATTTCAACACCCACAATTAATAGCTTGAATGACAACAGCACCAATGTGAGCTATGTCTCCATTCCATATATAAAAAATGTCTCCCACAGTTTTTAAATTAGAGCGTAACCTCATTTTTGCCCACAAATCAATTAAAACAGTTGATCACAGTTTTAGCAAAGTCAATCACAAGACCCCAACATTTTAAAAACCAATGTGGTAAACAAGGTAGGTTGTAAAAACTGTCAGTCCAGTTATATACGTCAGACCTCAAGAAACCACATATTAATTCAGACAATTTATCTTTAGTTAAATTTTCTATCTAAGTTGGTTCAGGCATGATTTTTTTTTTCATTATTGTTATTTCGTTTTTTTAAAAGCCTTATAAATTTGTTTTAGTTGCATTTGCATTTTTTTTAACTTTTAAAAATTTCAAGCGGAATTTTCTCTCACCTTTTTTGTATGTTTTATATATCTAAATAAATATTTTAAGTGTGTGCGTGCTATCCGATACAATTAAATTTATTATCTCTTCAATAAAACTTGGAGTAATAAAATTGTAGAAATTCTGTCTATTGTTTACAATACTAAAACTAATATGACTAAAACTAAAATTTAAGAATGATTGAAGAACACTTTCAGGCTGGTGACAATATTCTTTAGGACAGAAATGGAGAGATTTCGGTATGTAACCAACAAAATTCCTATAAAATATAATCTATTTCACGAGATGCAGTCTCACTATATACCCGCATATCTAATAATCTTGCTTTTGAGTCGATTAAAAAACAAGGAAAAGTCGACATATTTCACGTATAAGGGGAATTTTTACAAACAAATTGAAGGGTGTACTCTGGGAGCTTCATTTTCCATTTTGAAGTATTGTAGCTCAGATTGTAATAGGTGACCTAGAAGAAGCTATCCTTGCTAATATCGATTATCACATACCATTTTTTATAGGTATGCTCATGACTGCAAAACTGCTGTACCAACAGATAAAATAAATGACATGTTAGTGGCCTTTAACAGTTTTCATAAAAGAATATAATTCACAATCAAAATAGAATGAAAATGTCTTTTAAATTTTATGGATTACACATTACATAACAAAGAAAACATTTAAACTGAAAGGTATACAAAAAAACATGGTTAGCAAGATATGTGCACTTCAACTCTAGTTACCCACTTGCCCAAAAAATCGTTATAATGGGCTCAGCAAGCAGAGCTACAAAAATATCAGATGAACAATTTATGGATCATGGCATTAATAAACCGAAAAATGCACTCAAAGCAAATGACTATCCAAGCAAAATGATTAATCAAATATTTAACAATTCAAACGACTACTAAACAAATACAATATCCACATATGTTATAAAGGAGATAATTTAACTTCAAGCAATTTCAGTATGTTTAAAATAAAAACGCTCAAAAATACAAAAAGTAATATTGTTTACGAAATACAATGTAAGGACTAAAATCCCACAAATATGACAAAAAAAACAGACGGCAATTATAAATCACGGAAAACAAAAAAAACAATGTTTTAACTTCGAACAAACTACACTAATAAGTTTAGTAATCAAATCAGAGCGACATACAAAAAAAGTGAATTACATGAAATGTTGTATATTCATAAAAATCCATTTTAGATAAAACAATCAACGCTGCTGTTCTCAAATAATTAAAAAAACAAGGGGCAAAACATCGTGATACAAACTAAGAATTTAAATACTATTGAGATGTGAAAGTGATTTTAAATGATTTTAAATATATTTAAAATCATTAGCTCCCAGAGACAAATTAGTGTCCTATACATTAATATCTATTCTAAGTAACTTTAATTTGTATTTAATAATCATGTTTGAAAACAATTGTAACTTTTAGATAGAATGATATGTTTGAAAAAAAGGACAAAATATGTCCGAAACTTAATATTTGAAATTAAATAAACAACTGACCAAAAACAAAGATTTTTTTTCAGGCATCCTGTAGTCAATATTGGCCTAATGGAACTTTCAAACATTAGAGAATGGAATGATAAAGAGAACCTGGGACAGCAAAGACAGCAGATTAACCAAGTCTCCACTGGCAGTCTCAAAGAAAAAGGTACCCGCCATCCTGACCGAGGTACAAATGAGATTACCGAAAGTCATCAACACTTCGAAGACGTCAGAGCTTGGTGCCAGAAATCTAACACCTCTACAGCCAGCGACGGCCTGAAAACCTGGACCAAGGACAGAAGACAGCAATACACTCTCGGCGTCCCAGTTGAAAAAATTATCATTGGTGTCGCCGGTCCATTTCACGAGTCTGAGAAGGTTAGCAAATACATTCTGGTCGCAACAGATTACTTCAGCAAATAAACTGCTATTGAGTAGCTTTAGTGTCCCGTTAGTTTATACTGAGACCAAAGGCGTAACTTTGAATTCAACTTATTTCAGAAGGTCTGTACTATGTTGGGAATCAAGGAATGTTGAAATGATTCAACAGACACTTTGCACAACATCTATCCCAATTCACCAGCAACAACCAGCGTGATAGGGGTGAGCATATCCCCATATTCTTGTTGGTCTATCACTCAACCCTAAACAACCCCGTCACAGGTCGGACTCCAGCTACATTAGTATTCTGAAAGGAGTTGAGATTAACTTGTTATTTGGCCTTTGATTCACGAGAAGAACCGCCCCAAGAAGCTAACGATTATTCCGCCGAAGATGCTGGCAATACACGAACTAGACCGAACGCAGAAGTCGGGTTCCAATTAAGAGACAAGGTCTGGCTAAACAAACCCCAGTGTAGCAAAGGCAAGCCGCTAAAACTCATACCAGTCTGGGATGGTTTGTACCATGTGGTTAAGAGGATCAATGATGTTGTCTATCGTATTCGCTGGAATGCGAGAGCTAAGATGAAGGTAGTTCCCTTAGAGCGGGGACAGTGTGATAGCATTCAATTTACGCTGCCAAAAAAATAATAGCCTTAAGTAAAAACCGGCTTAATATAAAAAGCAACAACAACGGAAGTCCAGAAAAACTTGATTGATGAAAGAACTGAGTTCGACATGATTCCGGTGCGTGCAGCACATCTGTTTTGTATATTATTTAGTTTATTTTGGTTCAATAATGTCCTTCTTAGTGATTCTAATAATATCAAAATTATTTTTTGTTAGAGATCACTCATTTGTCCAGGAAAGTAAAAATCAGTTTTTTGTACCTAGTTTTGACTTTTTTTGCCCTACGCAAAATCAAAAATAGGATAATTCCATGTTGATTGGCGAAGATAAATAAAAAATAAAATAGACAAACAATATTATATTTAAATAAAATCAGTAATCTTTGTCGAAATTAAACTTTAGAACATGAATATTATTAGGAATTTTTTGTTACAGTGAAATTACTTAGGTTTACTTGAAGGCGCTGACAAGTTGAAAGGCGAAACAGGCTTGACTGTGAAAAAAAAACCCCGCTAGTTAAGTTTTCCGAATGTTCGGATTTTCATGCGGCTTTCATCAATAGGTAGAGTGATTCAGAGGGAAGGTTTATATATATACGTTTTAAGTTACAGCGACCGTTAGATCGCATTAGTCGCATTCAGTTCAGACATAAACACAGCACGTGTCTTCTCAATACATTTTTGTTAGTTAATATTAAGTCGGCACTTCACTTGATGTAACGTATTGTTATATTTGCTATATTTATCCAAAAGGCAATGCGTGGAGAGTTTTCATTCAAAGGAGTCAAATAATCCAAATTTTTGATTTAACCGTCCACACTTGAATCACATAGTTGCCCGAGGCGCTTCTATTGAGATCAACTAGTGTTGTTTTTTTATGACAAATGGTGTTTGTGGCAAATTGGACTGGTTGAACCAAAATGTTACGAAATTTTTGAAGTTGTTCCTACCAAATGCATGCTTGCATTTGGGACCACAAAAATAGCAGATATAATAATAAAAACAAAATGGACAATGCATATTGCGGACTAAAAAAATAGGGAATCTTCGCCATGGTTCTTAATAAGTTCATAGTTGTGCAGATATGATGATAACAAGAAAATAAGCTCCTGTTGCTGTCCACGCATTCATGACCCTATTGTTCACGGGTATTCAAGTATATTTGGTATGTTTGAGTGTTTTGCGATATTTGTGGAATATTTGCGAATACTTCAAATTAATTTCGAAAAGATTATTGAGGAGGTCTTGATTTATTTGGCCTGTTCATTGGGTTTTCTCTACTCAATTTTTTTGGTGCAACAGATAAGTATTTGAAAATTGTATAAGTAGAACAAAGTGTAATAAGGCAATTTCGTAAAATTGCCCGGATTACTGGCTGTCTGTACAGAAATTCTTCCTTTCTGAGAGAAAGAGATGTCTACAAGATAATCAACAAGTATTCCTGTATATAAGTAATATGTTGTTTACTGTGTTATACTTATCTGTGTTTGGAGACGTTTCAAATCCGAGTGTGGAGTCGTTGTCAATCGTTTGGAAAAAAACCTCGAATACTAAACGATTTGTCTATTCCGTTTGTTACATGTTACAGTTTCATAAAATCATATACATTTTTCATACTTACAAGCATTTTTTTCCAGTTGTAGCTATCTTCAGAATAAGGATGCAATTGACAATCAGCAATGCAGAATGTATTCTTCTGTTTGACACAATCGCTGAAATTGCTCGTCGCATAGAAAGGTGGAAACATGGTATAGCCTATAAAGACATACTTGAGTAGATTGATTTAGAAATTCAAATTTCATATGTATATGTAATTTTCCTTTCCTGTTATTATTTAACTAGGTAAAAGGTGTGCACTATCAATTTTATTACTACAGTTTATACGCCGTGTTTATTAACTTGCATTAATTGTCTGATTGTAGGACCAAAATTTTGCTATCGATTTCGTACTGACATTCCATTTATCCAAATCGAAAATCTTGCCATCGTTTGAAAAAATATTCTCATTCAATTTTTTAAATAATCACCTTCGTAAGATACCCAAGAATAAATATAAAGATGTCTTCCATCTACAACTTGGTTTACCGTTTGTTTTATTTAAGTTTTTAAAAATTGCGCAAATTTGTTTTTTTTTACCCGAAAAACTCATAATCTTTGGTTTAACCTGAAAAAAAGATCCTTAGCATTTTATGGCTACACCAATAATGACAGGAGGAGAGATTCATTTTCAAGCACATGTTTAATCAAATTGAAACGTTTACATTTTGTTTTAGCAATGACGCGAGTGTATTTATGAACTATACCAAAAACAATGACTTTAAAAAATTAGATGAATGGACTGTCAATTTATATACCAAATTTAAAATAAAATTATTTACAATGTAGTGCACTCAATAAGTATATTGGTAGAAATAAACAATTTATTCTAGCTAACATTGGCAAACCATTGAAGATTGCAACTATTTATTGAAAGTCATGGTGTTGAGCCCAAACTAGTTGTATGCGCTGAAATACGAATTCTCCAGCAATATAAAATACGCACTCATATGCAAACTTCAGTTCAAAAATAGCTGGTTGATAATACGAATGCTAAAACTCTAATACCACAAATGGATTACATTCCGATACCAGTTCCACATAATCAGGCTATTTATGGAATATTCCGTTTGATTCGATCCCTTAAATAAACAGAAATCAAACCAATCAATAAATCAAGTAGCAAATACACACCTTCTAATTATAGACCTATATTCCTTATATATATATATATATATATATATATATATATATATATATATATATCAGAAAAAAAAATAATACACCATAAAACCTTACTCTCCATTAATAAACAAAAACTATATCTAGAAGAGAATTCCTAAAAAAACCTTTGCTGCTAATTGTCCTTCCTATTTTATTGCAATTGCAAAATTATTTACGAAATATTCTATGAAAAAACATTACCATGTAATTAGAGTCATCGAGAATAATAAAATACTTGGAGTAATTAAAAGTTATTGTAAGATAATTACTGTTGTTGCTCAAGGTGCTATCCATGTATCACATTTTTTATGATACATGTTAATGAGCTCGTAAAGCGCATGTGGGAATGACATTCTAATATCATTTACTGACAATACAGCAGTAATAACAATCGATCAATCAAGGCATGCTGATCATGATAAAGTTAATATATATCTGTGTTTTATATACAATTGTTTAGTTGTCTGTTCACTCTAAAAGTATACAAGACTGTATTTGAGACTTCTGGTACCTACACTAATAGTGTGTCAAACAATTGAAATAAAAGGCATGTAGTTCTAATTCTTTCAAAGCATCACTAATTTTGGGGATTATTTCTTAAGGACTTGCTACGAAACTCCAAGAAGCACTTTCCAAAGATCTGTATATAATCAAAAGACAGGAAATTAAAGCCGTTGACAGATAGACCAAAAGCCGGACTGCGAGTTGGAAATTCGATCTTGATAGAGACTTAGGTCGAGAGAGGGTTTAGTTGGTGAAAAAGCAGCATCTTGGTTCATAACTGCTGGCATGAAAGCAAAACGAACTACTTGATTTGGAATGAAACACAAATGCAAGAAAAAATGTATCAGACATGGACCACGGAGTTTGAAGAGGACCAACCTCATAATGAAGCCACGGAAGAACTAAGTTGCAAAAGGAACGGTACTTTCCTCAAAAAGTATAAGAAGAGTAGCATCGGTCTCTATTTGAGCAAGCCAATAAATTTTCAATTCATGTACTTGATCGAGCACTGCACAATCATATGCTCTCGTAAATAATGTTTGTTCAGTTGAAAACTTTAAAATTTGTAATTAACTTTTTTTACAGCAATACAAGTTTTCTAAGCAAGATCTCTACAACAACTAAACTAAATAATGATATAAAATTAAACACAACTTTGATTATTCGACAAAAGTCCGAACATAATTCCTCCCCGACGAGATTGAACTTCGGGGGTTGTAAGAAGTTCGACGACTCCTGGCGTCCTTCTTGGGTTTTGAAACCATTTTTTGAAGCACCTGTATAGTTTGACTGCAACAATTACCATGGTGGTTGTCATTATTAGTATTACTCAAATACTAAAAAGGTAGCTGCTGTGATCCAGAGGGTTAATGTACAAGGGTTGAATGTCGTGGGACAACATGTGTATTTCCGAAACTTTGTTTTTTTGGAAATTCTCTGTTGTTTGAGGAGCTCTGGCTGTTTATTACAATTTGGCATCCTACGAAATTTTGTATGATGCTTGGCTCTGTGATGAAGTGAATTCCATTACCATTTTGGCAGTTAAAGGAAATTTTGATTGGTTTAACAGGAATGACAATTAACTCATTATGGTCTACTTGTCCAATGATGTTTGAAGATAGCTTTGTGCTCCTGCTTACACAAGGGGTTGAGTCACTTTTCGAAATTACTGAAATTTCGCAACTTTTATCAATATGCTATGGTTGTCCTCGGCATATGTAAAATTCTTCTATGTTTGGGCATATTACAGATGGTATCAAGTATGTAGTAAGCTCATTAGGATATAAGGGTGCGGAATTATCAGGGTTTCTTGTTTTTCCAAGGAATTGGATAGGTGTGGAAATAATTAAATTGAAAAAATATTTTGTAGTAATTTCGAACATCTTTTAGATAGAGTATTTGTTCTGATAAGAAAAGTACGTCTATTTCTTTCAAAATTAAGATTTAGTCTGATTTTGGCAAATTCCGGGGTGTAGTTCTTTTAAGTGCGCGAAACAAATTGCATTTTCTATTGTCATGACATTTTCCTTTATTCATGCAAAAATCCGAAAATATATTTTGTATCTTTGTGATTTTGTTATCTCTATTTAAACTTTTGATTTTATTCATTTCTTTTTCGAGTTCTTTCATTAGTATATTTTGATTTGAAGCGAGGGTGGAAACAGTTTTATTATAGTGTTAAAGAAGTTTAGTTGTGACTGAGGTCTGCACTTCAAGTCTTTTAGCTATACTAAATTGATTTTGTTCAAGTGTTGTCAGAGCTTTATTTATAGATTCTCGGTCTTCAATGTCCATTGTACCGAATAATATTTTTGAATGCTGCCTATATCTTTTGTAAAGATATTAGAATATTTTCATTATTTTTTATTCAAAATTTAATTCAGTTAAGTTAATATAGTGTATGAATTTGTGAAAAGTTGAAGGTAACCTAGTTCTTGGGTATAAACGAAATTATTGATTGGGGTTATATTTATCTGGGATTGTGATTAGTAACAAGTTATTCGTCACTAGTAGATGTTTGATGTTCTTCATCTGTGTTGCGATTGGTTTGTCCTTTTAGGACTCCTGTAAGAAGTCGTTTCTTTTTTATTCTAGTTTTGTGAATATGACTTAATTTTTGTGTGTTTTAATAAATTTGGGTTTGAGTTTTGATCGTCTTTGATTAGTTTTAATGTAAATATCTTGTTAGGGTTGTACTGTTTTAGGTTTATGTCTGTTTTCATTTTCTTTAGAAATCATTTTATTTTTCTTAAGTTCAATTGATTAAGATTAAAGGTGTAAGTTGAAAAATCTTCACGGAAATAAATTGGAAAGTTTGTTTGTCTGTTTACAAATTGATCATTTTTTACACCAATAGAAAAAGTTAGTTTTTGAAGGTGTCGAAAACCTATTAATCCATCAAAGTATTCACGAAAGTCGTAAAGAATAAATTCTAAGTTTTGGTCTGTGTTAAATTCATTAAAGGGCGGTATTGCTGCTTTGAATTCAGCGGTGCTTTTCCTGTACAAGGTTTTAATTCAGTTTTGTCTTTGAAAATTCCTTCAGGGTAATATTCATGGGTCTTATTATTGAAAATGAACATCCGGTGTCAATTAATTTTTTTTTTAATTTTACCTTCGATTGGAATTTTTATGAAAGACAAAGAATTTACAGTTATTTGATTTAATTCATATGTTAAGTTTGATTCTTTGAGTTGGGGTAATTCGAAAATCCTGGTTGTGATGAGGAGATTGTTCAAAATACTCTGTATTTTGTTGGTTAAAATATCCATTGTTTCCAAAATATTCTTCATTATTTTCATTTTCAAGGTTGAAATGGTCTACGTGGGGTAGATAAATGTTGTCATGAAGGTCGGGAATTATTATTTTTCGGAGTGAAGTGTTCTACACGAGATATTGGTTTTGGGGGATGAGGTTTGAAATTTCTGTTTTAGTTTTGAATCTGATTTTGATTTTGGGTTAATCCTTGGGGATTATTGACATTGCGTCATCTTTGAAATTGAGGGTTAAATTGCATTTGATTTTTATTGTGTTGATTGGAAAATTGCTTTCGTCTGAAATTGTTGGGAAAGTTTTGGTTGTGACTTCTTTGATTAGAATTGTGAGAATTGAAATGATTGTTGGGCTGAAAACCTTTCTGATTTAGAAATTGAGTTTTTGTGTGGTTTGGATGTCCTTGTTGTGACTGTTCTTTGATTTTCGTTTTGTTGTTCAAGGTTTTAGAAAATGTCAATTGCTTGTTCAAGGGCAACAGGATTTGTTAGTTTTATGTCAGTTTGATAACGTTAATGGATAAAAGTTATGAATCTATTTTTTACATTAACTTCACAAAATTCAATTTTTGAAATTTGTCGGTTAAGGTGTAATTTTGATAAATGTATTTTATCAATGATTTGAGAACGAATATGTTGTAATCTTGAAGCAAAGTTGAGAGCAGATTGGTTGGATTTGGGGTAAGCTTGGTTTAGTTCCGTTTCAAGGGTTACTAAAGTATCAGTGGATGACTAAAGGGAAATTAGTTTGGCTTTCAGAGCATCCCGTGTATTTAGCTCCGTTTTTGCAGCACCTTTTAATTTTTGTCGTGCATGGGCAAAGACAAATTTGAACATGCTTTCAACTTGAGCGATATATTGTCGCAACTCAAAGGGGTTTCCATTGAATAAGGGGATGAATTCGGGAAAGTATCTATATATAAATAGGCTAAGACAAAACCATTAGGTACCATTTTCTCCTCTGTTTCTCAACCGATTTTCTTCATTTTTGTTTTGTTTAGTAGCTACTGACGACCTTCAGTGCAGAATGCTAATCTTAATTTATAATATTGGTTCATTCATTAAATAAAATATAATAAAAATTCATTATTTACGTCAATAATGTCAATGACAAACTAATGAATGTGCCGCGTGCCGCCGCCGCCAGACTCCAACCATTGAGTAATTATATATAGACAGATCAATGCTGTTATATACTTAGAGCATGTACTTCTGGAGGTGGCATGCAAGCGTTGTTATTGTTTAGTGGGTAAAGTAATCGTTGAATATCATAATTATACAGGGCGATTCCAGATATGTTAGAAATCATTTTTTTAATAGGTGGCACATAAGCAGTTGCATATTTAGGGTGTTTAAAATATAGAGTAGAGTGCAATTATAACTAATAAAATAATTATATAGGATAGCCCATTAGCGGTTGAATTTACAGGGTTCTTGGAATAGAAGGTGCAGTAAAATTATAGTTATACAGGGTGGTGCAAAAAATGTTATACATAGATGCATATACAGGGTGGCGGAAATGGAAATGCAACATTTCGTAACCCATAACCAGTTGTATATATAGTTAAGATGAAATATAGGGTAAGAGGAATTATAGATATACAGGATGGTGATAAAAAATGTTAGAAAAGGAAATGATTTATAGAGTAGACCACGAAGAGTTCCATATATATAATGATTGAAATATAGGTCGGAGTAGAATTATAGTTACAGAAGATAATTAAAAATTTCATAAACAAAAAGAGTAAATATGGTGGGTCATAGGCAGTGGCATATACAGAATGGTTTACCCAGTGGTTGAAAAATGTTAAAAAATATTATGCGTGGTCCATAAGCAGTTGCATATACAGGGTGGTGGAAATATATAATGAGATGGAATTATTATAATGAGGATTTTAATAAATGTTAGAGAATTGAGTGCAATTCTAGTTATACAGGGGGGTTAGAAAAAATAAATAAGTAGGGTAGCCCATTAGCAGTTGAATTGTTGTCATATTAAATTAAGAATTACGAATTTGACAACAAATAAAGTTCTATGAATTATATCTGAAAAAAACTTGATTTCGTTACTTATTTGTAGAAGCGAGATGTAAGACCGACATCTAGAATTTTCGAGGAAACTATCACACAGAGGTTCCGAATCTGGATCCGTTCTGTGTAATTGCTGTTCTCCCTAAAGTCCTAGGATAGAATGTCACGATAAAATTTTCATGTTACTGAACCTGCCAGAGATATTGACACAATTGGTCGAATTTCGACCACTGGGCGACAGCTAGTTTGATTAAATTGATGTCAATTGTGATTTGAGATGTTTGTGAGGCTTGTGGGGGTTGCTGAGTTGGTTGGTTCATGATTTTTGTTGTTTGTTCTTGGAAATAAGAAAGAATTAATACTGTTTCAAAATCACTGGAATCTGTGTCAAAAATTTTTTTAAGCTTTCTGAACTTGGTCATTCACTTTTGAGTAAATGGGTAAATTAAAATAAACAACACCGTTTTTATATCTTAAAATTAAATCATACAAATTATTTTCAAGTTCATGAAAGAAATTAATATTGCACTTCAAGCGAATGTTATCTTTTAAATTATCTTATTGTTTTCTAAGCAAAGTTAATTCGTCTAAATGAAATATATCAATTAGAAATAAGACTGCTATTCAAGAACAATTGTTGTATGAATATTGAAATAAAGGCTCTTTGTATTCGTAATTATATATCAGAGTCAATTGTTTGGCAAAATTCACGTTTTGTTTTATGTGCAGTTTGTTACACTTTATCAAAATTATTATCTTGTTTTTAAAAATAAAAAAAAATGGTTTTCGTGATACTTTCAATGGAACATTCAAGGAAGGTATCTGGGTTGGTGAGAGTCTCACTGACCTTGATTCCTTGCTGAATTGTAGGTTCTAGTTCCTTTTGTCTTGAAAACCTTCAGTTTTTGGAGATTCCTGTGTTTCTCAAAACTCTTTGTACTGCTACGTTGAGGGCTTGAGCGCTTTGGAACAGCAACGTTGAACTATTTTACGTCGACTGCGCCAGTAATGTTTGTTTTTAAAAACAATTGGATTCAAAATTCTTAACTAACTTTTATTTTATAGAAATACAAGTTTTCTAAGCAACTTTCAACACAACTTTGATTATTCATTATTCGACAAAAGTCCTATTCATTAAAAATAAACATAATTAGTACAAGCATTTGACAATTCCCTACTAAGTGTGTATTTATATGAAGTGAAACCAAAAACATTCATCACGAAGGGATCTTACTTTCTTAAATTAACAGCAACTCAAGAACATATTACATAGCTTATGTGCCAAATGAAAACATCGTGCTATAGTTAGACAGTTCTGTATATCTGAAATCCCCACGAAAATTAATCATCTACGTTGGCTACAAAGTGAAGAACTTCTGCAATAATTACTCTAACCAGAAGTACAGGATATAAATACTAAGTTTTCCATTAATTTTTAATTTCCCCTATATTCTTAGGTAGCATGCAGTCACGTAGATTCCATATTTGAACACTATCTATCGATTACCAACTGCCGATTAGAATTAAAGGATAGCTTTGCTGAGTTTTATCACTCACGGACCCATTGCCGAATATTTAGACTTTTCCAAGTATTTGTTAGTGGCCCACCAAGTTCACAGTTCCGACCCCCCAGTGAACATTATAAAAATAAGAGCCATCAGTCTTGACACTGTCATCATATCGAGATCTTACCATAAGAACAGGCCCTTACACACCAACTGCAAATTCGCCATCTCTTTTAATCCTTGTTTTACTATCGTCTAAACACCGAGTCTCTGACTTTGTGAATATTATCTGGGAAGAGATAACCATACCACTGGAAGTGAAACATAGGTAATAGATCACCAAACCGATGATAATTACTACTAAACCTTTGAAAAGATTACTCAAGTAGTCCAAAAGTCTGTTTTTATATCCGATTACTATATCAATTCAAGGGTTGCACATCTTCCAAACGCCAAATTTCCATCATTCGATAAGAGTGGTTGTGGCAAGAACCTACATGCTTATGTGAAATGATTTATATTCAGTTCCTAGAAATTATTCAAAGTGGGTTGTGAATTTCTTATAATTCTTATGTAGATCATACCGATCACGCATTTCGAATTTTTATTACACTGAAACATTGACTTTCAAGCTTAAAGTACATAGGTGTGATTTGCGGAAAAATCGATGGGTACTTAATCTTATAGATGATAACTGCCTTACAATTACAGAAGCTGCTACCACGGGCAAAGTGACAACTACCTACTGAGATTATCCATTTCAAACTCAAGCACATTTTCCTAATGACAAAAATAAATTTGATTTATTATTAGTTGTAGGTTTCAATCAAGAGATCTGGTCTCTGGAGGCACGAGCTGTACTGTAGAGCCCACGCAGCATTATTCTACCTTCCAAACTAATCGACACCGCAAGTGGAATTTCACCATATTCATAACTTTTCTGCTCCAAGATTTACCACAATGAGGAATTTGTTCCCAAGAAACTGATAATTCAGCCCCCCATAACTCCAAAACTATCAATTCGTGCACTAAATTGACTTTTACAGGCATTACTATTCCATCGAATAAATTAGTTTCTTATTAATTAATTACTTACTAAGTTTTTGTTTGGTTCCTGTAGGTATATGAAAAATGCATCAGTGTTTGTTATTATTGACACTCGTATATTGTAATGAACGATACTTGATAACTCTCCTCTGCCCATCATTCCTCTAAAAATTGTATAAAACTGTTATTTATTATTTGTTGATTACCTTCTTGAGTTCAAAAACTCTATAAAAATCTGTTAGCTATATATATTATATAATTTGGATAAGGAAGTTCTATATTATTAAAAACAATAAATAATTGTGTTATCTCTACGTTTATTGATCCCTATCTTAATTACTTTAAGCTTTGTATATAGAAGTTTTCATTGTTCCTTTCTTTTTCTGTTCCCGAGTTGACTGACCTGGAAATTTTGATTTGATTTTTGCTGAAGGTGTTACCTGTGCTACTTGTGATGTTTCTTTTTTCTTGTCTTCTCTTTTTTTAGCCTTAGGTGGGCTTTGGTTTATTTGGTTTATTTTTCCTTAGACCATCTTTTGGATATTGCACGTTTTTATTTCTGATTTCTTCTTATACCTTACATCTGCATCCCATTTTTATGGGCGTTTCATTTTGAGTTAATTGGATCCATTCGAGTATATAGAATTTGTTGTCAACAAGCAGCATATTTGATTTTATATAGCAGTTAACTTGCTTTTCTTGACTTAGTATGGTTTCTATGACTTTTCAGTCGTGAGATATTTGCGTTTTTAGTTTAGTTTCAGTATTTTCTAGATTTGTACGCTTTTGAATATTTGATAGAACCGTAATGTGTAGCGGAGACGGATCAAAATTTCCCAGAGAAAATGGATCATTGATATCCTCTTCCTTTAAAACATTTACTATGTGTTGAGGATTCATTAACATTTATTAGTAAATTATTAGTACTACTCGAAAGGTTGTTCTCCTCTCTACTGCTTGTGTGGGAATTTTGGATGCTTTTGGAAATTACCAAAAGATCATTATTAGATTCCGGGAGTCAAACAAATTTCATTTCCGATCCATGTGCCCGTCGACTAGGTTTGAAATGTTACAAACTTCCTACCATTGATGATGGCCTCGGACAGTTGGGTTTGAAAACTTCAACTGCACTCTCATCCACCATAAGACTTGTATTTCAAGCAACTCCTACTTTCGATATTGGAGCTCTTATAATACCTAAGATTTGTGGAGATATGCCTCAAGTACCTGCATCTCTTGTTCATTCTCTAACCTCATTTTGGCGGATAAACATTTTGGTGTCCCAGGTCAGATAGATAGTTGTTCTCGAGGATGGAAAAATACAAAGTCGAACTCTGTTCCAAAATTGAATTCATTTTTTGTACATTAGAAAACACACTCGCCAAGTTCTGGCAATTTGAGGAAGTTCGCCACTATATTACATCTTCTCCGGAGGATCTAAAATGTGAACAAATTTTCGCTGACACTCATACTCGAACCCCTTGTGGTAGATACATTCTCTCTTCCTTTCCGTGATCTCGAACCTCTTTTTCCTGATACTTGATTTCTAGCACTTACCAGATTTCTTACCTTGGAAAGACGTCTTTTAGCTCATCCCTTTATCTATGATAGTTATAAAATCTTCATGTAAGATTATCTCGACAACGGACACATAGAAAAGGTTTTAGAAGAGACGCCTCCACGGAGTTATTACAAATTTCCTCACCATGCTGTTATCAATCATAATAGTAAAACTACGAAACTATTAGTTCTATTTTGTTACATTTTCGTTAACACTCTATTGTTTTCACCGCTGAAATTCAATAAATGTATCGACAAATTCTTGTAAATGATAAGCGCCAGGATTATCAACGCATTCTCTTTCGTTTCGGCCCAAATGAAACAATGCAAGATTTTCGTCTCAGAACCATTACATATGGAGTATCATCATCGCCCTATCTCGCCTTAAGGACATTGCTTCAGCTAGCCAAGGTTGAACACTCCTCAGAAATAGCATCAAAAGTTCTTTTAGAAGATATTTATATGGATGATGTTGTCACAGGCGCCTCTGATCTTCTCACAGCAAAAAAAGTGCAAACGGACCTCATTCATTTATTCAAACAAGGAGGTTTTTTACATCATAAATGGGCGAGTAATACACCAGAACTGCTCGTAAATATTCCTGAGGATTGTAGATTATTAGATCCCCATCTTTCATTTCTTGCTAAACATCTCATTCAAAAATTGTGGTGTCTAAAATTGGGATCACTCACCTCCTCCAGATATCCGTGGAAAGTGGAAACGATATAAACAAGAATGCCCTTCTCTCTCGAATCTCATGATACCTCGAAAAATAGTCTCGACCTCATTCGTTTCCTGTGAACTACATGGTTTTTCTGCTGTAATTTATCTTAAATTTTTCTATATTGATCGCCCAGCTCAAGTGTCTTTACTATACGCAAAATCTAAACTTGTACCGCTTAAAACCCTTAGCATTCCTCGATTATTTGGTGCTGTTCTCTTATCAAGTTTGATCGATTTTGTTGTCCATACTTACAAAAATAAGCCTAATATATATTCGGTATATGCCTGGTCTGATTCAATGGTAGCTCTCACTTGGATCAAATCCTCTCCACATCGCTGGAAAATTTTCGTTAGTAACCGAGTCTCCTATTTTCAGGATAAAGTTAAACCTGAATACTGGTTTTATGTGCCCTCCATAGACAACCCCGCAGGATGTGCTTGTCTCGGGTTGTTTCCTCAATCCCTTGTAGAAAAGAAACTTTAGTGGAATGGCCCTACATGGTTATTGTTATCAAAGGAATGTTGGCCTCAAAAAGATATTCTGCTTCAGACAGAATGTACAGTAGAAGAATAACCACATATTTTCTTAACTCTCTGTTCTCTAAACTCTATGGACACATTACTCATACGTTTCTCCTCTTTGAAACAAACTCAAAAGAATTTTGGCATATTGTAAACGCTTTATATACAATTGCAAAAACCCCAACTCTAAGTTATTTACTCATTTCAGTTCACTCGAGTTATTTCAAGCACTTCTCATGTTAGTCAGAAGAGTACAACATCTCGAATTTTCAGATATACTTGAAATAATAGAAAATAAACGACACTTACCTAAAACTCTTAGAAAACTCAACCCGTTCATTGATAGTGATGGTTTTCTCATGGTGGGGGCCGTTTACAAGCCTCTGAACTTCCCTATGACAAAAGGTTTCCTCTTTTGTTGCCTCAAAATCATCGCCTAACTCAATTGATTGTTAAAAATTACCACATTGAAAACCTACATCCTGATTTTCAAACTCTGTTTTTTAATCTCTCAACACTTTTGGATTTTATCAGCTGGTAGACTAATTAGGCGTATTCTTTCTAATTGCTTAAGATGTTTTAAGGTTAAGACCAAAGCTCTTGAACCCTTTATGGGTAATTTACCCACATCACGGATCTCAGAAGTTAAACCCTTCTCAGTTGTCGGTGTTGATTACGCTGGACCATTTCTTGTGACTTCTTGGAAGCGACGAGGTGTCCAGCCTCAAAAGGCTTATATTTGTCTCTTTGTTTGTTTTATTACGAAAGCTCTTCATCTCGAAGTGGCTTCTAGTCTCTCAGCTGAAACATTTCTTTGTTGTCTCAAACGTCTCATAGCGAGAATAGGAAGATGTCCTCATGTATTCTCTGACCAAGCTACCAAGTTTGTTGGTGCATATAAAATCCTCAATGATTATATGGCCAACGCTGTAGCTACCGAGAATATTACTTGGGCGTTTAATCCCCCTTCGGCTCCACATTTTGGAGGTCTTTGGGAATCCGCTGTGAAGTAAGCAAAATCGCATCTTTTAAGAATTGTAGGATCACAAATTCTAACATATGAGGAATTCAATACAGTTCTTAGCCAGATCGAAGCCGTTCTAAACTCACGATCTCTATACCCCATGTGTTCGGAGCCTAATAATTTATCAGTCCTTACTCCCGGACATTTTCTCAGTTTTGCTTCGTTAACTACTATTACTGAGCCTGTTGTTACTCACATTCCCTGTAATGGATTGGATAGATGGAAATTGCTCCAGAAAATACATCAGGTTTTTTGGAAACGTTGGCATAACGAATATTTACACACGCTGCAGAAACGTCAAAAGTTGAATGACATGTCACAGTCTTTACATGTGGGCGATTTAGTTCTTATTAAGAGTGATAATATACCGCCACTCAAATGGCAGTTAGGGAGAGTTGAAGAACTCCATCCGGGCTCTGACGGGATCTCGAGAGTGGCTACAGTGTGTACAGCCATTGGGTCTTTACAGAGACCTTTCGTAAAATTATGTCCACTACCCGCGCCCTCCGGGTTAGCTGGCTGAAATACCTTGTATTTCGGTGGGCGGCTTATGTTGAGGATTCATTAATATTTATTAGTAGATTAGTGTATTTATTTTGGGACAAAATTTTGGATTAGCAGTGTAATTCCGAATCTTTTTTTGTATTTTTTTGTTTTTGGTGGTGATTTTTACTCGCACACTCATTGCCAGAGTCGCTTAAATCACCGTCTGGGACAGTATAGACATTCTCGCTCGTAAAAGCACTAGTATTCTCTAGTTCTTCATTGTTGTAATTTTTAGTGAAATCCGACCGGTCATGAAATAGACACAGGTAAAATTCACTAAGGGGCAGTGCGGGTCAGCTTCTCAACATACAGTCCACTTCGCCTACAGAGCGGTCATCAGAGCAGGCAAAGACGAACGTAAGTACTCTGGCATCATCGTTCTTTTCTATTGTTACCAACATATTAAAGTTAAACCCCTATTCCATTTCACTATGAATGTGTCTGTTCTATCCTTGACAGCTATTTAACTTCGTATATAACTTTGTCTATTTTTTCTAGTAATTTTCCAATGATAGAATTTTTTGCGAATATACGATCTTCCGATATACTATATACTATATATATATATATATATATATATATATATATTAAGTTTTCGGGGGCACTAAATGTTTTAGGTGGTTTCCGGGATCCCTGCCGAGATCGATGGTAAAATGACGAGATCACATCTGCCCTCTTCAGGTCGGTTCGCATAATTCTCGTAGCCTTCTGCTTTCGCAGGCTTCTAGTAACTACTCGAATTACTCTGACTCTTACGTATATATACATAGTATATATATATACTATATATATATATATATAGTTTTAGGTTTACGGAATTCATCTAGTTGAAAACAAATATATCCCTGCCGGGATCTGGAATGACGTTTCGGCAGATCACATCTGCCCTCTTCAGGTCGGTCCGCATAATTCTCGTAGCCTTCTGCTTTCGCTTTAGTTACTGAATACTTAAACTACTACTTAAAAACAAATATAGTGAATCTCTACGGGGGAATACTTTTCATTTGTGTAAAATATTTGAAAAATTACGCGCGAAAAGAAGCAAACTTTTGTGCGATCTACATTTTTTACAACGATGCCGCTATGAAGGAGTTATTCCGAAAAACATGACGATAAAGTTCTGGAAGAACAACAGAAAAACACAGTATTCGAGTAACTAGAAGCGAAAGCAGAAGGCTACGAGAGTTATGCGGACCGACCTGAAGAGGGCAGATGTGACTCTGCCGAAACGTCGTCATTTTACCATCGATCCCGGCAGGGATCAGTTATCAACTACGCGGATGAATTCCCGGAAACCACCTAAAACATTTAGTGCCCGCGAAAACTTAAAAACAAATATATATATATATATATATATATACTATATATACGAGAGTAAACTATGCTTGCCAAGACAAAATCTGTCGAAAGTACGTACTTTTGTCTTTAATAGCAAGGACGAAAGTCTTATTCACTACACTGGCCAAAAGTTGAAATCTCATGATGCCCTCGGCCGAAAATTCAATTTCCGGTCTTGTAATGTAATATACTAATTACTCTACATCAAAATTGGAACTGACCTAGAAAATAAACGTGACACTTGCTTGATATTCACAAAAATTTCCCTATTTTTAGACAGGAACAAGCCATCTATCGACTCAAACCTATTCCTAAGGTAACAATTTTTACTAAATAAAATGTATATCTACTGAATTTTAAACTACTTATTCTTGAGCGATTGTACTACTGGCTCATTTCTATAGTTGTCATACTCACTGACACAGAAATCTCAACATCCAGAAGGAGATTTTTAAATTTAATACTGTTTTGGTAAAACATAGATGCCACAATAAGGAGTAAATTATTAAAATTTGAATAAAAAATACCAAGGAGTTTGTTAATAACGTGTTTGTCCACCGTGGTTATCTATAGGTACACTCCCCAGTACGTCTTGACATTGATTCAATAAAGTGACCTTTTTCTTCTTGAGGATTACTAGGTAATCCAAGCTACCTGTATTTCAGGTATAAGAACCTCCAAAGTCCGTGGGGGCTAGGGTAAATTACGGGGCCTTCAAATCAAAAACATGTTCAATGGGCGAAAGATCAGGGATCTGAGCGGCCATAGCAAAATATTCACATGTGTCTGTCTCTTCGAAAAAGTCTAAGCTAACTCGAGCAACATGAGGCCGAGCTTTTCTTGTTCAAATATAGGATCCATGAGCCGATTAAAGTAAGCATCAGCTAGTTGCAATATCCTTAGCCGATAACATTAGTTCCCACTTAGCAGCTAACGAAGTAGATATTCATCAGTGTGTTTAGTTAATACTCAAGGTATTTTAAACTTGTGCTGTGTCAATAAAAACATAAATGTGTCTTCGATTAATATCTAATTAGATTTAAGTTTCTGTTATTTCCATTTTATAGTAAAAATCATACGACACTCAGTATACCTAGGTACCTACGTGTCGCGATCACGATCCACTATGATCACGATCGTGACGCGGTATAGGTACTGGAACGAGGGCCCCAAAACACCGCGGCCTATCGTCCGGGGCTGAAGCCAATCGCTATAGTGGAAGAAGTCACTTAGGTGGGTAAGTAGGTACCTACATAGATATAATACCTATCTACACCTATAAGCTAAAATATGTGTCGGAGAATTCTAATTGAAATACGTAGGTACTATCCAATTTTACTGTAATTGCACTTTTCTTAATTATTTCTCTGCGGTTCTAGATGTACCTAATTAAGTTATATCTAGAACCGCCATAAACACTTTGTTACAGGAAAATTCCATAAAATTAAGGCCCACTAATAACTTAAATACCTAACTATAAAAGTATTCCTAACTACTAGAAAACCCCCAGTTTTTTTTATTTCAGATAGATAAATCAATTTAAAAAAACCCAACTAAAAATTCAGAATGACTTCGATGCCGGGTTAAGAAGGAAACTTTTGTATTATATTTACAAACTTCTGTATTTCCGACTTTAGACGAGAAGCTAATGTTCTATCACCTAAGTGGATTTATTTTATCAACATTAGAACCACATTATAATTAGTGATTCCTTCTTACCTTAACGCTAGAGAGCCGATTCAAAATAAAATGTTTTGCACCTACTGCTTATAAACTGTTGTTAATTCCAATTGTTTTAACTGCTTTAAACCGAAAATTGATTGTACCTACCTAACATAGTTTGAATCATCAATCTTTTAATTTAATAAAATTTAATTAGCTCAATTTATAACTTGGCTGTACCTAGAGCAACCTACCTACTATCAAAGGTTGGTTGCGCCGTTAGTGCCATTGAAATAAATTTATACTGTGTATACCTACCCCTTTTTGGATATTTAATGCACGAATCTTGGTTATTATTTTTGAACCCAACACAGTCTATTTCATGCTGTATTTTGACCTCCCTAAGGAACTCTTATTGACTATTCCCCTACTTAACTTCATTTCTATAAAATATATACCTAATTAAATAATTCGAAGATTATTATTTTCTCATATTATTGGGGAGTATTTTGATTAGGTACTTACCCCTTTATTTATACCTCGTTTCAGTCGTGTACCCCCTATCTATTTCTCTTTAACCAACAATGAAGGCTGAACCTAAACAAGTCTGAGCAGGAAGAATATGCACAATCAGCAGCAAAGATGCTGCAGACTTGTCTAGATTTCTGAAGTGGACAATAAATTATTTGTGAGTTTAATAACTATGTCGGTATGAGGCTACAAATTGCATGTTCACACCCTGGGGAATATCAACAACCTAGAAATGGAGAATGAAGCTACACGTTTTTCTAGATGGTCTGGCCAGGAAGTTTTGGATATGGCTCGGGCTGAAATACTGGCAGGGTGACAAATAATTAGCTGTTCGATATTTTCTCAATGCATACTCTGAAATTAATCTAAAGCTAGGGAAGGAGGACATCATCAGGACATACTCGCACTCATTAAATCCGACATAGAAGAAGCGGGTGGTTCCCTCTCCAATACTTCTCTAGCCATCGCATCAACCATTTTTAATTTTTATTGAGTAGCCATGCATCTTAGCAATTTAGCCTTCCATATTCTCTCCCAATCCTAATCAAAACACATGAAATCAACTCTCCTTCCCCTCCACATGTAACCACACAAATTTCTCCCAGTTTACACCCTCAAATCCGTAATTCTTCTGCCACTATGCACAAGTCCAGTTACTTTCTCCATCATGTCCCTTTACAGGTTAACCGACTTTAGACTTTCTCTGTCTCAGTTCTTCAATTCCCCAATCAAACTCTGACAACCCCAAAAATGATCATTTAGAAGACACTTCACCAGCGCAGTCTCCCCCTGTTATCAACTTTACCTCTCGTTCGCATAATCCCGAAGCCTCGCTTAATTAACATATTCTGATCGGATTAAAGAAGTAATCCCCATGTTATCAATCTCACTCCACCTAACCTATAATAGACATTTGTGTTATAGATTGATTGACAAATACGCGATCCTGGAAGAAAAAGTCAAAATTGGCATTTAGCCCTAAGGAGGCATCAAGACATTTTTCGATATCAATGTCTGTGATTAATTTAGTTGGCAGGACTTTGAAAATCATTGAAAAATAAATGTTGGTTCTTACATATTTATATATCCATTGCAACCCGTAGACTGAAAATCGTCGCGGCACCAACTTTTTTGTTTTGGAATATCTAATTCACTGGAACACCCCGCAGGATTTTTCCATGAATTGCAAGTACCTCATAGAATCTTCTAGTACTCCAGAAGGCAGGACTCAGAAGGTCGTGGTTGAACTTCTAATTCAGATCTCCCGGTCTATCATGTGGTGTAATTATTTATAGTGCATCATCATATTTACTTTTGAGTTGCTTACTTGCATTTGTTTATTAGCAATCACATTTGTGAAATATACTAAATAACCCAAACCATATTGGAAAAACTAAAGTTTAAAAATATTATATTTAATATTAATTTAATATTTCATATACTGTTAACATTTTTAAAGGTTATTGACATTTTTTATAATCATATAATCAGAATTATTAATACATGTTCAAAGATATGTATATAAAAGCTGAAAATGTATTTCTATAATTTTTAGATAAATAATCTACCAGCACACACTATTTTGTGCTCATATTTTAACTTATAGATACTTTATTTTATATTACACAGCCGCAATACTTCGAAATCCTTCCTCTTAATACAGGTTTAACGACTTATTTAAAATGAATTATTAGACATTTTAAAGATGTGAATTTTATTAAAAGTCTATATATAAATACGCAAATGCAAAAAAGATCGATACCATTTTGTTCTGTTTGTCAACTGATTTTTTTGAGTTTTTTAGGTGCTAATTGACGACCTTTAGTGTTAATAAAGAAAAAACTTTTGGTTAATAATAATTATTGTCACCACCTATTCCATAATAGCTGAACTAGCACCATTGAACTATCCACTGCCAGAGGACAGAATTATTTCATATTTTTCAAGTAATTCAAATCAAGGCTTTTTATAAACTTATGATTTTAGTTACTTTTTAAGCCCTTGACGTTTGTTGTTATATTTCTAATTTATTCAATAATAATATGATGACATGAAAGTTTTTATATTCTTTTTTATTCAGGAACCCAGCGTTATTTGATTTTGCTTATTGAATATGCTGTAGCGTCGTACATGTACATTAATTGGAAGTGTAAGAAAATAAAACTGAAACCATTATCCTTTGCGAAATAATTTTTAACTAAATTACAAAGGCAGTGAAGTATTTTGTATACGTACATCAAATAATATATTGTATAATAGTAGAAGAAAATGTTGGAAAGTCAAATAGGTATATTCTCTTCAAATTTTTAGCAATGATTTTGGTCGAATTTTGACCGCTGGGCGACTGCTAGTTCTATTAATGCCATATTCCGAAAATACATTAAAAAATAGTGGAAAAAGTAAAAAATGAAAGTGTATTGCAAAGTGAGGCCGTCAACTTTAGAAGAAAAAAGTTAACCCTCTCATTTCCCTGGGATGGTGAAGTACCAAAAACCACGGTAATGCGTTATGCTTAGATTTTGTTGCTTTCAGTGAGTTTTTTAAAAAGACCTAAACAGAGAGTGTACTGTATTAGCTTTATGTAAACCCACTCACTTTATATGCGAGTTATACTCAGAACCCTCAAAAAGTTAATGAGCAGGAATACTTGGACTGAAGGATATATTTCTAGCTGAAAATTTAAGAGAACATCATTATCTAAACATCCTTCAAAATCAAATGCTTCTGAAAATTGAAAAACAATAAATGACAACTCGGAAGAGATTTATAAGCTAATTTTATGTAAATAAGTTGGAGCACTTGAGAGCAGAGTTGGGCGAATATTTATATTATTTACAGCAGGTTTCTTTACAGTGTGCACCGTTTCCATCTTGCAAGCATGTTTTCCGAGGCCTTCCCCTTTTAGGTTTTCCCGGTGGAATTTACTATCAAATCATTTAAGGCAATCTATTTTACTCATTCGGTTCAAGTGCTCATACCACGTCAACCTTTTTACCTACAGCTTGTCTATTATATTCGTATCTTGGTCAACATTATTTTTTTGCATAAAGATTTTATTAGGAAAATTTTGTAGTTGAGATATCTTGCGCAATTCCTTTGAAAAGCATCCGTTACCATAGCATTTTTGACGTAAAAATCAAATAATAAACATTGTCAAATATTTAAATTTACATCTTGGAATTGTACCTTTTTAATCCGTAGTTTCTTAGCCATTGACAACGGGGTCTGATCTAGACCCCGAAACGTTTGGAATATACAGCGATTTCCTTTAAAGTGTGGTGCTATTTCCCAATAAACACTTAGACATTGAAAAATATGCCACAAGTATCCTTCACAAAACAAGCCTTTAGTATTTGGGTAACTTTCTGACATGACTGTTAATTTTTAGGTTCGTTCCTTCAACCGATTGGCAATTGGTTAATGCATGGGTACATGAACCGTTTATTGCGCAACTCGATGCATGTACCAGTCGGTGGCTGCACCACCGGTTCTACCTTGAAGCCGGTGATCGAAATTACCGTACCTTAACTGGTTGCGAATCAATCACCGTGTCACTTGGAACACGAAACTGAACCGTTCACTAAACGGTTATTGTTTTGAAGGAACGCTATTTTTCTTGTGCGCAGGTACGCGACCGTTGTGTATCGGTTATCTAGGCTGAAGGAACGAACCTTTTACTGACGATGTTGTAGTATTTTAGGGTTCCTAAATAATTCCGGTTTATGCTTGTGTCATCCAAAAACTTATAAACTGAATAAGAGACATCTGGTCTTATGTGGGATATAATATCTGGTGTAAGAGTTAGAATACAGGACAGGCTAGTTTATAGAGAGTCAGGGCGCAAGGAAAACATTTGACCATTTAACAAATTAATTCGAATAGCAAATTAGTTTAATCATAAAATGTAATTACAAATTAACATGATGAACCGCTCATAAATCTGTAACAAACTAACTTGTTAAACTTAAGATTCTCATAACTAGGGATGATTTAAATATCTAGTCCTCTTTGCAAAGGTTTCTCAATGATATTATGTCCATCTGCTGTAACTCTCTAATATCATTTAAAGAAATAGCCTTTCTGTAGATTAATTATTATTTTGCAATAATTGAAAAGGTTCAGGTCCAATTTTTAGAAATTAGATTATTATAAGACGATCTACTTTTGCAGTTCAAATATATACATTTCTTTCAAATTCCTTAAAATTAAAAGTTATTTATTTGTATGAAGCATTTTTTTTTAATTCTGAGTAATATACTTACTGACAAACAAATTGCCACACCCAGAAGGAGATGTTGAAATTTAATATTGTTTTGGTCAATCATAGTAAGGAGTAAATGATTAAAATTTGTTAAAATTTGTTTTACATGTAAATTTTTGTTGGCAATTAATATTGTAGTGGTTTTTGCATTTTTTAAATTTACCAAAAAACAAACAGACGGGATTCAATACCGAAAGTATCGCCAGGTAAGTGAGTTTGAAATTAGTAGAATTATTGGTTTACGGGCGGCCGGACCTCGTAGCTTCACATATAAATTCAAGATCGACGTCTAAGATTTATGGGCTTTAGAGGCCGATTTTCGACAAATCGATAATTGGCTGATGAGTGGTTAGTAGAAAAAAGCCATTTTGAAAATGTGCTAGCAGTTTGCCGCCTTATAAGGTCTTTTGGACTACAACATTATGGACCCCATCTTATGCTACCTCTTACCGCTGAGCCTCGACAGCAACGACTACAGTCGTGCACAGATCGACAACTTTGGAATGTGGAATGATATCAGAGAAGACGAACTCTGATGAATCTCGAATCTGCTAGCGAAGACATGATAGCCGAAGACGTATACCTCAATTTGATGTTGAGCGACATGTACACCAAACAATAACCGTTATACTATGAGAGGTTATTGCACATGGAAGCTGGTCCTTTAGTCTTTGTTCGAGACAACATGACAGCGCTACGTTATCTACAGGAAGTAGAGGAGTCATATGTATTTCCTTTCCTTAATCGGCTCATGTCTCAAGTTTAAACTTTTTTGAATCTGTTGCTAGGACCGCCAAGATTCCCCGATATTTCGCCCATAGAACATGTGGGATATGATAGGTAGAAGGCTCGGAAATTTACCCCAGGCCCTACGGACTTTGGAGGTTCTCACATGAAATACAGGTAGTTTTGGATAGTGTTCCTCAAGAACAAATAGACTAACTTATTCAGTCACTTCCCAAAACGTGTTAGCAAGTGAATAAATAACTGCAGGGTACAAACATTTTATTAACAAAATTAAGAATTAAAACTTTTTAAACTGCTCGGCATTTGGTATTCAAATTATAATTATTTACTCGTTACTTCAGCAACTATATTTTACCAAAACAATGTTACATTAAAATATCCCTTTCTGGGTATTGCGGTTTTTTCATCAATGAGTATATTCCATTTCCATGAAATTACAAACAAATATGATTTAAATCAATATTATAAATATATTAAATATCTTTCACTAGTACCAACACTTAGCAATTTCTCAAATATACGTGCCCACATGGGCCCAAAAAAGAATGAAATGGCAACGTTTTTCGCTTTATGGGATTAAGGATGACGAAAAAATCTGACAGTCGTTTGGCACTAAAGGAATTTGCCTACTTAGTGGCAGAAAATTTTTTCTAAAATTTCGAATTTAGTATGTAAAATTTCTGAGAAACGGCCAGTTCGCACTATTGTTCCATCAAATTACAAGTCGAAACTATGAAATTGCACTTTGTTTGTCAGGTTAAGATCATTTTTTTGAGGTTTCTTATACTTTCCCCTGCACTAAAATCGCCTTTGTGTTTTGGCTGCCGATATTGTTTTCGACTTTACCGTTCGAAACGAATCCACTTTGTTCGAAATTCTGCACTGCAGAAAGTTCGGCTTCTTAGATCTCCTGACGAGTTACACCCTAGTTTAAATGTTGTGATATCCACTATGTTATTATTTTATTATGTAATTGAACCCAGCAATATTGTGAAAGTTCGCTGATAACGTAGAAAAGAAAACAATATTTAAAAAAATACTGCAAAAATTCTTACCTTGTATTAGATAATTGTGGAAAGTAATATTGTGTTAATATGCTTATATAACATCAACTAGTTCTATTTAACTGAATATTGTAACTATTATTGAATACCTACTGAAATAAACACGATTTAATACTACAATTCAAGATGTCAATAATTCATAAACATCTTCGAAAATTAAGTAATAAATGCCCTTGAATACTTGATGTTCTTGAATACTCCTACTATTAGTTTCAATACCAAATACAAAGGTTAGAAAGCAAAATGTAATGTTCTAATGTAAAATATATTTATTTTTTTTGTGGAGAAGAGTTTTCTATCGAAAAAAAAAATTTCAAGTCGTTTAAGAGAAAATTGACAAAACATATTTTCAAGAACATTTTTTTTAATTTTTAATAACTTTAATAACTTTAACAACACCTTCTAATAAATTCACAAAGAAAATTTGACAGTCGGGTACTTGATTTAATTTAAACATGGCTAGTTTTGTTAATTCTTTGATTCGTAGTATTTGCCTTTTCTTCTATTAATAAATTTTTAATATTTTATTTCGTTCAAATATTCTTTGGAATAAAGCTCCAGCGAGCACAGCATTAATAAAATTATTGTGCTAGAACCACAATATTTTTAGGTAACCCAACTGCCTCCATTATGTTCTTAACAGTAATCTTAGCCAACCTGTTGATTGAATACTAGTATTGTGAGCTGGCTGTTCTCAATAAGTTTAGAGATTTTATCGGCCCAAGGCTGTGTATAAAAAACACGAACACAAAGTAGATTTATGCAATATTTCCTTCCACTGTATTACCTAATAAGTTCACGCTTGAGGGTTAGCTATTTGTAAAGTTTTACAGCTTGGCTACTAACATGGATGAAAAACCTTTTTAATATATGTTAATTGTAATTATTTTAACTAAATAATCTTGGCAACATGCTAATCTGATATAGAAATGTATTCTAACGTTACTCAACATCATAGGAGTAACTGATCTAATCGCAAGCGTAATTCGTCTATTTAGGTCATCTAAGTTGAGGGGGTTAGTTCACACTATATCTGTATACTTTAAGCTTAAATGTGTTAAATGTAAACATAATATGTTTTAATTAATAGTAATAAAGTTAAAACTTATATTATTTTTATAACAGGTTTATTTTAAGTATGCAAACGTTTAACAATAGTGTAAACTAATTATTCCCAAGGCAAAATGAATCAGTCTAATTTCAATTCTGTTTTATTATAACATTTTGTAATAATTTCACTCCTTAATATATTTTAACAACCTTATTTACGAAACTGAATATAGTATACTTTATTAACTATCCTGTATAAGTATAATTCTACTCTGTATAACCAAATTAACACTCCAACCTATATTCCAACCATCCTGGATATACGACAACTTATGGGCCACCATAATTTTTTTAACTGTCTTCTGTAACTATCATTCTGCGCCTTCATATATTTCATGCATTATATACAGGGTGTAAATGAATAAGTGTCAAAAGATATATGTCCGCAAATGCTTCGTTACAGATGTACAAAGTGTTGAAGTCTTCAAATTTTTTACACTTTTTTTCTTCTGACTACTAAAGTTTTCGAGATATTTGGTTCAAGTTTTTTGGAGCATTAATGCCCCTATGAGTCTTACTAATACGATCAGAGAAACAGTCATGAAAATCTAGTGGATGGGGATCACCTGTGTTTCTGCCCGTACAGCTTTTTTTTTCTGAACGCCCCAGACAACTGAGAAAAAGTGTAGATGAATTTCATATCAGTTTGCAATCTTTTTTATTTTCTGGGTTTTTTGTATCTGTCACCGTTTTTGTGTAAAAATGATCAATTTTATGTGTACTGTAGAAACAAACAGTCCTTTTGTTATTTATTGTTCAAGAAGGCAGCTTTCATATTACATCTTTTTATTGACAACTCTATTTAAATTCGTTATTTAGTTAATATGACTACAATTAACAAATATTAAAAAGATATTTCAACCATGTGAAACGATACAATTAGCTCCCCAGTATAACCGGGAGATTTAACCTAACTTAATTAAGGAAAAACCTAATTAATTTTATTATGCCAGTTTAAATTTGGGATTGAATAGTCTATCCCTATCATCTAAAAGAGCAGTTGTAATACCTTTAAAATCAAATAGAGACAGCTTCATTTAATAATTCAACAACATTATAGGAATATTTGTTATAATAAAAATAGTCATTAACTATTTAGGGCAAACAATCATGGTATAAGGACAATTCAATTTAAGAGACGAGCAACATTTTGAAATACATAAAAAAAGTTAATTTAATAAATTTACATTTGTGTTTGCATTATAAAGGACTCTCGAAAGTAATAAGTTAAACCTTCATATACTATATAGTTTCAATATAAGCCCAATACATCAAATAGCACACATTAAGGCTAGGCGCAAATTGAGACGCGCCTAGCCTTTGCGAGATAGTTTGTGCTTCGCTTCCGATCTTCATATGGGAGGATATATAACGTGATTACATATAACTGGTTTGATTGAATGTGAAAGAAGGGCGTGAGAGAGAACAAAACCTAATGAGGATAGTTAAATTTTGACTAATAGTTAGGGAAATAAATGACAATCGTTTCTCCACACTGTCTGGCGCGTGATCCAACTATTACACTGCTTAAATGAGAACGTAGGTTTTCGCGGCCAGAATCGAATTAATTTTTTTATATACCTAAACCGGTATATAAAAAAGATTTTCCAACGTTTTGCCCACACTTATAAGGAGCATTTTCACCGATGAGAAAAAAACAAAACAAAAGTTTCTTACCTTTCGGCGACTCCATTCATTTAGTATTTTTCTCACAAACACACTTTAAACTTCACTTTTATTAAACTTGTCACACTAATGCGCAAATTGTAATAAATCTTAAAACACTGAATGTATTTTCAATCGAATACGAAAATCTGTGAATCGAGGCCTAGACTGCTTTGTAATCGCTGAAGATGGCCATTTTGAGCACTTAATTTGATTTTTTTTGATTTAAAAGTTAGGTAAACTTGTTTTTTTAATGATTTGGAAATAAAAATAGCATATTGCATCACAGAAGGATTGTTTGTTTTTGCGCTACACCTTCTACATTGGTAACGAAGTGTTTGCTTGCATATATTTCTCGGAACTATCGTCATAAACTGACACGAGAAAGCACATCTTGAAATCTTTGGCACTTATTCATTTACATCCTGTATATTGTTAACGGATAAAAGCAAATCGAGTTCATTTTGGCTACAGTTACATGTCTAGTTCAGTGCGCCAATGATTTCCAATAAAAAATGATCATTTTTTGTGCTTCAAATAGTAGTAATTTTCTATCACTGTGTTGTATAATTTGTTAAGGTAGTGAAATCTCAAAATGTCTTCTAAAGATCATTTCTCCACTTACAGGTAATTACAATTCTCATCTTAAAAGCAGTGCACATTTCTTAGACAAATTATCCCCATAAACAATACAAAAATTCTTTCACACTAGCAGCTGTTGACGTTGTAAACCTATTCAATAATGTCCCTGTCGCCGAAAAACTTCCTATTCTAAGAAAATGATTAAAACATGACATGTTACTAAACAAATGATCCACTGACACAATAATGGAATTACTAACATTTTGTACGAAAACCATATATTTTCAACTCAACGATGACTTCTACCAAAAAGATTTTGGCATGGGCACTACTATTCTTAGATATCTTAATAATAAAACCGTAATCGTCACTTGATACATAAGTCTACGGAAAGCCAACTTATACTAACAGATATCTCAATATTAAGTGTAATCACCCAAATATCTTAAAAAAGGCATCATTAAATGTTTATATGATAACTCTCTTCGAGGTGTCATTCCTTTATACGCAAGACAACATATATAATATATAGTGTTTCTGGTGAGGGAATCTTGATCAGTTGCGCTTCCCACAATTGAATGTCCTCTCGAACACTTCTTTATGTATTTGATACATTTCGTTAAATTTGAAGACGCGAGATGTAAGACCAACATCTCGAAAATCCTATATGTCGGCCTTTCTTATAACAAAGACATACCTGGGAACGTTACATGAAATTTTAAAGATAACTCTTTCAAATTCTTCCAATTTGAAAGAAGCTTTGTTATTTCAGATGATCTTTACAATTTTTAGTGCTACCCTGTACATATCAAATTTGCAGTTACATCAGTTTTCCTGTCAAACATTAATGTCAAACTGAGATTTACTAAATTTGTCATAAACAATGCTTATATTATTTTTTTAATATCTAGTTCATTTGAAAACGGGGTCTGATTTAGACCTTGGACTTTTTGAAATATACAGACTTTCAGGTTTATGTATTCTTATTCCCAAAGAACTCAGAAAAAATAAAAATTCATAAGGAAACTTGGAGAATCTTTCAACAAGACTTTCACAAATAGGTAACAATTAAATCTTCGTAGTATTTTATTATATTGTAGCTAACATTCTCTCAGTAAACAATAAGTTGTTATATACGTAGTTTTGAATCAATAAAAAATGAACAAATGAAACAACAACACTATGTTTCTTCAATTTCCTTTACAATAATATAGTTTTGGCTACTACACTATTTTTTTAAAGCTTTTTGGGCTTAGTTGTTAGATACTTCTTCTGAGCTATGGGTGAAAACATCAGATTTTGTACAGCTATTCCGGGAAGTTCCACTGTAAGTGAGAATATCAGTCCTAGAAATACAGAAAAAGCCAATGGATTCCAATATAATAGCCCTAAAAATATATGTGTTTTATTGGTTAATAAATGATAAAATTCTTTATCAAACGTTTGTCAGCGATTTGACGTCTTCGTAGTTGCTAAAACAGAATATCTCTAGCAATATGATTTTTTTTGTGTAAGTTGTATACAAATTGAACTATTATTATAGTAAAAATTATATTTTAATTAAGAATATTTTTTCCAGTTTAAAGATCTACCAGAGTGTAAAAACTTAGATTCTTAGATTGTTTCGCAAATTTTAGATTTAACTAAATTAACTTTTGTATCTAAAGCTTATCCAAAAACTATTGAAATATTCTAAAAGAAGCAACCGTTCAAATACGGAAATAAATAACAAAATTCATGAACGACATTTTAAACAAACTTGAAGGCCTTGGAAGAACAAAATAACTCAAAAGGTCATACCAAAAAAGGGTTAACCTATAAAGGTATTAATTGTAAAAGTGATTACATAGGATTAAATTTTCTTCGAAGATATTCAAATGACCAAACTGATACAAATATGTCTCATTTACTTAATCTTAATATATTTACATAATACAAAATTCAAGATTATATTAATAATATTGGGCTTTCTACCTATATACTCATTATTATCTATATAATATATTCAGATGTTTAGCATTTAGTTTAATATTTGATAATTCTTGCATAAGTTTTTCTGTCCTCTGGGTCATCTATACCGTTTATGATATCCCTCCCCTTTACACTTTTGCCTAGTTGTCCAAGAGACTCATGTGCAGTTTCATGGATTTATTTATTTAGTTTTTCATATTTTTCGCTGGTTGAGAGTGAGTTTTCCACATAATCTAAGTTTGTAGAGATACGATACGGAGACGTCTTTTAATAATTCTGTCTGATATTTTGCGATTTGTTTGGTTGATTTCTGCTTTTGTCCGGTTTGTTTCAATATTTGTTTGCAACCCCTCTGAGTCTAATCGTGGCTTATGGCAGATGTACAATGATGCTCGAAGTAGGAAGTGAGGAATCACACTCCGCTCCGCGGTAAACTCTTACATCTGCTGTTTTTATAGTTGTTTTTTGGTTCAGTACATATAGTGTGTTATTGATCTTATATAGGCGTCTTGTGGGTTGTTATCATACCAGGTACATTTATGTATTTCCTAGTGGATAAAAATATCGTTCATTATACGTAAAGAAAACTGTTCACATAGACCATTGACATTCATAAATGCGTTCAGCTTATCTACCTACTATTTACATTCTTAATTTCATTCCTTTCCAAGAGTTAAAATCCCCTAAAGTTACCATTTCATTCCTTTTATTGATTTGGGATATAACATCTGTGAGCTGTAGTGCAATGTTTTTTTAAAGACTGATTTGCGTCGTCTGTAGCAGCATACACATCCATTACTGGTATATTTTGGAATTCTAAGTTAGTTCGTAATAGTCTTTCGTTGAAATATTTCCAATCCCTGAGGTAAATTGAAATTTCTTGTGTATTGATTATGTGTATACAACTTTCTTTTCGTCATAGTAATCTATATTGCTTGCCTTGGATTTGGTAGAGATCATGCCATCTGAATGTGCTTCAGATCACACCATTTACTGATTTTAAAGTCCCTTGTATCTTACCCGTCGAAAGGGATGAAAGGACTCATAATGGTGAACTGTTAATATGTGTTGTTCATTTTTAATTTTTTAAATGTTTAACTATATTTTAATATATTCATAAGTTTTGATATGGTGCTGCAAGTGAAACATATACACTCAATACAGTTTTTATTTACCCCTGAAAGCAACTGTTTACATAGTCCTGAACTATATTTTTGCTCCACTCCTTGGCCGTTCTTTTTTCTTTCTGCTAAGAAGCATATGGCTATTCCAAAATGCAGTAACATTTTCAGTAGTCATTGTCATTTACCTCTATTGACCCGTCTGTTGTACGTGTCAGTTTTTAACATTTTTTCTTTTGGCTTTACAACAATGGGTTGATCGCCCATTGCTCAACGCTCAACCTGGAGGGCCAGGATTTTCGACAATCTTACTTCTTCTTCCAGATGTTTAAGTATTCTAAACTAATTATATTGTATTGCAATCTATTTTTATTCCAATAAAGAAAAGTATGCAAGAGCTAATGTGTGTGTGGCTATGTGATTAAGTATTTTCGTTACAATGTGCTCATTTCTAAATCATTATAAAGTGCATTATAATCTAATTTATTCAAATACGTGGAAACGAGTTATTTTCAATTATTTTTTTGTGGTGTTTGTTTTAGAAAATTATAAGGAATAAAATCTTGTTAAAAAATTTCAGTGACAAAACTTTGAGGTTGGTCCCTCCTGTCCGTGAAACCGTGGTAGGAATAAAATAGTAAAACAAAATTGATTTCTTTAACTCTCATATTTTATCATTGTATTCTTTTCCAGTGCTATTCGAACTTATTTTTAGATATCTTCATTGGAGGTGTTGGTGAAAACACTAGATTTTGTAAAGCTACTCCAGGAAGTTCCACTGTAAGCGATAATATCAATCCAAAGAAAACAGATAAAATCCATTGAATTCCAGTATAGTAAACCTGAAAAGTAAACGAAATATTTATTTGTGAATGTGATTGTTTAATAAAAAAGTTTTAGATTAATTTCAATAATGGCAAACCTTTTATACGCGGTTGCCAAAGGTTACAGTTATTTATCTGTTAAACTGTTGCCTGTAAATTCTAAGTAGAAAACAACAAAGTTGTTGTATCTGTTAAATACTCCGCAGCTGGTTTCATTAGACCACAGAACCTTAAGCGAAAATTGAGGATTTTCTTGGCATTTTTCTACGAACCACTTGCAAAATAATCTTCTCCTTTCTGAGTCCTGAACTCGAAGTCCTTGACTTATATGTTCTACATATGGACGATACTTATACATTTTAAGAATTCTCTGAGCAGTTGATTTAGGCACTTCAATATTATTCTCCATTTTAAACTCTTAAAAGATAGAACCAAATAAATAATAAAGTTTTGACAGAACTATGGCAACAAACACTGATTTTTATTTCACAGCCAACTGAGTAAAATTGTTTTTTAATAACTTACATTTTGTGTCATCCAAAAATATGCCTGTTATACATAATTGAAAATCTTTTGTGTGTTACTTAATTATGTATAAATCCAATATGGCAACTATAAGAAACAAGAAAGTTGGCTAAGGCGGCAAAATTAATTAAAAGGTCTAGAAAAAATTCATTAACGTCAGTCGATTGGCCGTAGTCGCCAACACAAAACTATTAAGTTTTATCAAATTTGTTAACAAAGTGGCGAATATGTTGCCATTATTTTCGTAAATTAACTAAAATGCATTTTTTGCAACAATTAAGTCATTTTTCTGAACTCGGTGCCAAATTAAACCGCAATATTGCTAAGTACAGTTCATAAATGTACTTCCCAAATTATTTTCACTTTAATTTGACACAGACTTCAGAAAATATATTTAAGTGTTGCAAAAAATATATTGTTTTTGCTGTTTTAAGTTCCTTGTTTTGAAATAGGTTATTACTTTTTTAGTATTATGGGTTTTTTGGATGTAGCTTTCAAATCTAATAATCATTTGCGATATTGCCAAAACAAAATGTCTTATTTTTAAGCATATATCAGTATTTTAACTAATATTGTTTGGTGTTTTGTAGAATAGTGTTACATGTTTTCTAAATATTTACGTGCATTCAAAAATTTTTGTATATGGGTCTACTTAGGTAGACCCACTGTGTTGTAGACGATTTGAGGATCTACAACATTTTTAGATCTGGTGAATATCCGATATTTTGATTTAATTACAATTTCTTAATTTTATAATTAATCAGTTTTTTCATTAAAAAAATTAATGAATAATTTTTAGTGATATAGCCTAATTGGAAGCAGTTTTCAATATTAATCAACTTTGTTTTATAATAAGAATTTGAATCAATGTAAAAAATAATGGTAATTTTACATTTAAAACTCTTGTGGTAGTTCAAATTTTGATACCAACGAGGTTATATGGTTTTACTAACCATTTAAATAAGGATAAAACCGCATTATTGATAATTATAAATCGTACATCGAATACTGAGTGATATTGCCACATCACCATTGCTCATTACGAACGAATAAAACGTCTGTTTTTTCACCGTTTATCTTGTATACATTCAAAAGGGTAGTTTATTTGTAATAAAAAACCATAGATTTTTCAAGAACTGGAGTAAATCGTGCAGTTTGGTGCAGTTTTTGCGTTAAAAAGAGTCACTTTGGAATTTATTTAATACAGAATACCTAAATTTGTAATATCACCGAAATATTGTAATTTTATAACTAATATCTTTATGGATAATTTAGCTGTTAAAATATTTACTTTAAAGAAACTTTTTACCATGTTATTTCTAAATAATTTGTTAACAGCTCTTTATCCTCCATTTTTGAACACAATTATGCGAATTTTTCTTACAAAAAGTATTATCTACGAACTAAATCTATTTCAGAAATATCTAACACATTTTTTATTTACCGAAACTAATATAACTTCTTTGGTTATTCAGGCCTATAGATCATAGTGGTATGAGAGTTTTTTGTTTGATTTGATGCATCTCCACTTAAAATATATGCAGTCAAACTATTTATACCTTATATATTGCATTTTGGTGAAATATACAGGGTTTTGTTTTAATTTTTCCGTAATATGTGCGAAACTAAATTTTGAGAATTCATTTAGCTGTCATCCTGTTCTAAACAACACGAATCATTTGGCAAAACCGTGCATAAACGGTTGAGTTTTTTGTATTGAAAACAGAAACATGTGTTCTCTCTTAGTAACCAACCACATGATGTCTTTTTTACTCACCATTAAAATGGGTTCAAACCGAATTAAATTTTCAGTATAAATTCCAGTGAGTATCCAAACGATGTAGTTGCATAAATATGTACAAAATGAGATATTGCTGAGTATAATAATATATCTGGATTCTACCCAGCGTTTAACAGAACCTGAAACAAATGTGAAATTGTAGATAACATATAAATACAAAAACAGAAACCAAGAGAAGTCAACAAAAGCTCACCACCAAATCCCTTTGCCATTCCAAGGATACCTAAGGCTGGACCAGAAACAAATATTAGCTTTATTATTGCTCCTATGATTGCTCTGATTATTCTTCTATAGCTGTAGCTGGGCAGAGCAATGGCTATTGCTGGCAATCCCCAAGTAAGAAGTATCCAAATCAAAGTGGTTGTCTACAAATTTCGATTTATACATTTCAATTGTTTAACTAATTTTTGTGTTGTCAAGAGCTATAAAATATTTATGCAATATTTGTAGTTCAGTTAAAGATTATGTGACTTTGTGAATTCACTTTTCTTCAAAAGATTTTTCAGAGCCTCGCGCAATATATTCATTTTCTTGCATTCTATACTATACTGAACATATTTTCTTAATTTTAGCAATTTTGTGTTGCGTACCATTTTTTATTTGTAATGTCAAATTAAAAATTGCATAAAACTGATAAAACTGTATGGAAAGATGATAACCAACCTTGCAACAACCACACAGATGATGGAAAGACTATTGAACATTAACCATACAAGAACACTGAGCATAAAATAAAAACTATTTTACCTGTACATTTGACTGTTCCCTCTTCTGTGTTTTTTGCAACAGATATGTATTTATAATCGACAAAAGAGGAACAAAGGGTTCGAAAAATTGCCCGAAAAATTACATACTCTGAGATAAAGAGATGTCTGCAATATGTTCAACCAGTTATTCTCTATATAATGGGTTTTTGTTATTTTCTGTTACAGTTATCTGTAAGAGATAATACGTTGGAGACGTTTAAACTCTTACATTAAAGCTGCTATCGATCACTGTATGTTTTTCCTGTAGTTTTATTCCCCAAATTTACTCTAATACAATTTGCCTTGTTTGTTGTTGTTCACTTAATACTGCAAATACCCTATTTATACTATTCTAGTAATATATGTAACCATGACAAGGTCACTACATTGTTGCTCGAATTTGATTTATCCACGTGTCTTCTGGACATGTTATATTGGTGTTGAGTTTTCTTTACTTCTAAATGTCTTGAAATTGCACGGTATATGGAAACCTGAGGCGTTAAATAACTTCGTATGTGTAAACATACAGCGTAATGTACACTTTACTATTTACTCCAGATACATCCACTACATATGGAGGGTGATGATGAGAACACAGTAGAAATTGGAAACAAACCAGCAGGAGAAGAAAACCATGAAGAAGAAGAGGTAGATGATACAAATCACTGCTATCCATTGAATTCTGAGTTTGTTGTTGTCTAATTTTCATAATTACAAATTTTCTTAACTACTAAAAATATTATAGATTGCAAACCAAACGAGATATTCGCAACCTTTGACCTTCAATATTTCAAGACGCCGGCACGATGTGTTATTAATATTAAATCTTTGAGATGATTCCTACAAGGTCAAAATAAAAACTACAAAAATCTAAAGTATTCGCTCGAATTCCGAGTTTGAAGCCTATTTTCTTTGCCTGGGCCATTAGCTCCAACTACGGGTCCGGTAAGTAGCTCTAATTTGGATGATTATTGAACATTAATGCAACGCCACCTTCCGTACTATTAGCTGTTGAAATAAATAAATTCTGGTATTTATATAGTTATAGTACTATCCAATTTAACTAATTTATTACAATGTTCTATCAGTTTAGTTTCATATGACGTTTTAATACCTTTTCGGTGGTTGAGACAAAGTCATGCTCACTAAAAATTAACATGTAATTGTTAACCGGCTTCCAGAAAGACGGTGGTTATCAATTATAGTCTTGTTTAACAAAGTATATATCCGGATTTGTAAAACTTGAAATTTGGGAAAATAATTCTATTAGTAAAGTGATGAAATTTGGGAATGAACACATACATAAATGGAAATCGACCAATTTCCCTAACATATTGGTGTGTATAGTTTTCTAAAATGTAATCTACTATAGAAGATCCCTAGGTGGTCATATACTTTTCTGTGACTTACGAAATGCAGTTTTACAGAAAATCACCGAAAATCCATTATTTTTATCAAAAAATCCATCGAAGTGACTGACATTAACTCATAAATATTTTAATTCCAACATAATAGTGCGGGAATTGCAGGCACTGGAAGTTTTAATTGCGAATTTGATTTTTTTGGGTAAAAGCATATACGTAGTATAGTATAGTATTTTCGGGTCCTGAAATTAATGAGTACCAAGCTCATTTTGTTTAAATATCTGGAAAATACCGGATTTTTAAATGAAAATTTTTCAATTTTGCGTAGACGCTGCTTTGGGTATCACCTACTCCTGGCCTAATAGAAAATTCAGTAACAACACATGTGAAGCTCCTAACTGCTATTGGGTGCGATTACACACAGAGTGTTTAGTTATAAAGAAAAACAAAAAAAAACACGAAGTAAAGTGATAAAAGCAATAATAACTCAGATGCGTCGGTCAGAATTATACAAAATAACTAATATTTATCATTTCTTGGTGCAAATTTTTCAGCCGATTCAGTTATAAAGTGAACTTTTTGAGAAATCTTTGTTCTTCGCGGTAAGGTAAGAGCAGTCACTATTAATATTAAAAGATCAATATGGAGTTTCCGGAAGTACTGTCAGACTGTTATGATTGAGTAACACAACACAACTACATACAGAAAAAATAATTATATAAGGTAGCCATCAGTAGTGAAATTATAGCGGAATAGAATAATTATTGCTATACCTATAAGGTAGACCGTTAGCAGTTGAATCTACAGGGTGCTTAGAATTTGGGTTGGAATGAAATTACCGTTATACAGGGTTATGAAAAAAAAAGTTTTATTGGGTGGCAAGAAGTGGGTACTTCTTGCCACCCTGCATATAAACCCTTATATACAGGGTGGTTGAAATATATGCAAAATAGAAATATAGTTATACTAGTGATTTAAAAATGCTTTATTGCGTAGCCTAAGCTGCAATGATAATAAAAAACTTTAGAGATATGAATGATTTATAGGGCGGTCCAAAAAGGAGTTGCATACATATGATGGTTGAATATATTTCAACCATCATATCCTACGGAGTAGGATGATAGTTACAGAAGGCAGCTAAAGAATATATGACTGCCTATAGGCAAGTGTATGTACAGGATGGTTGGATCATATGATGAAGTGGACGTTTGCTTGTCAAAAAATGTTTGAAAAAGAG
Organism: Octodonta nipae; assembly: GCA_034190945.1. Taxonomy (NCBI): domain Eukaryota; kingdom Metazoa; phylum Arthropoda; class Insecta; order Coleoptera; family Chrysomelidae; genus Octodonta; species Octodonta nipae. Next base: position 89,365,097 of record CM067221.1, read on the forward strand.
CTATATAGTGCGGTATGAATATATGCTTAAAAATTTTACAGAATGGTATACTTATAACGTAATAAATAGAGTAATTGAAATATATTGTGAAGTGGACTTATTACCAAGTGTTTCAATAAAAGAGAATTGAAAAACTGATTCATTTCGTTTTCAATGCAGGATTTTAGATTTGCTTGGCCTTGCGTCATTTTCCAGAGGTCATTTGAAGATCAAATCGAGAGATTTCTAACAAAAAATCTGAAAAAATTCATGCTTAATTATTTTAGTCATCTGAATCTGAATTTGGCCTGAGTTTGTCCTTTGCGGTCATCCTCGAGGTCATTCAAGGTCATGTCAAACTCATTAAAAGAGTTTTTGAGTTAAAAAATACCAAAGGAATCAAAATCTGAAGTCAGCTGATCTCCAACGCGTCAGGTGCAAGGTCATTTAAAGGTCAAATGGGGAAGAAACCTGTGAAATAAACTGAAAAAATTCGTGCATATATTTTCTAGGCCTCTGCATGTAAATCCATCAAACCATACGACTGATTGCTATTTTTGTTTAACCAACCTAAAAGGTTAAAACTTTAAAAACAGGCAACCTATAATATATCCATGCGTAGAATCGGTAACATTTCTCATCCGTAAGGAAACTGCACACGATGATGATGACAATATGGATACAAGTACAGAGACTCTTCAAGCTTACGATGAAGAAATGCTAGATGATTCAGTAAATGCACCTCAACATGAAAATGAAGTGACCAGTAACAACTCATACTCAGAAAGTTAAGACAGAACAAATCCTGAAACATTCACGCAAAGTGAACTTAATGATCTCTGTAGAGAGTTGGTTCCGAATTGTTAGCATCGCGATTGAAGGAAAAAAATTCTTAGCCCCAAGAACAAAAGTGTTATTCTTCCGTTCAAGAGAAAAATCATTTAGGAAATATTTTACAAAAATTAGTAATGTTATTTATTGCAACGATGTTGACGGTTTAGTCAAGGAGTATGATGTCGAATATTCAGCCAGTCATTGGCGTCTCTTCATAGATTCGTCAAAGCAAAGTTTGAAAGTGATGTTGCTTCACAATGGAAATGTGTTTGCTTCCTTGCCTACTCAGTTTCGTTGAAGGAAGAATATTATAATTTAGAACTCTTACTCTCAAAACTAAAGTATGATGAACATAAGTGGGATATATGTGGATCTTTAACAATAATAACCATCATGCTGGGACTGCAATCAGGATTTGTTTCCTACCCGTGCTTCTTATGTGAGTGGAACAGTCGCGCTAGAGATGAACACGAAAAATTTGGCTATAAATATTAGATCTTAAACCAGGGCAAAAAATGTGTTAAAGCAAAGTTTGGTACCTCCACATAAAGTTATACTAGCACCTTTGCATGTAAAATTAGGCCTTGCAAAAGAATTAGTAAAAGCAACGAGTAGAAATCAAAGCGATGCTTTTATGCATATTTTTAACATACTGCCAAAACTCATAGAAGCAAGAATTAATGAAGGAGTCTTTACAGGGCCTGATGTAAGAGAACTTTTTAAAGATAAAGAATTCGAACGAAAGATGACGGAGGAGGAGAAGCTTCAAGTAAGTAACAGAAAAATTCTTGGGAAATAAGAACGATCCAAATTACAGAGATATTGTTGCAAGATTGATTACTTTCCACAAAATTTAGAAGACTTTAGTGAAGAACAAGGAGAAAATTTTTGTACAAAGGTATCAAGGAGTTTGGGGAAGAAACATGTTAGCAGATTACTGCTGGAGTAGAAAAATAAATAATAAGGTAACACATAGAAGGAAAAGTATGCCGAGGTCATTTGAGAATAAAAGCAAACGTACTAGACTAGAATAATAACGAAATTTGCTGCATAACAACATAATAATAACATGACAACAATATAATAATAACAACAATTATAAGAAAGTCGCACCTAGGAGCGCCACATAAAGTTCTGAAGATCTCCTTTTCAAATTCTTCCAATTTGAAAGGAACTTTATGATTATAAGATATTTAGAAATTTCTGTGCTACCCTGTATATTACAAATAAAATTCTCTTAGTTACGTCAAAAATCAAATAATAAACATTGTCAAATATTTAAATTTACATCTTGGAATTGTACCTTTTTAATCTGTAGTTTCTTAGCCATTGGCAACGGGGTCTGATCTAGACCCCGAAACGTTTGGAATATACAGCAATTTCCTTTAATGTGTGATGTTATTTCCCAATAAACAATTAGACATTACATAATAACAAGATAACAACAACAACCAATAAACTACTACTACTACTACACTACAACTAATACTACTATACTACAACCACTACTAATACTACACTAATACTACTACACTACTACTACTACTACTAATATTACTACACTACTACTATTACCACCACTACTCGATATGTTTACATAACAACAGTCAATGAACCATTGACCAAACCTTTACAACACATTGATACTTTCAATAACCCATTGACCGAAGGAGAAAAATCGTAAATTTGCCATTCCCACAATTTTTATCAGACCCTTACCAAATTTAATAGTCCTTGTGAGAACCACATAAAGAATGTACACATGAATTTTTATGATCGAACCATTCTTTCGCGTTATGGAGAACGAAAAAAGTAATATACACGCACACACACGTATAGACATTTAAGCACTTTGGATTTTTGGGTCACCACAATGCTTTCATTCAGAGAAAGCAATATATCTAACAAAGAGATTCCGGTCAAATTATGAACGAATAAAGGATTTAGATGCAGAGGCCTAGAAAACATGTGCGCGAGTTTTTTCAGTTTGTTTCACAAGTTTCTTCCCCATTTGACCTTCAAATGACCTTGCACCTGACGCGTTGGAGGTCAGCTGACCTCAGATTTAGGAATCAAAATTATTCTTTGACATATACAACGCACGTATGATTTTTTTAGGATTTTTTTGTGCTCACTTGGTATTTTAAACTCAAAAACCCTTTTAATGACCTTGAATGACCTCGTGGATGACCGCAAAGGGCAAACTGAGGCCAGATTCGGATTCAGACAACTAAAATACATAAGCATGAATTTTTTCAGATTTTTTTGTAGAAATCTCTCGATTTGAGTTTCAAATGACCTTTAAATGACCTCTGGAAAATGGCGCAAGGTCAAACAAACTTAGAGACCTCGAAAACATAAGCATGCATTTTTTTAAATTTTTTGGTAGAAATCTCTGGATTGACCTTCAAATGACCTTGACCCTGACGTGATGGAGGTCAACCGACCCACTCATTGTGATCAGCGACCCAAAAAAACCCTAGTACCATATATGGTATGCCGTGTATTTGCTTATAACAAATGTTGATCTGTGAGTAAAGTGATTCACAGGTAAACCTTTTTGGGATTAAAGGATAATTCGTATCCGGTGAGTACCTTTACATTTTCCTAACCGAGGAGTGTTAGTGCCAACATCCTGTGAGTTTGTCCGTAGAGTTGTAGGTTGAAAGTCTGAATACAAGGTAGAGGTTTCTTAGACCAGCAAATGGCCGGTAAAATACCTCGTGATAGGGACAAACTAGCGTCGGAGTACGCAAAGCTAGATTGTGAAATTGTAAAGATTTCATCTGAGTCCCTGAGTCGATATAAGGAACGAACGGCAAAAATTTGTTCTCTTGTTGTGATATATTGTTTAAATTTGTTTTTGTTTCTAGCTTGTTATATATATATATATATATATATCCTGGGGATACTCATATATATATATATATATATATATATATAACGTTGGTGAGCCAGTTTATGCAACGATATAAGGGAAGACCTATTTTAGTAGGCACAGTTAGGGCTTCACTAAGGTGGTAAGTATTAGGGGGTATAAATAGTATTGTGTTCTATCAAGTTATTATTGTATTTTGGGGTTGGTTAAAAGCCATAATTTTGGGGAGTTACATTTGTTTTATCGGATTGTTTAACTAACAATATTCAAAGGGTTTTATGTCTTTGAGTTACATTGTGAGTTGGTATTATTGTTTCTAATTTTTTTCTTTAAATTTTATTTTCAATATATGTGTCTTTTTTGGTTGTTTACTTTTAACTCCTTCCCTCTTCCCATACAACCACCAGCATTTGCGAAGCCTGGGAACTTACTCTCTAAGAGGGGGCTAGGTGACGAAAACCAGAAGCTACCAAGGACTGAGAGTCAAGGCAGATAAGGGGCAGGAAAGTTCTTTTTATATTATTTATTTTCAGCCAACATTCACAGAGAAGGGTTCCCGGAGTCGTTCTCTACAACACGGGTGGTGGCAGCATTCCAATTCCCTCTCAGGTTCTATATTTTTAAAAATATTACACAAATAAGCTAAGGAACCAATTTGTTACACTGTGTAAAAAGCTCCCGATGTAATATTGCTGTCGAGATGAATGGTGTTCACCGGTAAGTCGGAAGTGTGGAGCTAATTGGCGGGCAGCAGTTTTTTGGAAAAGCCGAGAATGTCACCGATGCTGTCGTGCGGTTGAAAATTCCTCACGTATTTGCTGATAAAGATTTCACACTTGAGTGTGTTGTTGTTGGGCTTCAAACTAAAGATTTTGTCAGCGATCTTTGTTGCAAGAATGGATTTCTAATATAACCTTCAATGTCGCTAATCTAGTATGAGCCTTCAGGTAAGGCAATGAATGTTTGCGACAAACAGGTAGGTCTTGTCACCTCTCTCAATATTTGGGATGCTGTTGTATGAGTGAAAACTGAGAAAAGCCAACCCGTATTTGTAGTTGCTACCCAGTTCAGTAGGTGGTTGAAAATCAATCGATAGTATGGGACTACGTTCTTTTAGGGTAATAATCACAGACATGATTGAACAATGTTCCTGTTCCAGTCTATTAATATAGCAGAGGGCTGAACATATCGATGGGGAAATTAAAAATAATGTACACACAATACTATTTATTATAGTAGAGAAATTTCAAGCATAAATGTCCACAATTCCATTGATCATAGTTTTGATAAGTGTAGTTATTGTAGAGGATCCTGACTCCATTGCCAAACTATTCAACTAATTGCCAGGGAGGTTTCAAGCCCCCAAAGCTCTCAAAGTAGTGGACAGAGTTTCCATTTGACACATAAGCTACCCAATGTGTACCCTGGTTGATGCTGTCATCTAAATTAACGATGGCAGACTCCTTTTGATGCGAACGCACTGGTAAGGCATCTCGCATAAATACACCCGTAAAGTGGGGTATTTTCAATTGTGTGGCATAGCACTCGAGCTCAAAATTGTACAATGCTCGATCAGGTAAGTTTTATTGGGACTTTTTTTGACTTTTTTAAGACCGAAACCACCTTTGTGGGACTTTTCAGGAACAGACCACTTCCTTTTTTAGCAAGTTTCTCCATGGCTTGGTTATGACGTTGTCTCCTCTTCCAGTTCTCCGCCTGGGGTTCTTTGCATCGATCACAGCCTTGGCTACGTCACTGGCTCCACAGGCTAAGGCCCTTAAAGCGCTAAGGCCTGCAAACAGGGGGATGAGACTCAAAGGGAATCATCCGAGAAACGCGGATTTTCTTGCATCCACCCGCTTTCTTAATGTATGTTCGGGCTGCTCTCAATGCCATTAACGATGATTTATGTATGTAACCACCACCACCACCCGATCCAGTGATGGCTCATATGGTAGGTGGAAGCCCATATTGTCGAAAAGATTTTTTCCCAAGTCGTTGTTTTATGCTTAGTCCCATCTTACGTTTAGCCTTCATTTCCGTAGTTATAAGCTAAAAGGCGGCTTTTTCACCAAGTGACGCGTCCTTCGAGTTGAATCTCTCCCAGGCGCGATTTTCCAACTCGTAATCGGTCTTGTGTCGATCTGCCAACGACTTGTATTTGTTGTAGACGATGTCGTGAGCACGGCAAGCAGCGTCTGTCATGTTGATTCCCTGCTGACCTTTGGAGAGACGGTCTTAAAGTTTCGTACTGGGTCCACAAAAACCCAAAACTGATAACCGAGTAGATGTAGCTCAAATGGTAATTTGTTGATTGCGCTGTTCAGTGGACTTCCACCTCTTTGGAGTGTTAGCATGATACTGATTGAAAGCCCTCGGGAGTGATGTATTTATTAAACAATGACATACAACCTCATCCTATCCTCAGTCTAAATTTTGGCTTTGTTGATCGCAACACACCAACGACAAGACGACATGGACCACTGCGGCCAAACTCCGTTCGTGCGACTATCTGCTTTCCAAGCGGATCTGGGAAAACCAAGGCTCTCCTTTTGCTCCAGTTCAATGAAAACTGACTAAGATTCGAAAACGTCTACGTCTACTCCAAGTCACTCTACCAATCAAAGTACCAGCTCCTACAAGAGGTACTCAAGCAGATTAAGGGCATCTCATACTTTCCACTTAACGACAATGAGGAGGTAATCGATCCGTCCGAGGCACGTGAATGTTCGGTATTCATCTTCGATGATGTCGTTGGCAATAAACAGAATAAGATTCAAAGCTTTTTCTCCATGGGTATACACAGAAATATCGATGCAGTTTATGTGTACCAGACTTACAGCATCATTCCGAAACAATTGCAATGTAATTGTCATATTCAAACAAGACGATGCCAATTTGAAGCTCGTTTACATCGAACACGTCTCCCCCGACATACACTATGAGTAATTTAAAGTATTGTGTTCTGAATGCTGGCGGGAACGTTTCGGGTTTCTTACGATTGTGAAGGAATACAACTTGAACGATGGCCGTTATCGAAAATGTTTCGACAAATATATAAAGGTGCAGTGGATGACATTAGTTGTCAAAATATCTTGATTGAGTAGCAACATTGTCGCTACCGCACGAAAGAAGAAAATTAAACAATTGGCCCGTTCCATCCTCAAAAAATTTCTCAGTCTTAAATTGGGGAAATGGGAGCACGATGACACCCTCAACAAGTTATTTGGACCTGTGGTTACGCCCCTGCAGCAGATAGCGTCGACAACAAGCAAAGTTCTTAGCAAAATACCCACAACTGTGATTAAACATGACATAATTAACAAACAAGATGTGCTGCTGCAGACTATTAAAAACCAAATTCCAATAGCAGAAACTAGTATCCCAATAGAAGATGATGATAGTGGTGATGTTGACGGTGGCGAAAAATCGATGTTCGATGAGTCTGAACCCTTATCTCCGAAAGTAGTGGAATCCTACCTGGAGCAACACCCAGTAATTTCAAACAAAGTATCTATTGGATTTTTTCAGTAAAAGCGATAATGTCGACAACATATACGATCCCATATATGAGGAGCCGAGTTCCAAGTGGTACCTCGGACAAAAATAAATCAACTTTAATCGTACTGGCCATATTATCGTTGACGGGTTGCAGCTTTAAGGCACCCCCGGACTTTATCAGTTAATTTTCTACAAAAACCCGAATTTCGCCCCCGATGATTTAGAGGCATATCGTCAAATTTTGACAATGACATCGGCTCACAAGAATTCGGCACGTCGACTAAAAGCCTCCAGTCTCTATAAATATACAGAAATCATAAGGCCCATGATTCCACCTCCAGGCAAAAAGCCAAGTTTCGGCTCTGGCATGAAGTTAACGTACAATACAAAGCAAATGCAGTACATCCACTGGGACAACCCTAATGAATTGGTTGAACGGTTGAAACTACTCATCGCATCCAAAGAGGCTGGTACCACATCGCATGACAACTAAATAATTGACATTATAAATGAACTTAAAGAAACACGCATTACACGTGAAAGATAAATTTTGTGTAGTTTTATTTTCATATATCTAACCCGTTATTCACAGTTATAGAATCAGTTCCACCATGCCTTTGAGTAAGTTTGGGCGCAGCAACACAGCCCAACAATCTGTGATTTCACATAATATAGCATTCATGAAAATACCCTTTTCCTTTACCTCTCAAGGAGATATCGATGCTGAAAAACTCATATATATATATATATATATATATATATATATATATATGTTTTTATTTTGATGCAATTAGAAAGTATGACATAAAAAGGAAGACAATTGGGTTTCTCTGTAAATAAAGTTTATTATATTATGAACACTATTTGCAAATTCTCACCTGTAAATAAAGAATCGACATTTAGTGTTCGTTATTTAAATGTCAGTTCCTAATTACAACTACAAATACAATTCAACGATAACAGCAAACACATAAAAATTCACAATTGTGATTATGACTTGTTTCTTTCTATCCCCACCCCCGCAGGAGTCAATAAAACAGAGTTCACATAGCTGCAGGCGCAGGTATTAATTTTGAGATGTGGAAAAGATTTGATACTTCCTTTTTGTGATCTGTGTTTACTTTATAAATTGAGTCTGAGAGTTTTTCTATTATCACGAATGGTCCAATTCTTACTTCATCTATTTTTTTTCTATTAATTTTGTTTCCATTTTCCACAAATACTGAATCTCCTACATTAAACTCAAAATTTATCCTGTTTTTATCATACAGTTTTTTGTTATAATTATGTGATTTTATGGTATTTTTAAGAGCGATTTCCTTGTCCTTGATCCAATTTTGTTTTGTATTTTCGTTTTCGTGCCTTAGTTTAGTAGGTAATATATTAACGTCTATACCATGCATTAAGTATGAAGGTGCAAATCCAGTAACAGTGTGTTCTGTCTCATTATATTTTTTTACACATTCCTGTGCTACTGCTGCCCATGAGACTTCTTTCTTTTGTTCGTTAATTTTGCATCTAATTTTATTAATTAGTGTTTGATTCAATCATTCGTTTAAACCATTTGAGAAGGGTGAGTTCACAGCTGTAAAAATTATGCTTACATGCTTTTCGTTCAATTTTTTTTTAAATCTCCTGAATTTATTGCAGGATATTGATCCGAAAGAATCGTGTCTATTTTTCAGTTTTATAAAATCTTTTGCGTTTTGAGTTTTTGATGTTAAGATATATGCGTACCTTTTAAAGTGGTCAACTAGAAGATGAAGATATTTTTTTGTTGATCTTGAGCCTCCAAAGCCTCCAATTGTTTTATTTTTAATACATATTGTGCATTCTCTACAAATTCTTTTGATATTATTTGTTAAATTTTTAGCAGTATATAATGGACTTATTTTCCTTTGTAGTTGTTTTACTCCTATGTAACATGTATTTATGGATTTGTTTAGCAAATTTTATACTAAACCCTTCTGATAGAAGTATTTTATCTTTCTTTTTTATCTTTTTGTAGTATATATTGTGCTTGTATATTAATTTACTTTTTTGATTTTGAACAATTACATTTATTTAATGGTTTATGGTCCGAAAAAACAGTAAAATATTTACCAATTAGCCAGTATTGCCAGTATTACACACACTCTTTAATCGTTAAGCATTCTAAATATATAGCTTTCTTCCATTTTAGAACTTCATTTAGTTTCTTTGAAAAAAATGCAACCGGTTTTTCTTCTTTGTTATCTTGTGGCTATTTGAGTACAGCCCCTATTCCCAGCAAACTTGCATCTCTGTACATATGTATTGGTAAGTTTGGATCGAAAATTGCGAGAATTGGTTGAGAACATAACACATTTTTTATTTTATTAAATGCTTCTTGACATTCGTTTGTCCAAAAGAATTTTTATCCTTTATCAACAAGTTATGTAACGGGTTTAACGTTATTGCTGATTTTGGGATATATTTATGATAAAAATTTATTTTACCCAAAAATTGTCTAACATTTTTTTGGTTTTTTGGTACTGGAAAATTTTGAATTGGGATAAGATTGTCTTTCATAGGTTTAATACTATTATTCTGTATTATATGACCCAAATATATGACCGAATCCGATACAAATCTACATTTTGAAAATTTAAGTTTGAGTCCGTCTTTTATTATTGCTTGAAATATCTTGTTAGGTGTTCAATGTGTTTGGAAAATGATTGAGAAAATACGAGTACGTCATCTATATAATTTACTGCAAAGTCATTCAGCTTGTGTTTTCTTATTATGTTACCCAATATTCGCTGGAAAATTGCTGGAGCGGTTTTTAACCTAAATGGTAAACAAGTCCACAGAAAATGGCGTTCTTGTGTTATAAACGCAGTTATGGATCTATCAGAAATACGGAGAGGAATCGACCAAAAAGCAAAATTTATAACCAGTGTTGAGACGTTTTTACAATTTCTTGTTTTAATCATTAAATCTTCGATTAAAGGAAATGGTTGTGACTGTGGCACAACACGTTTGTTTAAATCTCGAAAATCCACACATAACCTTGATTTTGTATTTTCATCTCTTTTATAAGCTAATGTTACTGGTGCTGCAAATGGGCTAAATGATTCTTCTATTAGTTTTTTTCTAATAAATTTGAAACTTGCTTTTCAATTTCTTTTTTGTCTTCAATGGGGCATCGGTATGAGCGTTTACTGCAATATTTATCTGTGATCAAATCAACGTGTGCTTCGTAATCTCTTACAGTTCCAACATCAAATTTATCCATGGCAAATACTGATTTATAATTTTTAATCAGTTCATTTATCAAAGCTGTTTCTTCATATTTTAAATGATTTATAAATAGTTCAAAATCTTCTGGTTTGACATGTTCATTGAAATTTATTTTTGTTTCGTGTAAATCGTCGCATGATTATCTTTCTGTCATCTTTTGAATCTCATTTGTATTCTGTTTAGATTTATAATCTGATTTTATATTTTTTATTTCCTTAGAAATGTTTGAAATATCAGATTTTATTTTATCTATTTCTTCAGAAAATTTTTGCATTTCTTGATTCTCTTGTATGTGAGTCATCCTGTATGCATTCTATGAGATTTCTAGTTTCTCATTTTGAACTAAATTAAATTTTTTTATACAGTCAAGTCCAATTAAAAAATCATAATAAAAATTACCTTGATCTATTACAAAAACATCAATATCTTTCTCTATATTAAAAATTATTGACTTGACTGTTGTTAATCCACTTGCGTTTTTAACGCCATTATTCGTTTTTAAACTAGTTCTCGTTGGTTTCTTTGTTCTCCTATCTTCAATTTTCAATAATTTACTGTTTATCAGTGAACATTAGAACCAGAATCATATATTGCCATTACTTGAAGTTTTCCATTTAAAACTAGTTTGACTTTGATTAATGGTGGTATATCTAGTCATTGTTCCCCATTTTTTAATTTTACTTCTATTTCTGAATTATTAATAGTCTTAATCTGTTCTTTATTATTTTTGCTTTTATTTGGATTGAACCAACATTCATTTTCTTTGTGGAAAGGAGTACCTTTATTTTGTTTTTCACATATACCGCATTTGTCGTTTTTTGCATCATTTAATACTGTAGTAGTTTTTTTCTTATCCAACGATTTTCTATTTACTAGATGTTCTAGTGCTCCTAACTTATTAAATAAATCCTTTGTCTCCAATACTTCTTCTTTATTAATTTTGTCTAATATGAAGTCAGGTAGACCAGCGGCTATCATGTCAATTATGGTACCTTGGTCATAAGTTTTTCTTATTTCAAGTAAGAGTTTTTCTTCTTTTATAGCATAACTTAATAAAGATCCTGTTTTGTATTGAAAGGATATTGCATATTTTGTGGCTGACCAGCATTTATTTGTAAAACTTTCACAAAAGTTTTGTTTCCATTGAATCCATTCTGATTCTAATGTAAACTTAATCAACACAGAATTATACCAATCTAAAGCTGATTTTTCCAGAACCAATCTGAAAATTTCGATGATATCTGCACTCTCCTTAATGTCAGATCTACTACATTCTTTTTCAAAGATCTCAATCCATTTTTGTTTTATAATGTTTTTATTTTGATGCAATTAGAAAGTATGACATAAAAAGGAACACAATTGGGTTTCTCTGTAAATAAAGTTTATTATATTATGAACACTATTTGCAAATAAAGAATCGACATTTAGTGTTCGTTATTTAAATGTCAGTTCCTAATTACAACTACAAATACAATTCAACGATAACAGCAAACACATAAAAATTCACAATTGTGATTATGACTTGTCACTCGAACTGTCTATATATGGATCTGTCTTAGATTATAATGTATAATATACCGGCGGTCTCATTCAAATTTAAATTAAAGAAAGTAAAGTTTCTTTACATATATATATATATATATATATATAAGTTAATTAACTGGAAAGCAGCCAATGGGTGTTAATGAAATACTCTTTATTTCTTTTGAAAAGCTTTCGGAACAAATTTATTTCTTTTTCAGTTCAAACTGGAAGTTACATAAAATTACAACTTACGATATGTGAGGTTTTGTTGTTGAAACTGGCAGAATCCAATAAAGGGGAGCATATGTTACGAGTTCATATTAATAATAGATATAACAAATTATAAAGCTCTCATAATGTTAGACGTATTGTACTGACATTATAATGACTTAATGTCAGTTGATAATTAAACTATAGTGAGTTGCAAAAGATAGATACCGGAATGCAAAATGTTGAAAACATAAAAAAAAATTAATAAAAATTATTTGCTGATTAGATTATTCCAAATTTTACAGAAAAATAAATTTAGTAATAAGTTATGCTTAATCCGCTGTTAAGGATAATAAATTCTTTAATGAGACATTCTGTGAAATTTGGCTTTCTTTGTCAAATAGGCCACAATAGATAATATTTAATTGCAAATTGGTTCTCTTGTTTATGCTATTAGATTGGTTGTTAATGTGAACCATCTCTAGAAAGTTTCGTTTAAAATTTTTTTTAACTCACTATAGTTTAATTATTAACTGACTTATCATTATAATGTCAGTACAATACGTCAAACATTACGAGAGCTTTATAATTTGTTATATCTATTATTAATATGAACTCGTAAGATATGCTCCCCTTTATCCTCTGGATTCTGACAGTTTCAACAACAAAACCTCACATATCGTAAGTTGTAATTAATTTAAATCTAATATTACTTGCTGTTAATTTTATGTAACTTCCAGTTTGAACTGAAGAAGGAATAAATTTGTTCCGAAAGCTTTTCAAAAGAAATAAAGAGTATTTCATTAACACCCATTGGCTGCTTCCCAGTTAATTAACTTTTATAGTTTAATTCAGCTGTTACATCACCTATTTATAAATATATATATATATATATATATATATATATATATAAACCTAATTATAATGGTAACGGCTGTTAAAATTAGTATGCAAACGAATTACGGGAATTAGCATGTCTAGAGAAATAACCAACGTAACATTCAGTTTTTGGTTGTAGTTTCATGAAATTAGATCCAAATTTGAAAAAAAAATTTGATGACAAATATAAATGAGAAACCATTGAAATGTCGGAGGTAATATTATAAGGGATGAGAGTTTTTTTTATAAGTTTGAGAAAATAAATAAATAAATAAATTTCCAGACAAGATCTAAAAGTAAGTAATATATATACATATTTACCACAAAAACAAAAACGTATGGGTTGATTATTTTTTTATACATATATATATATATATATATATATATATATATATATATCACACACATGCAAACATATTAACATATAGACATACACACATATATTAACATACTTATACTTACATACACACATACATGCACACATATACACACACATACATATATACATATGCCACATGTACGCTGTATATACACATATACATATATATATATATATATATATATATATATATATATATATATATATATATTTCAATATATTTGAATTGTTAATACGTGAATTTAGTATCAGTCATCAATAGTATCAACTGAAGTATTGACAGTAGAGTTTTCTGTTAGTCTATCATTATCCAATTTCAACAGGTTACAATAAATTACATTAAGATCCCGTACATCAGTCCTTCGATTAATGCTGTTATCATAATTATTGATGAAAACCATTTCTAAAAAATTTCGTTTAAAAGTATTACGTTCTAGAGCTAAAATTTTTGTATTTTCAAAATCCGCACTGCTGTTTAGCCATACATTGTCTTAATAATCACCACAGTGTTATTTTGAAAATACAAACATTTTAGCTCTAGAACGTAATATTTTAAACGAAATTTTTTAGAAATGGTTTTTATCAATAATTATGATAATAGCATTAATCGAAGGACTAATGTACCGGATCTTAATGTAACTTATTTTAACCTGTTAAAATTGGATAATGATAGACTAACAGCAAACTCTTCTGTCAATACTTCAGTTAATATTAATGATGACTGATACTAAATTCACGTATTAACAAATCAAATATATTGAAAAAATAATATATATGTATATGTGTATATATATATATATATATATATATGTATGTATTGCAATGTTTTTATTTTCACACACGGGTTCAGTTCCGTTCTTGGAATTATTTAAAAACACAGTCCAACTCACTCTAATTTATTTCCACTACTTTAACACAAATTTATATTCACAGAAACTACTATTTACATTTTATCTTAACTGTACAATACGAAAGACGAAAACTGAATGCCCCTATCGCCAGCTGTTTCTTATTTATACATTTATCTTGGAATTGTCTGGTACGTCCACGAACCATCGGGAAAACTCTTTCATGTTCTGGAAGCTTTAAAGGAATTCCCAGTAACGGCAGCGGTCCGCCGGTTGAGAGACAAACATTTCGGGTTCCCAGAATTTATCGGAGTAACGTCCCTTCCATGAACTGTTTGATGGCCGATTGCACCATCTGTCGGATGAATTATCGTAACAGTATGTATGTATATGTATATGTGTGCATGTATGTTTATATATGTGTGTATGTCTATATGTGTATATGTTTGCATGTGTGTGATAATATATATATATATATATATATATATGTATATGTATAAAAAAATAATCAACCCATACGTTTTTGTTTTTGTGGTATATATGTACATATATTACTTACTTTTAGATCTTGTCTGGAAATTTATTTATTTATTTTATTAAACTTATAAAAAAAACTCTCATCCCTTATAATATTACCTCCGACATTTCTATGGTTTCTCATTTATATTTGTCATCAAAAATTTTTTTTTCAAATTTGGATCTAATTTCATGAAACTACAACCAAAAACTGAATGTTAAGTTGTTTAATTCTCTAGACATGCTAATTTTATTTTGTGAACCTCAACTTTAGTAAGTTACCATTTAATTTCATTTATAGTACTTATAGTAACAACAATATTTGTAACTTTTTCAGTATTTGACTGACGAAGGAATAAAAGAATTCCAAAAGCTCTCATGTAAAAAAGAGTACACTTATTTAGTATTTGGCTGCTACCCGTAATTCGTTTGCATATATATACCAAACACTTTATTCTCGTATCCATCATTAAAAAGTGCTCATTCTGTATAAATTAATTACCTACGTATCTAATATTTTTTTGAAGTCGGTGATGAAGTTATAGATAGTAAACAATGCAGAATTTTAGATTTGTTTTACACCGACTTCAAAAATATACTAGATAGGTAGGTAATTAATTTATGCAGAATGTGTTTAATGTTTAGGTTTTTTAGTTTGTGAGTAGGTACCTAACAACATTGAATGTGTTAATTATTCTCTAGAGTTGTATTTCGTTATAATTAATTTCAACTTTTTAGTTATACTTGGAAGTCGGTTAATTTTTTTTAAAATTGTTGTTTTTAGAATTTCAGTTTCATTTGACAACAACGGGAATTCATACTTTAAGGGGTTTAAAAATAACTTACAATAAATGATTGTATATCTTACAGAACTGATGTTTTCTAATTTGGCGTTCTTGCTCTTGTAGTATATCGAACCATACAACATTCCCAACAAACTAACTGGTAATGTGGAATGTAGGCCAGTATACAGCAACATGAATGAGTCGGATCTAGGAAATTCCACAAAACCCAAACTTCTGAAATTAACGAAACAGTAAATTTATGATAATAATAGTAAATACTCAGATAATTGGATAACCTGTGGTTTTCTGGACCATTTTGTCATGATCTATTGGAACTACTTTCCATTCTTTACCTGCAACTACTGCAGACAACTTCAACTACGCGGACTAGTGGACGAAGGCCCAAGACGAACAGGACTCTTGAGCAGATGAGCACTGATAATTATAGGCGGCTAGGAGGGTATAGCAGGTTCTGATTTATCAGTACAGATGAAGTAAGAAGGGGAAAACGACATCCATTCACACCTGCCGTAAGAGCCTACATACCTTGATCCATATAATTATAAAGAAATTGTGCAGAGTACATAATCATCTGCTGTGAGAGTCTTTATAAAATTGTTGCAAGACATGTATGTATGCTGGATGTGACTAACAACAAAAATTTTTAGGAACGTTATATGCAGGAAGTTTAGTTCAAACTGGTGGGATTGAAATTCTGCCTGAAACTGCAAATTGAGTAGGCAGATAACTAACACGGAACATTTTTGTTTTCGAGGGCACAGATTACGAATCTGCAATCACTTTTTACCGTAAGCTTGCAGTAAGGGCGGAAATACCCAAAAAGCTCACCCAAAACAGGGTTTTTTGCATTATTGCCGAAAACTACAATGATTATGAAAAAAATCGACCATCGTGTTCCTTGTAAAATTTCACATCGATAACATGTAGTAAGTTATACAAAATCAATGAATTGCTGTGAAATTATTTAAGTTTTTAATTAATTTAATTTTTGGAATTCATTATGTGAATATGCAACGTCTGATGATTGACAGAACTGTCTGTTTATGTAATATTTTCGGAATTGTATTTTGTTTGGAAAAAAAATCAGACTAAAGAAAAACTACTACTGGATTATCGGAGTTGGCAATTGTGAAATTAATATTAACTTAATGTTAAGTAATACTCACGTTTTATTTTTAAGGAAAGTAGAAATAGCAAATTTGACGGGGATAAGTAAATTATTAAATTTTACATATAGGAAAGTATGATTTTAGAAAGGTAATGCAACTCAGTCGGAGTTAATAGGAGTGTGCATATTGTAATGTTTTTATTTTCACACTCGGGTTCAGTTCAGTTCTTGGATTTATTTAAAAACACAGTCTAACTCACTCTAATTTATTTCCACTACTTTTACATCGGGAAACTCTTTCACGTTCTGGAAGCTTTAAGGGAATTCCCAGTAACGGCAGCGGTCCGCCTCTTGAGAAACAAACATTTCGGGTTCCACGAATTTATGGGAATAATGTTCCTTCCATGAATTGGTTGATGGCCGATTGCACCAGCTGTCGGATGAATACTCGTAACAATATGCATATAAATAAAGTAGTGGTATATTATTTTTCAGTTTATTTTACAAATTATAATTTATATATTATAACTAATATTTTAATTTAGATTCTATCAGGTGAAATGGGGTTTGTGGAATTGTAATACTACAATTTAGGTAGCTTTTAATAAACGACTGCAAGTCCGGCCATGTTGATTTTTAATTTCTTGTGAAATAAATAATTAATACCACAGATTTTTCCGGGTATTCATTTCTAATATTAGTGTATAGTATGTTTTACTATAAACAAATGTACGTCAATATATTTTTTTCAACATACATTTATCACAGATGTTTATTTTTTGTATTTAATTAAATATAGCACAATGAAAGGACTGGCATATTTACTCTGCCACAAGGTTCTATTGAACACATTTCAGTTAATATAATCTATATTCTTTATTTCTTCTGTGTTTAGTTGTATTTGCATTACATTTAAATCCTTTGATATAGAGAAGCATCATAAACAATATTGGAGTTTTCTTTTAGCGTTTTACCTGAATCTATCTGGGCAAGTAATTAACAAAATACACTTTTAAAAATTGTTAACGATAATTTTTATAAATAATACAAATTTTGTTAAGAGATACATCTACAATAATTTTCGAATGCAATGAAAAATTTTTGATCCCCAAAAAACAGTATTAAAGAAAATTACCTATTGACTATAAATTGATACGCCTTTAATATAATTCTATTTCAAACATATTTCAAAATCAAACACCAATACTGATAATTTTTTTTATATGAATAATTCTCCATGTAAGTTATCTTCAAATATTTGATAGTTCATTGAAATAAAATACTTTCTTTTGCCCCGTAAAGTTACAATTTTGTCGACTATCTTCAACAACAAATGAATGTAAAATCATTTTCGTTGGAAAAATATCTAAACAATAATTACTTCATAATCCACCACACCTCAAACAAGTTATTATAAATAGCGATCCCTTAGTAGGTATTCTGAATAGACGAAATTCCGATTGAGAGATCTTTATAATCTATTGGAGTGTCAACGTGCAAGTGACGTGTATTACGAAAGTAATGAACAACTGAATATTTAAATAATTACACCACAATTCGTTGATTTTGACTAACTTCGAGTGAAATTTTACAAGGAACCTGATGGTCGAGTTATTATTTTTACTGATTCGTAATCTGGGCCGCCGAAAACTGAAATGTTCTGTTTTAGTCAACTTTCAGTTCAGTACATAAGTTACTTTTAGAAACTCCAGTTAACTAACGTACTTTGTACTTTAACAAATTGTTGTTAGCTTGTTACATATAACGGCTTAGATTTATGTTTAACTGTCGTGTTAGTGCAGTTCTTGTAATTTAATAAACATATTTTATTTAGTAATTAATTGTGTTCCATACATTTATTTATCAAAAGCTTCGGTAAACTAACCGCGAGCCAGAACATCGGTAATAAATTTGCCCTGTACATGCTGGAGGTTGATCAAGAAAATAAATACCAAGTTCACCTCGCACCTGTAATCAGTCCATCAAATAAATTAATCTCATCCTGGTAATATGTTTCCAAAAATGACCATTTAATACATGGCGTCCAGAAACATCAACAAATATGTCAGTATAAATAACTTATTATTAACTTGTGTTATTTAGCCATATTACAGAGTGATGTCTAACTAATCGGTGGCTTTATTAAAATCCCCCTTTATTTTTTACCCCAAGAACCCTTAAACATTAAAAATTGCACTGATGATTTTTCTGAAAACAACGGTCCCAGAGTAATAAGTAAAAGAGTTATAAGTTATTACCTCACATTGCCTTTGAATATGACGTCAGTATCATAGACATAAATGACATATCCATAGCATATTAAAGATGAAAGAATGCATATGCTCATAATTTTAAAAGAATTCGCTCTATATTTGGATATCAGGTAGAATATTAAAGTAATGATGACATATGCCTGGAAATCTCCTGCCAGGTACCATGAAGACCCGTAGCACTAAAATAAAATAGAACACAAAAATAAAGTTAGTGTGTGATAATTGAAACAACATATTCATACAAATTTATTTAACATTAATTCGACAGTAATTTATAGAAAGTACTGAATAAGAGAGTGAACAGAAATGATATCTTGATGACATGTAGGTAATTGGTAAATAGTAAATTATAATTTATAGTAATTTATATAAATTTGTAGAATAATACCTTTCACATTATTTTAGGGTTTGCCCATTCTTTACCACTGCGCATTAATCTGACAGTTTTGTTTACCTAAACCCTTCACCATAAACGAGAGGCATACCCTGGTTCATCTACTTATATATACTTGTGCAGATCCTTTTTTAATCCATCTTTTTTAACACATGACAGCGTAGTTCCTTTTCAATTAATATATGAATATTTTGTTTTTATTGTATTTCTTATACAGAATTTTGCTCTGAACGTTTAAATGTTATGCCCAACATTTGACCCCATTTGTGTCACTTATATTTAATTGATCAGTTGTGCCGCTTAAGGTTCACGTTTGAGCTTCATATGTCAGATCTGTGATTTGGTAGGACGCATTGACTACCTACTCCAGACGGCACCTGCATTGGTATACTCTTATTTTTAGTGTACTATTTCACTCTAAGAGGATCATGCCAGAGAACAAACTGCTTATGCCAAAATGGCATAGACACAGAAATAGTCATCACGATCCCCTGATCTCCCAACCAATACGTATTAGGTATATCAGATTTTATATCATCTGAGATGACTCCAACAAATTTGGGAAACCTCTGGCAAGCCATAAGAAGGATATGATATAGTCCATCTAATTTAATCACGGTTCCAGAGAATAAACGAGTGGACAGATAACCATGGGAGAGCTACTCATTATTGTTCATTATTATTTAATATATTTTGATATTTTTCTGTTAATGTTAATATATATATATATATATATATATATATATATAATGTATATATATAATGTATATATATAAACATAATAATAATAATAATATAAATAATTAGTGTGTATAATATATACACACTAATTATTTACTTTTAAATATAAATATTCTTACATCCTTACCATATCGATGATATAAGAATAATTGTTTACCAGGGAACCAATTGGTAGCCATGATTTATGACAGCCATGAGTGCTGAGGGCCCAAACCCTCAGTCCGGTGCAACCCACGTATTTTTGGAAAATTGTTAATTGGTGTATACTTGTCACAACTAAAGCAGCTGGCAGAATCCTGTGGAAAAATTGGTCATGAATTTCTAGATGTTTGAACTGAAATTATACGGTACATATTTTTTGTTTCGAGCCAAAATGTACATATGATAATAAAGCTTTGCACAGATATCATAAATCGGCTAATTATCTGTTTTTTGGCGACAAACTCCAAAATATATGAAGATAAACTTTTCCGCGCTTTTGATGACGTCAAAAATAATAATACTAGCTTTATTGTTCAACAGTTGCCCATTTACAGAATAATATACAGTTTAAATTATACCTAAAGTTATTGAATAGTGACTGAAAAACTAAGGTAATTGGAGAAAAGAAAATAAAAAACAAAGAATAAAAGGATACAATAAAGGAAAAATAAAAATTATACAATAAAAACTGTAAAATTTCAAAAGTAAAAGTAAGAATAAAAACTTGAAACTTATATACAGTTATATTTAAACTCTTACAAATTTTCCATTGCAGCCTTCCGAAGTTGACTGAGAGTACATGTGAGAATATCACTTGTATAGTACATTAAAAATATAGCACGCTTTGTATATTAGTGAACTCACCAGTATGTTTCTTCTAGCTCTGCTACATTTGAGGGTACTCACTGATCTAGTACAGAGACTAGGTACATTAAAACAGAGCATACTTAAGATAGCAGAACAGTAGATCTGTCCATGAATAA
Organism: Octodonta nipae; assembly: GCA_034190945.1. NCBI lineage: Eukaryota > Metazoa > Arthropoda > Insecta > Coleoptera > Chrysomelidae > Octodonta > Octodonta nipae. The sequence goes on from CM067221.1 coordinate 89,386,193, forward strand.
CTTTATACAATAACGCCAGCGACGCGAATCTGCAATAATATAAACAATAAACTTCCATGAATGGAGCCTTGTGGTACCCCAGATGTTGCAGTAAATTCATCAGACTTGTGACCACTGAATGCTACGTAATGGAGCCAAAATTATGTAATTTCTTAAGCAATAGTTCATGGTCGATTCTGTCAAAGGCTTTGGAGAAATCGGGAGAGATGACGTCCATTTGTCCATTGGAGTCCAACTCTTCCGCTAAATACTAGGCAATTACCTCTAAATTCGTAACGGTTGACCTTTTGTTAACTAAATCAGAGTAGTATATATGTGAGTATAGATAATATTTTCAAGGATCCTTGTGAAGTATCACAACATAATAATACATACCCCTGTAATTAGTCACATCATGTTTGTTTCCGTTCTTAAGTATTGGAGATACTCTTTCCTCCTTCCACATGCTGAGAAACGACTTGTTTGGTAAGTACAAATTAAAAAAAGTTATAAGAGGTTTGAAGAAGATGCGATATAGAAGTTTCGATTTAGAAAGGGGGGAAGACATTTTCAAAGCGTCGGTGTAGCTGTGGTCTATGTGACAATGTTCTCCGGATTGTTACCCCGTAAAATAAATATACGAAGGCCCCTTACATAACGTAAACCTGCGGTAGGGGACGTGGCTTGGATTGTGCGTTTTGGCTGATGACTCTTCGATATTTGCGTGGTGTGTTTTTCGAAATCGACTAGACTCTGTTTAGATTTATTTTTTCTCGTTAACTGTTGAAATTATTATAATCTTTCCGTATCTCAATTACTTCTCTATAAATCATGGGGTAGAAATGGCTAATTATTGCTAAAACTTCGGCATCTTCGAACCGGAATGAATGCCGCTCTTGATTCTGAAACTCCGTCTGTGTTCAGATAAACCTGAGTTGATACATCTTTTTGTGGTGTTAATGTATACTCCACCACAACTGCAGGGTGTTCGGTATATTACCGAAGCCGCTGTCATGTTGTGTTTTTTTCAGAATCCTATTCTGTACGTGACTCCCTTTACGAAATAAAGACAGGTCTTATTTAGTGGATTGTCATCCACACAGTTAGGCCTGGCCGTTGCTGCTCTCTAGATTTCCTCTAGTGACTAGCCGTTGCTTGTTAACACGCTATTAAGATAAATGATTTCTTCAGGTAGGTATTGGGGTTTCGCCCTATAGTTTTTTTATTATGACACCTTTCTGTTTAGGATGATGGTTTGACCGTCTGCCAAAATTATGTATTGTCTTGTCCCAATTTACCATTGTCCTTCCACTTAACATCTAAAAAGGGTACCCTCTTCGAGGTGTCATTCTTTTGCACGCAAGGCAATAGATATGATATTGTTACGAAATTTACCTAAACCGACCCTGTTTCATTTCAGTACGACACCGATCGCTTCTAAGATAAAAAATGTTCTCGTCATGGCTCGGCAGCTGTAGGATTGATGATTGATTTTACGAGAATTTCCGATGCTGGTTTTAAAAATGAAGCAGCCCACGATCGCAAGTTAGTTAGACAGCGACGACTAGGGTATATTGTGATGTTATTGTGAATCATGTGTTCTGTATAATTTGATGTAAATAAAAGTTTTAGAAAAGTGAAAATGAATATTAGTTTTATAATTTTAAAATGAACCCACGGACTATATAACAAATTTGGTGATCACAAGTGCAGGATTAAGTGCAGTTAAAATCGTAATTTGATTTATGGAAACCCGTAGCATAGTAAAAATGGACGAAACTACAAAAAAAATAGTCAAGCAGGTTACGGGGGGACTAGACGAAAAAATAGCCCAGATTCTGGAAAAACGAGATAAAAAAGAGAAACAACATCTGGAAGAAATTCAACAAAGGTTAGGGAAATCTATAGATGAAAAACAACACAATATTATCCTCGAAATCTGAAGAAAAACAAGAACAAATTGAATTAAAATGACAAAATGATTTGAAAGTATTTGAAGAGAAACAAGATCAAATCGAACTAAAACGACACGAAATTGAACAGAAAAGACAACTGCAATTTGAACAATTAATGCAAATAGTAGGACAAGTTAATGAAACACTTGACAGACAAATGACAGAATGCAAATAGTTGAGTCAGATATAAAAGAGATAAATGATTTCATCTAAAGCCAGGTAAAATTTGAAATCAGTTCAATTCAAAACACAGTTCAAGACCAAATCAGTGCGATCCAAGACAAGGTAGAAACAGAAATTAAAAATGCAAGAGGACTTACAGCGAGGAAAATACCAGAACACCGTGAGTACCAAAGGTTCCGTTAGTAAACCACTCACATTTGATGGCAGTTCATCTTGGCCCATGTATAAACGACAATTTGAAGCAATGGCTACAGCTAATGGATGGGATAACCAAGAAAAATATACTTCTCTGGTAATTCGTTAAGAGGTCCGGCCCTAGAACTCCTCCAGAGCATCCCAGTCGATGAACAACGCAATTTCGACAAGATCATCGCCATCCTAGACAAACGCTAGGACAATCAATCCTATAAAACCACTTTCCTCAGCAAAATTGAATTCTCCAACTGTCAACTTCGACACAAAACAAATAAAACATTTTAATTTTCCCCAATCATCCAATTTTCAGGAATTTCATCACGATATTTTCGAAGATATCTTCGAAGAGTTCGCTGATTTCGAAACATTTAAAATTAATGTATTCGCCAGCAAAACCGTAAGCAGAAGACAATACTTCATAATCCCACTCCCAAACAATCCTGACATCGTAAATGAAGTTCTTTTTGCATTATTATACAAACATCATGATACTTTATCTTCATCTAAAACATACTGTGTCGAAAACAATCTCGATCTTCCGATTTTAAAAATGCTCTCTTTCATTTTTGCTGAAAAAGAAATCAAATGGAAAATTTGCCAAAACGTTACAAAAACCCCCGAAAAAGACGAAATACCGCTGATACTTGAACGATATCATAACGGGATAAATAACTTGCACTGTGGCATTAACGAAACCGTCCGCCGTATTAAGGAAATGTACACCTGGACAAGTTTCATAAAAGACATTTCGTTAACTGCGAAATTTGTCAAAAAACTAAAGCATGTCGCAAAAACCTAGACAATCCCATCGTCATTACGAAAACGCCCAAAACACCGTTTGAGCGAATTAATATTGACATACTAGAAATACCTGACAGCAACTATATCTTATCTGTAAGAAACGAAGTCACGAAATACTCACAAGCCTATGCTTTGGCAGACAAATCAGCCAAATCAGTTGTCAGTACTATGATGTTATACTTTAACTAACTTTAACTTTAAACTTTAAACGGCTCTGCAGAACGATTTCATTCTACTTTGTTAGAAATGATTCGAATCCATAAAGCCGAAAATCCAGATAAAGATCCCCTAAATGTACTCCCGTATGCGGTTATTGCTTACAATAACTCGACAAACAAAACCAATGGCTTTTCGACTTACGAACTAGAATTGGAACATACGTCTAGCGACTACCTGAAACCACCTAACGATCATAAGGAGCTGATTAGTAAATATACACGAGACTTGAACAATCGCATTTCCTATTACTACAAAGTAGCCCGCCAAAAACCGACTTACAAGCAAAAAGCTAAAGAACGTTTTGATAAACACGGTTTCGACAAACCTCCCGAATTTAAAATTGGTGACAAAGTTTACGTCAAGGAATCCCAAATTAAAGACAAACTTCATAACAAATTCAACGGTCCATTCCAAGTTTTAGATATTCACAATAATTCAGCAACACTCTTAAATCTCAAAACAAACCAACGAACGAAAGTTAACTTTGACAGAATGAAACTCTATTCTGAAAACTAACTTTCTTTTCAGGTTACTACTGCTGTTCGGATCAGCAGTCTCACAGTTTAACATCAAACCAATAAACAACACTCTTGGTATTTACTATCACGACGAAACTAGAATAGTCATCTCCAACTATTAAAGGACATTACTGGTTCATCGTAACTTGACGATACTTAAAGAAATCTTTGAAAACAACGACAGAATGCTCAAAACATTAGAAAACACTGTCGATCCCATGTCAGGTTTCAAATTTCATGACACAAGTGCATTCCGAATTGATGTACAAACTCACAACAGTCTCATCCCAAATTTTAGATTCAATTAAAACTAAATTCTCGGAAATATTAATGGACACTAAAAGATCCAAATGATGACTAATTAACGGTGTAGGAACTATGTTTAAAGCCATCACTGGAAACCTTGACGCAACCGATGGTGCATTTTTCACATATAGTATCAACAAACTTAACCAGGGACAACTACAAGTAGAGAATCTCCTAAAAAATCAAATAAGCGTAACTACTTCTATTATCAAAACTTTTAATGAAACCATTCAGAAACTCCAAATTGACGAAGCAACCTTTAACGAAAACATTGACGCAATTAATTTGGCAATACATTCTCTAAACGACAAAATAGCCCTTATCCAAGCAAAACAGTCATTTTTGGGAATATGCGAAAAACTAATGGCAAGCTATTTATTTCTTGAGGATAACCTCAATGATATTTCAAATTCCATAACATTTGCTCGCTTAAAAATAATTCATTCCTCAATAATCACACCTGCTCATTTGATTAAGTCACTACAAGAAATTTCGCAAAATCTTGCCCAATATTTGGAAGTAAACGAATTAGAAGCGTTTCAAACTAATTCAGATTTAGTCTTTATTTTGAAAATTTCTCTTGTAGAGCAACAACTCTACACCGCCTACCACTTATATCCTATCCCAATTTTAGATGACTGAACTGGTTATCATTATATTCTTTTCATTCACCCAAATATATATCGCGCGAAACGATGATCCTCTAATGTAAATACCCATTAAGGACTTGAATGTATGCAAGCCACTAATTCCACAACAAAAACTGTGTTCTGAGTTATATGCCTACCCCATCGACACCAACGCACCCTGTGAAGCTCAACTGCTGAAGAACATCCGTAGTGTACCGGAAAGTTGCCAAAGCTCCGTTGTATTCAGTGAAGGATACAATGCCCAGAGACTAGAAACTAACGCGTGGATTGTTATAGTTTCCGAGCCCTTGCATGTGACAATTAATTGTGCGGGAATAAATACTAAGACAATAGTTTTAACAAACAAAACCATTATTTGCTTACAATCAGACTGCAGTGCTTTCGTGGGAATCACAAAAATACAACCGGAACCTCAAAAACTTACACACATTTCCGACAATTCATCCCTGTATTAATCTCTCACAACTGTTGCAGTTCTCACCCCGAAAAACTAGATATTCCAGAACTCAAGCCTCTAAAGCTGGATGACTTGAATATGGAAGAACTCTCCATAGCGAGCCATAAGTTCAATACTCCAGGGACTTAGACGAACTTATCAAGCAGTAATCATAAATATATCCTAGTTTACATATGTGACGATTAGAATAATCATAACCACTGTTGTTGCATACATTTCAGTTAAAATCGTAAAACACGTCAAGAGGCCACCAAGGGATGAAAATTCCACTTCAGACAACCTAAGGACCTTCCCAAAACCACTGTCCAGACTCGTGCCAAAATTGAGGCCTGTGATTCAAGATGGATCCCAGATTGATAGCCCAATTTGATTTAAAAGTTGATGTTGTAACATCAAGTTTTTAAGTAGTTTCTAAATGACTGAGGAGGTAAATGATTATTTTGAATGTTCATCTGGGATTTTCTCTCCTCGCAATGGTTTCTGAAAAATACAGATAAGTTAAGTACTTGAATATCAAGGTGTAGTATCTAAGGGCAGTTTGTGGAAACAAAACAATTTACCAAATCGAGAAAAAACAAAGAAACCAACAAACGACACAAGCAACACACAATACTTCCAATTTAAATAACAACACACAAACTGATATTAACTCTACAATTATAAATGTTATTCCTTATGTTTCCGGCCTCTCCAAAAAAATTAAACGTATTGGCAATAAATACCAAGTAAAAACGATTTTTAAAACAAATAATACTTTAAGATCAAATTTGACAAAAACAAAACCGGAAAACGGTACTCAAAGTTCCAAAAATGGTGTGTACAGTGTACCTTGTGCCTGCGGAAAAACATATACCGGTGAGACATCAAGACCTCTCCAAATTAGAACAAAAGAGCACCAATACAACGTCTCAAGAAGACATATAGACAGATCAAGATTGGCAAATTATGTACTCACGGATAATGGTACACACAAAATGGACTGGAATAAGACAAAAATACTACTTAAAGAAGAACATACCAAAAAAAAAAGAAAAATCAAAGAAAGTGTCTGCATGTTGTTGAATAATGGAGAAATCGGGACACCCTCTGTAGAGATACCGGTTGCATGGCAACAACTTCTGACGAATGAACATCAAAAAGGAAACTTCAAAGTCAATTAATCAGTCAATTGACATTACCAAAAAAGTCAAGCGAATATAGTGCAAAACATTCAAGCAAACCTCTAAAACAGATAAGTACAACACAAAATACACAACATATTATACTGGAATACTAGTTGATAAATCTGTAGATCTACTTTCTCACAGTTAATCCGGCGGGAGAGTTTTTTCTATAAGAGGGCAACTAGTGTTCCGGGCAGTTTCCACAAACTGCCCTTAGATACTACACCTTGATATTCAAGTACTTAACATATCTGTATTTTTCACAAACCATTGCGAGGAGAGAAAATCCCAGGTCAACATTCAAAACATCAAGTTTTCTTTACAAGGGGGAGCTGTTGGGTGTTAATTGTACACACATCTATGATGCAATGGTATCATATTACGCTGACAGCTTCCTGGTACTTAGATGTTAACGTGGGAAAGCATCGTGTGAATATCTTTTCGCTGACTTCAGCTTTTATTAAATCATAAATACTACCGAAACGATCCCACGGTCGTCATTATAATGTTTTATTTTGTCCAGTTAGTTTTAATTTCAATTTACATTCAATTAATTTACCAAGTTTAAAAGTATTTTATTATTTTTATATTTTGAAATAAATATTAAAAAGTCTAAAGTGAAATCAACGATATAATATATATATATATATATATATATATATATATATATATTATTGATAGCTTACTATAAGGTGAAAAATGGCCAGTTAGAATGAGGTTTTAACACATACAAAAGTTTTTTTGGGTCTGTTTGATATAGTGTTACATTACGCATTGCCACATAATTTTTGTGAACGGTTAAATCATTGCGATATTTTGGACGAAACTGAATTTTTACAAAGATTTTGTCTGACCTAAGATGTTGTACGACATATTTGCAGTTTCAATTCTGCTTCCGGTCAGTTTGTCTTTGTTGTGACTCATGTCTGACAATTATTAGATCCTGCTCATACAGTTTAATTCCTTTCCCTGTACCTGTGAAGGGATATTCTCTTAATATTTTCACACTATAACTATTAAACTATGGCTTTAATTCACTGTTAGTGCAATCTGTTTTACCACACTCTATTCTGTCTTTGTATTTGTCGACCAGGTCTATTAAAATTTGTACCTTCGTTGCACTAAAACTGTTGGTTCATTTTTTACTTTCTGATGTACTCATTTCTGTTACTTCTTTCGTTTCTTTATAAATTTCTGTAAATGAGTTAACCCAAACAATGACAACAAACGACAGATTATTACTTATAATATGTAATTGAACGCTAACATAAACATGAAACATAAATATTCCCAATAATCATAATCAAAACTCGGTTCAACTGAACCACCAATAGACTCACTTATACAACATAAAATTACTTGACTGCTGTTCATGATTTAAATGAGGTTCAGATGATCTGCTGATCAAATGATTTTTATACAATCGGGCCCAATGAGACTTGTAGTATGTTTTATATTTAACTACTGTATGAAATATAATGTTTTGACAATTAAATAACGTGGCACGTTTCATGGCAAATCTTCAATGAAAGTAATCAAAAAAGCTCTCTAACCGTTCTTATCGATAATAACTGTTTCATAATGGTGTTTTACTAACCTCAAATACCGTTTGAGAATCAGAAGTAAAGCATCTTTTAATGTGAACGATCCATTTTTTCTTATACTGTTGTGGATTTGATTGGCTAGCAAAAACGCTGATATCATGAAAAATATGTTTACAAAGAATGTGTCCGCAATAAGCAGTATCTGTATCCAGGCTGATTTTGTAAACTGAAATTAAAATAGGTCCATTCGTTACGAAATTAAGTTAATTACAGAAAAGTTATCGTGACTTATGGTACAATAAAATATGTTTTAAAATGTCTTTATACCGATTAATTCTTACCCCTATCAACTAGTTTATTTTAGCGATAATAAAAAAAAACTGTGACAAGTTTGGGTTTAATTTTTATTAAATGATATAAAAACGCAGGCACTACTCTTAAATGTTTGGTAACAGTGCAAGTGCACAGCAAGCAAACAGTTCTAACAGCGTCTGCACATGAACGATAACGCTAAGATACCGCGATTAACTAGCAAACTGCCTTTGATATCTACAATTCCATGGATGACTGAATTTTCCAAAACTATTTATTGTTTTGTGCTTCCGAATTGCTCTTTGCTTGTATTGTTTGTTCGAGAACACCAGTTGCCACCACACAGTTGACTGTATCAACAGTCGATTGGCGGAGAATTTGTCTAACTTTTGGAATTTTTGGCAACTGGTCTGTACGAACAAACCTATTACGTTTCGTTTCGATCATAACGAGTTACAGTCCGCGAGCCATCAACAAATTATCATAACCAAATTCCTCTCAGGCAATAACTCGTAAAATGATTCAAAGACTGTTACATAAAGCCCCGTGAACGTCGGCTGGGGTTCCGTGTGTGGGTTAAGCAAAGGTAGCCTCAAATGCAAGTAAAACAAAAAATGAATAAACATTTCTCCCGTTGAAAACAAGTGAAAACACAGCTAACTGAATATCTTGAAGGAAGGAAAAACTCTGCTGGCGATAGTGTGGTGGATAATAAGCCAGCCATAAGGTAAAACAAAAATACTTTCAGTCAGTATCTCTCAGTTCAAAATTTGTGACATGATAATTTACAAAATATTGTTAATAAGCAATCATCTCATTTGGTTATATTTTCGGTGGAAAGATCGTCAGCTGATGCCCTAAATGGTGTAACGCAGTAGCCAGGCAGGAGTATCTATTGCCTATTTAAATGTATCAGCTCAAGAGTTTGCACTCGGCGTATTGCTTGATGATTTTTTTTATTGTCTACAGGACTATATTGACTATAGCTTCCAAATAAAAATTCGTTTATGATTTATTATGAACAATTCAAGCTACTTATACACATAGACGTTGTGAGACACAATGGATCCTTCTTGTTACATCAAATGATGCACCACTTAACTTTGGCTGAAAATGATATGCCCAAGTAGGGCAAAAAGCATCCTGATTACCTATGATGGATACATTTTTCCATCTACCACAGATGGTGAACACAAATTCGGAGGTACGAAACAAGCAAACTTTAGTATTGATGGCTCAAACCAAGTGCAAATAAATACCTCTTAAAGTTTCTCATTAACAATTGAGTAGAAAATTATCTGACACAGTTAAAAAAAATACAATTATATAGTCACAAATAAACAATTGGCGTTCAGGGACTCCGCCACACTAATCGACGACACCTTACGTACTTTTAAGGTGGAAATACCTTAAGGTCACGTCACATCAGAACACATGCTACTCGTATTACGCCATTACAAGGCACGCTCGAAATATCTGCAATACAATTAACACATCCTTTTAAATCATATAGAAGTACACTATGTTCACGTCACGTCACCTCATGTAGCTCACGGCAAGTTATACTTGACAAGGTGAATTCGTTTCTGCAAATTTACATTTTCGGCAAGCGTGACAGAGAAGCTAGTGTCGTGTCTTTCTGAATTTTTTCTGTTTATGTTTGAGACTAAGATATTTGCAAACAAGTTATTTGATTTAATTTTACTAAAAGGTAAATACTTTTTTATTAATGATTTCCTTTATAATATTTACAAATTTAGTAGATAAATATTAATGTATAAATTACTATAACAGCTATTAATAACACAATTAAGTGATAATGGCCTTAAACAATTTAAAAAAAAGATTTAGTAACGTAGGTCATTGTGTTGTAATGTCACGTCTCATAGTAAAACGGCTATATCTTTACTTTCCGGTATCCCGGAAGCCTACAAATAATTCGAGTGTATACAACAAGTTGTATTTTCTGATTTAATAATAACTTTATATTTTATTTAGGGACCAGTACTATGTTGTTCAATTTATAGAAAATTAAAAAACTATTTTTATCTATTTCTCTTGAAAAGTTTTTTTTTGAATGTTGAACTTAAGTGACAACATAAATATGTAATTTTAAGAGAATTTGATACATTAGTGCAATGATTATTATACATTTAGGATAGCAGGATTAATCAATATCAGGTGTAATAGAAGACCATTGTTAAAATTTTGAGGAAGCTGATAGTTAGATTTTAAACTTTTTTACCGAAAACAAGGAGGATATGAGGACATTTTTTAACGAAGGTTTTCTATTATGTCACAGTACAAACCCTCATATGGCCCGACCAGGAGAAAATAGGCTTTAACATTCGTGGACTCCAACCTAAAATTTTAGAAACGGTGAACATTGGGAATAAATGACACGATGGAAATTTTTCGAAAAAATCTGCAGAAGATAGAAGCCACAGAAAGTGGAGAGAGTAGCAAAGCAGAAAAATCAAATGTAGCAGATTCGATGGAAAATATTCGCCAAAGACCCGAGCTTCTGAAAAAGAAATCAAACAGGTTTGTAGAACCTTCTTTTAGCAATAATAAAGGTAAATTTTGGAACAAGTTAACTACTTTCAAAAAAGGAAGTTTTCAATGTGGCAAGCCAAGTTATTATGCTAAAATTATTATACAAAAAAAAATACAAAAAACTCTACTAAAGTTTAGCGACAAAATTAAGTTTTGCATTCTTTTTTCTGTAAGAAAATAGGTTGATATAGGAAAAAATTTCTTTCTTCAGTTGCATTATACAAAATTGCATTACCTCTCTGCGAACTGATAGAATTAAAAATTGTAGTTCTTATTAAAACATTCAGTGATGAATAAATAAAATGAAATTAGTTTTCAAAGAGTTAGAGAAGCAAATTTAAAATTAAAACCTACAAAATGTTGTTTAGCTGTTCAGGAAATTCGTATATTAGGCTATATAGCTAGTGGGTCTTTCATCTGATCTGGAGAAAATTAAAGCAGTAGAGAATTTTCAAGTCCCTAAAAATGTAAAACATGTTTAATCCTTCATATGCCTTGCTAACTATTGTCGGAGATTTATCAAATGTTTCTCAGATATTGCACGTCCTTTAACTCTTTTAACTAAAAAAAAATCATGAGTTTAATAGAAGATTCCAAGGGCAACAATTGTTTAATGAATTAAAAAATAAATTAATAAACTACGCATTATGAGCTCATTTTAAGCCAGGAAGGCCAACGTACATTCACACAGATGCTAGTAATTTTGGTCTAGGAGCAGTAAATTTACAAATAGATGAACTCAAAAAGAATTATTAGCAATAATATAAGGGGTAACTTCTTTTCAGAAATTTGCTGTGGGGCCAACCCTTCAAAGTCGTGGTTAACCACCATGCTTTCTGTTTTTTGCATAAAAATCAGGACTTATGTGGTCGTTTAGGAAAATGTGCAATTTAGCTTCAAGATCATCAGTACGAAATAGTTAATAACATTAGTAAGACATACTAATGCTGATGGATAATCTAGGGATCCAATCTCTTTTCTTTATTGAGATTTATCAGATATCGCTAAATTGCAACTACAGTACAGTCAACTACACGAACTTAAGTCCTGGCAAAGCTGATTCAAACTTACTTAAACAGTACGTAGTTATACTCGTATACTAGAAATTAAAGTTTATTTAAAATGTATAAATGTATGTTTCGCTGACAGGGTTATCGAAATTATTAGTTGAACCGGAAAAAATTAGGTCAGATATCTCAACATGTTACCATGACGATCCATTATCAGGAGCTCATTTATGTTTTACAAAACCATACGGAAAACTTAAAACGTGGTATTATTGGCCAAATATCATGAAGAATGTAGAAATTTGTGTATAATGATTTTGCATTGCCAACACAGAAAACAATTTAATAAATCTCCACCCGGTTTATTAAAACCTATGGAAGTAGGACAAATATTTGAAACATGGGGAGTATATATTTTAGGACCATTTCCAAAATCTGATTTAAATAATACTTGCATTGTAATCGCTATGGATTACATGTCAAAGTGGGCTATTTGCAAAAGCATTACCATCAGGCAATGCATCATGTGTAGCTAATATTCTATTAGAAGATGTAATTTGCAAATACTGTTGTCCTGTATGAATTATTAGTAACCGCAGAAAATTTTTCACATTAAATCTAGACTGAACTCTTAAAGGATATAGGCCTAGAAGAATTTAATGGCACTTTAACTGACATGCTCTCAATATATGTCGCAACAAATGAAAACAATTGGGACACCTTCGTGCCTTTAGTTAAGTTTGCCTATAACTCTTATCCTCAAAGAACTACAAAGGCTTCACCTTTTTCATTATTGTAAGGACGTAATCCGAAATTACCCAAAGATATAGCAATAGACGTTAATAACACCAACGAGGGCGCAAAAGAAATTTTATCTCGGATACAAAATATCGGGAAAATGTTAGAAAACAAATCGAAACCGAACAGTTGAAAGAGATTCTTGAAAGAGATAAAAATAGGAGATCAGTAAATTATGAAATTAATAGTAAAGTTTTAGTTTATGCGCCGATAAGAAAGTGGGAAGTCTGAAAAACTTCTTCATAGGTGGACTGGCCAAATTAAATTGTTAAAAAGCTAAATGATCTCAATTATAAGTTTCAGATTTGTAAAGGTAAACATGTAAAGTATTACACAATTCACGTGAGACAACTAAATCGTATTTTTAACAAAGTAGATAAGAAAGATTGCAAAATGCAAATTTCAATATCGAATTTTGTACGTATGATGAACTATAAAATTCACAATTTCTTCAATTGTATCTATACGCAAAAAGTGTTTCATAAACATCCATTTAAAACGCTGAGTGTTTTCCTTTTGTGCGATACAGATACGTTTAAACTTTCAATATACAAGTTAAATCCAACTCGCTAAAAATAAGGAGAATTATCTTACAAGAAATTACTGCTATCTTCTTGAAATTAGTTTTGATAAGTGATGAAGAAATAAGTAGTTTCTGGAGTATATCGGTCACAATAACCTCATTTAGTACTTTACCAGTCATATGTTCCGCTCAAGTATATAGCACCATTTCAAGTACAAATCAATGGAATCTCTAATTGTAACCTGAGGAAATTATGCCCTACAAATGCGTCCGATTATGGATGTACGAGGGCGAGAATAATGAGAACGGAGGTTTTCGCGGCCAGAGTCAGTCATAGCTGATTCTGCTTTTTCCGGATTTGGACCGCGTCATTTTTTCGAATTTTTTATTTATATACCTAAACCGGAATATAAACAAAGTTTTCCGACACACTTATAAGGGGCTTTTTCAAGGATCAGACAAAAAAAAAAACAAGAAAAATGTTACTTACCTTGCGGCGACTCCATTCACTTCATCTTTTTCTCTCGAACATTTCAAAACTTCACTTTTTATTAAACTTGTCACAATGATGCACAAATTGTAAATGAGTAATAGGTACGAAGAAATATAATTGGCCCCCCGAAATTTACAGGTAAAAGAGAGTAGGAGGCACTTAATGGGATTATTTTATGATTGTGATGAAATTTCGTATACGTTCCTGGAATTTTATTAGTGGGTAATGTAAGTGATTTATTTTGTGGAAATTTTGATGCAAGATTGCCAGATGGATCAAAGTTCAAAACCTTTGCCTCGGTTGAAATTCTTGGGATTTTTGGCGATTTCAACGACTTCACGGAATTTTCTGGTGAAATAATACGGAGATTTGGCCAGACAGATGTCGAAGAGGATATGGTGGCCTGTTTCTGTTCAGCTACAGCAGAGTTTGAAAGCAGGCCGTTTTCAAACAACGTTTGTGCTCACCCAGACTAGTGTTTATCGATCGACCTGTTTCACGATGTATACTGCCCCACACGAGCATGGAATGGAATAAACCCACTTTAGACGAAAGAGGATTTTGTTTATCCTTTGGAGAGGGTAACATTTGTGAGATTTTGGATAGTGGTTTTAGACTGTTTTCATATCGTGCTTATGGAGAAGCTTCCCAATCCCTCCGTGACCTTGCTGATATATGGCAAATCTGCTACTGATTTATTAGGTGACAATTCTTTCTTAGAAAGGGGATGTTGGTGACGAGAAATGGAATTTCAAATCTCTCGTTTGCTGTAGTCGTTGTTTAGTACGCTATCCTCAACCCAAGCTAATTCCCTTCTCAAACGTTTGTGTTCGGAAATGGATATAACTCAATGCACGATCGTTTGTGAGATGGGTGATGATGGGACCGGGCGTGCAGATATCTGTCGGTATGTGTTAGTTTTCTGTATACAGAGTGGCCCAGGCGACTATTTGGCAACCGTGAAACCAACACGTCTAGGAAGGGCAGGGATCCATTGGACTCAATTTCCATAGTGAATTTCATGTTTGAATGTTGGGTATTAATGTGGTAAGAAAACAATAGGAGAGCCTCTTGTTTGTCATCAAATTATCTCAACCAAATTTTGGGTTTGTGGCTTGAAGACTCCAGAGCCACTGCTTCAAAGGCAAAAGATATTTGCCACTACCGGTGATAGCGGCGACCCATTAAGAGTACCAGAAGTTTGCATGTAATATTTATTTTGTAAAAGAAAATACGTCGACGTAAGATATTTTTCGATCGACATGAGTAAATCCAAGGTTTGTCCGTCTTCCGACGGCAGTTCTGTAATAATTATCGATAGGGAGTCTGAGATAGGAACTTTGGTGAACAGTGATGTCACATGAAAACTAAAATGTCTTCCGGGTCTTAAGAATGTCCGCTAAATATTTGCCAATGTTGTATGTTGGAGAGCCGATTACGTTCACAATCGGTCGTAACGGAACTTGTTCTTTATGAATTTTCGGCAGGCCATAATAGGCGTGGAATTAGATGTATTTTTTGGTGTTTTGGGATGTTTCGAATCTCTGCATCAATGAAGTATTT